>CAWUFW010001857.1:0-357500 GCA_963921515.1 Calotriton arnoldi | reverse complement strand
CAATCACTGGAACTGTATACCTAGGAGAAATAGTTCCTGTAATATCAGTTTAAATCTCCGGTCCAGACCCTATGTTGTGATCAGTAACTAACTATCACATCTGGTGGGTTTTGAGACAAGGTAACTCCTACCCCATTATCATTTTAAAAGTGACCTCTAGGTTGTGCTGGCAAACCTAGCCAACCACTGTCCGCTCCAAAGCCAAGTGGCAACCGGACCTTTAGTAATATTGAATAAGCAACTCAACTGGATACTGGTAGCCATACACTGGGTCAAAGCAGGACTTAACTGGAAGAGAACAGGGACACACCAACAAACTCCATTTTGTAGTGATGGCACTTAATTGTTTAGGTGCAGGGGTGTTTGGGTATTTGTTTAGGTTCTAGGAAAGTGAACAGTGGTGCATTCCGGAGCACATTTCTTTAGCTCAAATCTCAACATACCAAAACCGTTAGCTTGTCCCTCTAATCATTTGACTCCGAAAAGAATAACCACAATGCTTCTGAAAGGAAGGCCATAGTGACACAAACAGTCACTACAAAGGATAAAAATTGTAAGAAAGCTCAATGTTAAATAAAAACTCAGCATCTAGGAGCTTTAAATGCTTTTCCACTTCAAACTTTAGCCCAGGAGGTGCTAGAACTTTCTAGCTTTCTTTGGGAAGCACAAAGTGTAAAATATTAAACTAACCTGTAACAAGTTACATTTATTTTGTAAAGAATTACCTGGACACTGAATATATTAAGTGCTAATTAAAGTGCTCTTTATTTAAAGTGCCATACTGTTTGTGTTTCTATCCCTACAATACAGTGTAGAGTTAAAGCCTTGACTTCTCGACTAAGCTACCAAGAGAGCGTCGCCAAGTCCTAAAAGGGAGTACTTTGTCATGGAGTTTGAGTGCAACAATAATGTGGTTGCATGTCTAATAACATCAGACTGCCCTGGAACCCATGAAATGGACTTATACTTGGTCACACTCGCCGTTCATTTATGAGTCAAGATGGAAAACAAGTTTGAAAATAGCTCTAGCTTGAAAAGTCACTACTGTATGGATCACTATTACCAATTTGTCACATGCCTAACTCCCAGCAGTACACATTAAACAGGACTAGACACACACACACACACACACACACACACACACTCAGCACAGCGCACATATGCCGCATAGGTTTGTATTAACAAGTTCACAGCAGCCTATTCAAATACCTCTCAGACACATCCCAGTACACATTAAATAGAATGCTACACTCAACCCAACACAGCAGAGATAAACCACATAATGGAGTATTGCAGCATGCACAACACTCTTCTCACAGACATACCACACACTGTTGTCCAAGAGAATGGATATACAGAATCCTGAACATACACCCAACACTGTCCAAATATGCAGCTGACTGGCTACTATGGCAGTCACATACATGCTTCCTCCAGCTAACAAACATCTGCTGGGTAGTAGGCATGCCAACTGAATGAGAAGACATGCTTTAAATAAAAAACATAAGCGAGGATGACACGCCCACCTCAAAGAAGCACCACCCTTTACTACACTGACTGCACATTTCCACAAACAGAATCACACTACGGTCTGGGATGGAATCTTCATTATAGGTAGAAAGTCAGCCCCAAACTATCAAATATGCTGCAATGCACTGTCAAAGGTCGGATTGTTTGTTACAATAATAAAAAGAACATACCATTTCTGTGAGGTTCTCAGACTACCTGCACTTTCTAGTATACAAAGATATGACTATTCACTCCACCTAGTGTACCAGGGATTACAATGCCTCAAATTGTCTCCGATGATACGGACCTCGTGGTGGTCTAGTGTGCTCCTGCTTAGAGATAAGCCATTTCTGCACAGAGAAGTCATCAGCTCCAGTCCACACACAATCTGGATCCACTGGAGACCACTGGACACACAGAAGCCGACCACAGTGGCCTCTGTAGTTACATAGTGGCTCCTCCTTCAGGACGTCCCACACCTTCAGACAGGGAAAAGAAGAAAAAAAAATCAAACACAATCTTCAAATGCTCACAGATGCCCCACAAAGAAGTATTTTTTAGATCACCTGGACTCTACCAAAGCAGGGTTTTGTGTAGTATTTCATTATAAATAGACCTCAGTCTTGCTGCAGGAAATTATTTTCTAGGGTTAAGTGGGGAAGCCAGAACTGGATCTCAGGGGATATCACATGGCTTTCAGGGTCTATTTGCAGGGACATTGTTCATATCGTAGCATTTGTGAGCGAGTAAGAAAGTCTGCAAGTATCCAAGCTACCAAACTGTTGAATTAATGAGACAAAACAGACATTCAGAAGCAGAACAAGATAGCACACATTGGGCAACATTACCCAACAGTGCATGGGTGCAGTAAAATTATGCACCAACAGATTGATGCAACCATGCAATTTTTACACCACTTGGTTGGCACAAACCTAGTTTCTCCAAATTGCACTGCACCAATGTAAATTTAAGAAAATGCCCCTATTTGTATGGTCACTTCCAAGTTGTTGGACTAATGCTGCTAGCTGTTCGACTCAGAGTGCACTGAGGCCTTCTAACCAGACTTCAGTGCCTGTGCCCTTACCCTTAAACTGATATGTCGAATTTGCTTATGTCTTTTATCCAATTGGCTGAGCTAGCTTACCTGTAAGTCTATAGTAAATGGTACCCAGGGCATGTAAGTTGGAAGTGGGCAGAATTGTTCACCCAGATGCCACACCAGAGGAAGTGGTCATCAGGTGGGAGGGAACCTGGTAGGTAGTCTATTGGCTACCAACCACATCATGTCCTGAGGGCATTTTTGGAGCAAACGTAGTGCACCCCTGGCACCCCGAATTCAGAGGATGACTGGAATGGAAGAGGACCAAAGAAGGACTGCCCTGCTGCACTGTGGAACCAGCAAAGAGAGGCTGCAGTAATGTGGACTGCTCCTGCTGAACCTGGTGACTAGCAAAGGAGAGGGACTGCGACTGCTGTGTCCTGCTTGAGGAGAAGTCATCTCGAGAGCCCAGAAAAGGCCAAGAGACTCCAAGGGTCAGTGAGCTGGCCTCCTATTCACAGCACAGGGACACAACAGCTGAGAAGTCTGCTGGGGCAAGTTGGTAGATCAAAGTCTTCAACCCACCATCAACCGCCACTGTGCAGCACCACGGACAAGGACCCGACAAACACAGCTGCACCCAATTTCCCAAAGCCCAGGAGTGTTGCTGGGATCCCCCCTCCCCCCCGAGGATGAGTTGTTGACCCAGGAAGGACTGGCCTGTGACCGCGATACTGGGTGACTGGTAGGCAAGTGCCGACTGGACTTCTGCCAGCACCGAGAGGATTTCAAGGGGTGTTAACCCTGTGACCAGGAACGGCTCACCCCTTTTGAGAACCAAGGAGTAATTGCAGCTAGACCCCTGTCGACCGCATCACATCCACAGCATCCTTTGAGAATCTTCAGCATCCTTCATCCCTTGCATCAGGACAAATTCCATAGGAAAGCCCTGAAAAGGATAAACGTGCTTGGAACTGATTGAAGACTGACTCACCTGCTGAGGTAACTGATTCTGAGGACCTTGCTGGTCCCCCTGACTGGCTCCTTACTGGAGCTGGTCACGTAAAGTTAATCTTAGTGACTGCATTCCAACTATTCCAAACATTTTGGTGAAAACGTTTTCAAGTGCCAAATTTGTTGAATTTGCCAATGCTTGTTCGCGGTTGGGTGAAATAACCCCATTTACTATACATTGTAAATCTACGGAGCCCTCTGGTGGATCTTTTTCGTTTTGGTGTCTTAAAATACATAAAAATACAGTCTATTTTTTATAAATTGGTGTCGGATTTCTTTGGCGTCTTGTTGATTTTTTCTTAAATTGTTTTGGTGGTGTTTAAATGCTTTACACTTGTTCCTTTGAATAAGCCTTGCTGCTCTGAGCCACAGCTAACCAGGGTTGAGCTGAAGGTTTGACAAACTAAGTCTAAGAGTCCTAAATGAGTAGGTAAGTGTATTACACTGTGATATTGCACAACCACACCCTATAATACACCTCGTTTCCTCACATTAGTGCCTAGTGGTGGGATCCAGAACTTGTGTTTAACAGTACCATACAGTAGTTGAAGTTGAGACACTGACAACCCACCTAGACAGGACACACAAAATCGTTTTTGTGCCTCCTAAGCAGTTATTGAGATGTTGTAGACTTCAAAAAGGACTGTTCCAAAGTATTGGAAAACCTTTCTTTCAAGGAGTGTGAAAAAAGTATGGGAAGTTGTTGCAAAGTTTCTAGTGATGAAATTGTTTGCTGGGGGAGCAAGTGGGAGCCTGCTCCCCTACACCATGGCAATGGTGGCTTCTAGATCTGGCTCTATCACTATCCAGAGGTCCCTGCAAGAGAACCTGGCAGCAATGGACCTAGAGGAAAGAGCCAAACACTTGGCTGTAAGAGGACTGGCCCTGGAAAAGAGGAGGGCTAGACTGGAGTTTGACCCCAAAAGAGATGGAGGCAGCAGAATGGTAACCGGAGGGGTTGACAGAGGTTTCCATAATGTAACGCTGTCCAAAGGGATTGTCCCTATTAATGTCCAGGAGGATTACATAGAAAATGGATGGCATCATATGAGAGCTCTCAAGATGAGGAAGGTGGGTACACAACACTAGGAGACACTACTCTGAGAGTTAGTGCCAGTAGTTGTTAGGAACAGGCTGTTTACACTGGAGGATGAGGTAGCAGAATTCTGCCCACATGAAGGAAGCACCTGTTGAATTGTTTGATCTCACTCCTGAAGAGTATAGACAGAAACTCAACACAAAACAGGGCAACACAAACATTGGTAGACTTTGACAACACTTCAGTTATGGTAGATGGTTGGATTAAAGGCAACAAAGTAGACACATTTGAAGGACTCTACAATCGGATTGTTAAAGAGCACATTTTGACAAATTGTCACTCAGAGAAGTTGCACCAGCATCTGGTTGACTCTAAGCTGGCTAGCCCCAGGGAACTGGGCAAGACAACTGATGACTAGATTCATACCAGGGTCCCCAAAAAGTCCCTAGGAGGGGACCAGAAGAAAGGGGGTCAGGCCCCCTTCTAGAGGAAGGAGGGAGTAAGGATAAAAAGAAAGATGGTCCCAAAGATGCAAACGTGGGGAAGCCCTGAGCCACTTCCCACTCAAAGGGTAATCAGGAAAAGGAGTTTCATCCCTTGAAGGCTAGGTTGTGTGTTGACTGCAATTTGCCAGGACACAAGAGGGGGGATGCAATGTGCACCAAAAAGGCACACACTGGTCACCAGTCCAAGGGTTTGGCCAGCGTGGGGATGGGGTAGGATATTGCCCCTAGAGAACCCAACACAGAGGCACCTTAGTGTCCCTGGGTGGGGAGAACATTGAACCATTGGCTCACTGGACTCCAAGTATGGAGAAATACCAACAGTGTCCAAACATTAATGAAGTAGAGGTGAAGGCTCTGAGGGACACAGATGCCAGAGTGACCATGGTTATGGCTAAACCTGTTCCAGCAGACCAGATCCTAACAGAGGAGGTGCACAAGACTGTAAACGCTGAGAATGTCACAAAATCACACCCTATGGCTGTGGTTGACTGAGTGGGGGGGAGTTACTGGCCCAAAGAAGGTAGCTGTGTCCCCTGCTATCCCTGTAGACTGCTTACTGAGGGATGTCATGGAAACCTCTGCTTGGGCAGAAGTAGAGACGAGGACCCATGCAGCCATGCTGGGTGTACCTGAATGGGTGTGTGTTTCTACAAGAGGGCAGAATAGCCTGAAGAACAGTCGGGGATCCAGGCGCCTAAAACTATAGACCAGGTCCCCAAAGCCAAGAAGAGGGGCAAGAAGGCAGGCTGTCCAGCCTCCAAAGGTCCACAGGCCCAGAAGGATCCTCAGGGGGAAGGCCTGGTGCCTGAAAAACACATTGCTCCTGGAAACATGCCAGAGCTGGCAGAGCTCCATGGAACAGAGGGTCCCTGTAGGAAGGGGCTGAATAATGGAACAAGAACCTGCCCCGACAGCTGTCAGAAAGGAACAAGGGGATACCAGTGGTACCCATATAGTAAACTGTAAAGAGGGGCTCCTGTACAGCGAACCAAGGGACCCAGAACCAGGGGCATCCTGGAGACTGGTGGCCCCTCAGCAGTACAGGGAGTTCCATCTTAACCTGTCCCATGATATTCCCTTAACTGAACACCTGGGGCGGACTAAGATCTGGGAGAGGCTGGTCAATCACTTTTACTAGCCTCAGATGTCTGAGAATGTCAAGGAGTTTTGGCGCTTCTGCCCCACCTGCCAAGCCAGTGGCAAGCCAGAGGGGAAACCAAAGGCTCCCCCAATACCACTCTGAGGTGGGGACTTCTTTGAGAGGGTGGGGATTGACATTGTTGGTCCCGTAGACCCCCCAGCCCCCAGCAGCCTCAGGGAATACATTCATCTCGGTGGTAGTGGACTATGCCACCAGATAGCCAGAAGCATTTCCCCTTAGGACAGTCACTGCCCCTGCAGTGGCTAGTGCAAAAACAACAGTTGATGGACAGAATGCAGAACAATGTCATACATTCACCCCAGTACAGAGATCTGGGCCTAAATCCATCGTTTTTTTGCTCACCATGCCATTCCAGTTTGAACCCAGCCATATGCAAATCAGTCTTGACCCTGTACCTCATGGGAACAGTCCAGCCCGAACTGCCAAGCCAGGTCCTCCCTGGACTGGAAACAAGCATCCTAGGACCGGTTTCGGGGTTTCACCCCTCTTCAGCCAGGATAGCTTGATTCCAGTGGCATGGAGAGCACGGGACCCACGTCTGGGCATACCCGTCCCACTCGGGGTGACAAATGCAAAAACAACAGTTGATGGACAGAATGCAGAACAATGTCATACATGTTTTTGCAACCTGCAGTGGCTAGAGCCCTCCTTGGAATCTTTACCATAGTTGGGTTCCCTCCGGAGGTAATCTCAGTCAGAGGCACAAATGTAATGTCTGCCTATCTGAAAGCCATGTGAGAGGATTGTGGTGTGACTTATAAGTTCACCACCTCCTACCATCCCCAAGACCTTGATATGCATGATCCAGGGTTTGCATGAGAGACTCGGGAGGAGCTGGGATGTCCTTGTGCCATGCCTACTATTCGCCTTCAGGGAGGTCCTCCAAAAAGGAGTTGGCTTTAGTCCCTTTGAGCTACTCTTTGGACTCCCTGTAAGGGGACCACTAAGCCTGGTTAGAGAGGGTTGGGAGAGACCCCTCGGACCCAAGCAGGACATTGTGGACTATGTGCTTGGCCTTCGATCCAGGATGGCTGAGTATATGAAGGCAAATAATCTGGAGGCCAGCCAGGAGCTTGTGAAGCACTGGTATGACCAGACGTCCTCTGTGGTTGAATACCAGCCAGGGCAGTTGGTGCTGTTTTGGAGTCTGTGGCACCTAGGGCACAGCAGGACAAGTGAACCGGGCCATACCCCATCATAGAGAAAAAGGGGGAAGTCACATACTTGGTGGACTTTGGTACCCTCAGGAGCCCTCAAAGGTACATCCATATGAACAGGCTCAAGTTACACCATGACAGGGCAGACCTCATCATGTTGATGGAGACAAGCTCATCAAGCGACTGCAACGCATACAAAACGCCTCCGCACGCCTGATCCTCGATGTACCACGCCACAGCCACATCACCCCCCACCTGAGGAACCTGCACTGGCTCCCCGTCGACAGGAGAATCTCCTTCAAACTCCTCATCCACGCACACAAGGCACTCCACAAGACTGGCCCAGCCTACCTCAACAGATGACTCCTCTTCTACGTCCCCAACCGCCAACTCCGCTCCGCCGACCTCTCCCTCGCCACCGTCCCTCGCATTCGAAGAACTACCACCGGCGGCAGATCCTTCTCCCACCTCGCCGCCAAGACCTGGAACACCCTTCCACTAAGCCTACGACAGACTCAAGACCTGCTGACCTTCAGGAGGCTACTCGAGACCTGGTTGTTCGACCAGTAGCAGCACCCCCCCTTTTTTCTCCCCAGCGCCTTGAGACCCTCGCGGGTAAGTAGCGCGCTTTACAAATTCTGTGATTGATTGATGGCAGAGAAGTAGAAGAGAGTGAACCGCTCCCTGACCTCTTAGCCTCTAATTGCCAGGATGGAAGTGTGGAAGGAGTAGTACTCTTCTCCACCATAACAGAACATCAACACAGGGACTACCGTCAGTTACTGAGGCAGTTTGCTGGATTGTTCTTTGCTCCCAGGTCTGATGACATGGTGTACTAATGATGTGGAAAAGCTTGGTCGCCCAATTAGCGAGTGCAGAGTTCAATGCGGACCCCTCAGCTGTGCTACCTCTGGAGCTTTTAGACAAAAGTGGGTCATCCAAGGTATCAACCAACTTGTTACATTAAGGTCGACTTGATTCTCAGGTCGAAATTAATGTAACAAATTGCAGTGTGCAACGTTAGCAAATTTGCCACATTCTTGCATTCAGTCCCCTGTGCCCTTAGTCATGATTCCCAGAAAAGGATACAATAGGGATAATTGAACAAGTTACTTACCTTCGGTAACGATATATCCGTAAGAGACTTTGATTAGTTATAGACTCCTTACCTTAGAATTACCCCCAGGCGTCAGACTGGATCCGGAGAATTTTTCGTCAGCAGTACCCCTGCGCGTCGAAAGGTGGCGTCGGTCGGCTCCGCATTCGTCGTTGGCGTCGTGGTCGCCGGGATGACGTCGCGGTAGCTACTTAGACGCCACCCTCGCGCGCGGACGTCATTTCTTTACACGACATTCCACGTCAGAAGCGCAGAGCCATGCAAGACACTGACCACTGGTGCACAAAACTAGGGCCCTAAAAGGGATTCCCTGACCCTAGAAGTCAGTTCTCAGAACGGGGAGGATGGGTGGGGCGGTAAGGAATCTATAACTAATCTATGTCTCTTACAGATATATCGTTACCGAAGGTAAGTAACTTGTTCATCTGAAAGAGACCATTAGTTATAGATAGGCTTTCCTGTTTTCAGTTTCTATTTTTGGTAAATTCTGGTGCTGTTTTTTCAGTGTTTTCCAGTGATTTCCATACCTCAAAAAAACAGTGCTTTTCAGTGTTTACTCATTTTCACGCCATAAAAAACAACAACTGAAACAGTGTTTTGCCGGTGTTTATGGAACGCTTTGCTTCTATGATTGCTTTTTCCATTTTTCTTCAGAAATTGTATACTGCTCTACATTTCAGATGCTTAATACAGTCATGAAATACTTTCCATTGTCCTTTGATTCTGCAGCTCAGATTTAACAAGCATTTGCAATGTAATAGGTCTCGCATTTATGCGAGTTTAAGCTATTGGCATTGTAAATGACAAAGCCTTTTATTTAGGTTTTAAAAACGAAAACAAAAATAAAAGGCATTGTTATTTGCAATGTCAATGCTGGACCTCTCCGCCGCCTTCGACACTGTCTGCCACCGCACTCTACGCGCACGCCTCCACGACGCAGGGATCCGAGACAAGGCCCTGGAATGGACCACCTCCTTCCTCGATGGCAGAACCCAGAGAGTCCGCCTCCCATCTTTCCGATCCGAAGCCTCCGAGATCATCTGCGGCGTACCCCAGGGATCTTCCCTCAGCCCAACACTGTTCAACATCTACATGGCCCCGCTCGCACGCATCGCCAGACAGCACGACCTCAACATCATCTCCTACGCCGACGACACTCAACTGATCCTCTCCCTCACCAAGGACCCCCTCGCCGCCAAAGCCAATCTCCATGAAGGAATGAAGGCTGTCGCCGATTGGATGAAGATCAGCCGACTAAAGCTGAACACGGACAAGACGGAGGTCCTCATCCTCGGCTCCAACCCCTCAGCCTGGGACGACTCCTGGTGGCCAACGACGCTGGGAGCAGCCCCGACACCCACCGACCACGCACGCAACCTGGGAGTCATCCTCGACTCAACGCTCTCCATGGCCAAGCAAGTCAACGCAGTCTCCTCCTCCTGCTTCAACACCCTCCGCATGCTTCGCAAGATCTACAGGTGGATCCCGACAGACACAAGAACAGTCACCCAGGCCCTCGTCAGTAGCAGACTGGACTATGGGAACGCCCTCTACGCGGGAGCCCCGGCCAAGCTCATCAAGCGACTGCAACGCATACAAAACGCCTCCGCACGCCTGATCCTCGACGTACCACGCCACAGCCACATCACCCCCCACCTGAGGAACCTGCACTGGCTCCCCGTCGACAGGAGGATCACCTTCAAACTCCTCATCCACGCACACAAGGCACTCCACAAAACTGGCCCAGCCTACCTCAACAGACGACTCTTCTTCTACGTCCCCAACCGCCAGCTCCGCTCCGCCGACCTCTCCCTCGCCACCGTCCCTCGCATTCGAAGAACAACCACCGGCGGCAGATCCTTCTCACACCTCGCTGCCAAGACCTGGAACACCCTTCCACTAAGCCTACGACAGACCCAAGACCTGCTGACCTTCAGGAGGCTACTCAAGACCTGGCTGTTCGACCAGTAGCAGCACCCCCCCCCCTTCCCTCTCCCCAGCGCCTTGAGACCCTCGCGGGCAAGTAGTGCGCTCTACAAATTCTGTGATTGATTGATTGAATAGCTCAGACTCACGTAATGCGAGACCTATTGCATTGTAAATGCTTGTTTTAAATGAAAGCGTGAATTGGTCACTCAGCAAGTGTTTGTCAATAAATATATGTAGAGAAATTTTTTAAATGCTATTATGAAATTGCAATGTGGCCGAAGGGGCATATGCAAGTCAAAAAAATGGGGTTAAGAAAAAGACTTCCTCTAGCAAAAAAATAATAATAAGTATTTGGAGCTTTGTTGTTGCACTTGATTTTTTTTGTCCAACAGTGATGGTAGCTTTTGCTCTTTTGACTGCTCTCCAACAGGTTGTGTAGCAAGTGCTGCAATGCAATAAGGTACTGTTAGGTGCACCATGTGCTGGGCGGCGTGCGTTGTGGACTCAAGCAACATGTGGACGGCTTGGGAAGGGATCAGTATGCTGGGGAGGAAGAGGCAGTGTATTACCATATTTGTTTACAGTTAATGCAGAGATGCATGGAGAACATGTAGATGTTTGTAGGATTATAAAGAGACTTTTGAACTGTGTATAATTCCTCATAGGTCGTTAATTCTACAGCAATACAATGAAAGCGGCTGGATTTGCACAATTCTCGTGGAATTACCTTTGGCACCTGCTGCGCATTTGTACACCCTCACCACTCCATCACTTTTGTCTACTTCCGCACACCTCTTCGCCCTTAGACTCGAAAAACTTGTTTTAGAGGGTAAGCACACTGAAATCATGGAGGATGGACTCATTTATGTAATGTGCGGAAGGTTACCAGGTCAGGTGAGGTCAATGAAATGGATGGGCAGCATTTTGCTCGTTTTGGACGGTGAAGATGAATCCAAGAAGGGGGATTCCCTCCAAAGAGGGTGGGAGTTGCGAAGTATTTTCTACGGTTCAGCATAGAAGTGTAATTCCCACAGAAATGATGCATTGCAGACTCTTAAAAGCTGCACAACCACTACACAAAGAAAATAACACTTATTCAAGACCATAAACCCTAAAAACGGTCAAAGGTAAAACCAATTTTCTCCAAAGAAGCTCCTTTTCACATGCATTCTGCTATAACAATATTAACAACAAGCATTGGCATAGCCAATAGGTCTTGCCTTGGGGACCTTATAAGTGTTTAGCCATGCAATTGGTCGATGTTGTTGCACCAAGGATATTGTGCTGCATAACTAAATACTTATAAGGTCCCAAAAGCGAGACCTATTGGCTATGCCAATGCTTGTTTTCTTTCAGCCGTGCTGCTGTACACCATGCCAAAAGAGACTAAATAGCTCTTGTATAGGTGAGACCTATTGGCTTTGCGAATGCGTGTTTCTTTATACCTGGATATAATCATTAGTTCAGGAAAATACTTGCAAGGGGCAACCATATTGCATAGAAGGGGCGAGTGTCTATTTCACGTGGTTATACTTCTTTTATACGGGTACTGTATTTACTTCACATGCCCCAAAGGGTTGTAAAGTGCACTATGTGGGTGTAATTGACACATAAACCGTTGGTCTCTTTAACAACAGCACTGTGACGATTACTGCAGCCAGCTTTCAAATGAGAAATCAGCAATGCGAGTTTTTATTTGTATTTATAAACCCCTACTTGAATATATAGGTCTGGATATTTTTCTTATGCAGGGCATGAGCAACATAATTGCAACAACAACAAAAATTACAAAGTACTGTTCTGCTATTGCCGCAATTAATTATGAGTGTCCCGGTTAATTGCAATCCCAGCATATACCGGTTTACACAAGGACTGCAAGTACAAGTAGTAATAAATGTATCACACCTGCTAATGATCGCATCTCATAAACTGCCAACACCGGGCACTGGCGTGTGTGACTGACCAAGCGGGTAGGAGGTGGGTGGTTTCTAACTGACCGACTGGGAGTGATAGAGACTGGACAAGGCAGTAGCTTTCTTCGGAGCAGCTGACAAAAGCAAATTGGTGTGACTGTAATGTCAGCTGCTGGGGTGGCTTTTGTAATGTCAGCTGCTGGGGTGACTTTTGTAATGTCAGCTGCTGGGGTGACTTTTGTAATGTCAGCTGCTGGGGTGACTTGCTTGGGTAATGATCGACAGGCCGTGGGAGACACTAATAGTGATGAAACCTGTTAACGTTATATTTGTGCAGAGTGTGTCTGTGGCCGATCAAGTGGGCTCACTGTCCATGGAGAGGAGGAACACAGGGTATCCGTGGGAGAACCGATGAAGCGGGCGTCCATACCCAGTGCTTGAAATGGAAATATAGAAGTGCAGATACTCCTTGCCCCAGAGCACACGTTTGCTGCTGGGAAGTGCCAGTACTGTCCCTTCCAAATAAAAGAAGTGCAGGTACTGAGTACCTGCCCGCTTAAAGCACTGCTTACCTGCACACTTTTAAGGGCGATGTGAGAGGAGGTGGTCTAGGGAGCGAGACAGTTGCATGCATCCCACTGAGAATCGAAGAGACAGCCCAGGCATGGATTGAGATGTGCAGACAGCCGGGCATTCTCTTGAAAGGGGGGGGGGGGGGGGTTAGTAGACACCCTAGGCATGGCGGAAGCTTTGTGCAGAGTGTTGAGAGAGCAGACGACATTGGGAGGGAGAGGATTCAATCTCACACGGAGGATGTGAGAAGGGACGGAGTTTGGGATGTTTAGAGGAAGAGAGAAGAAGTACGTCTTATGGAGCGAGCTAAGCGTAGTGTCAAATGCGGGGTGGGTGAGACTAGGTAAGGATCGTGTGGCAAAGGGTGAGACCAGGCTCCACAGACACGGTCATTAAGCATAAGGCGTCGAGCCAAAGAGAAGCACCGCACGGAGAGAGGTGGAAGGAAGGGTTGAGCTTCGCCTAGAGGGAGTAGACCTCGGGAAACTAAGTATGAATTGGAAAGAAAGGTGAAAGCCATTGGTTCGAAACTCTAGTAATCGAGAGAGCTAAGCGCCTTGGGGATGGAGTGCGATGGCTAGGGAGCTTTGCGTGGGGAGAGAGCAGACGGCCAGCTAGCCTACAGAGTCGAGTACTGTATAGGGAGGGAGTCTAGGCAGGGACAAAATTAAGCATTGCATGGAAAGAGGAAGGGGGTACCGGCAGTCCGAAAAAATAGAAAGCAAGAAAGTTCAGTCTCAAAAAGTGAAAGGGGGAGGGGTAGCGTGAAGCCCGCAGCAGCGGTGCCCTACGAATGAAGTGCCCAGGTCATGACCACATTAAACAAGCATTGGCCGCGCGGCCGTAAAAGTAACGCAGCGCGGCCGTGAAACCGAAAGTCATCGCGATGACGCGCTCTGTGCTGAGGACGCGAGGGATGCGCGCGCAGCAGTGATTAGAGAGGCGGAGCGAGGCGCGCGCGCTTGTGCGCGTAACCGCACGCTGGTGGCCGCTTTGGGAGCACTTTCAAAAGCTCCTTACTAAATGTCTCGCAGAGCAGCGCATGCGCGCTGGCTCAGCGAGACCTAAAAAGGACTATATGTGTGCGCACAAAACGCACTGAATTGTCTTCTTGCCCTTTATAAATAACATTACTCGACACAATAGTTAGGTTAACCCTGCAGCAATTCACACCTCCTTGTCACCAAGGTTCTCTGGAAGCGGCGCTCAACCTGCTGAGGTGCTCAAGAATGCACCCGTTGATCCTGTGATCTGGTATCAATAGTAAAGCTCTGAACGCTGACCCCGCGAGGTATCTCCCCATTCGGTTTGAAGGAAAGGCGCTACAGCCTAGTCCTCTATAACTGGCCTAAGGCTGTGCTCCCCTCGCCTTGTGCTTTCTGTCCACGGTACACGCCACACTCCCCCTGCCCACAGGTCACTGTTTACACAGGGTTCGAGTGTGGCTCGTGAGATATCTGTATTTTTCAGGGGTTTGAGTAAATGTGCATGCCGGGAATGTACAGTGCAGGGCGATGTCAGATAGCTGTGTTTTTAAACTCACCAAGCTGAACAGCCCAGGTATTGTTTCAACCACCGAGCTAGGAACGTGAATATTTATAGTGTTCACATAATTTACACAAACACGGCCTAGAGCGCGCAAGGAAACGGTTTTATGACTCGAGGTCAGCCTGTCAATGGATGCATTAAAAGTCAGTTTGCACTTGTCAACATTTCAGATAGACTCTTGCCAAGGTATCTTTTTTTTTTTAGACATATAACTTGGTAGTTGACAGCGAGGCCGGAGATGAAGCAGCCGATCTTGTTGTGTGGGGCGGGAGGGGGGGGGGGGGGGAAGGGAGGGAAGGGGGCGTAAGTCCGAATCCGAGCATTGTACATTCGGTGTCTCTTTAAATAGTATTTTAACTCCAAGGTAATGAGGCTACTGTTATGAGTGATGTTTTACAACTACTACACTCGTTCTCCAGTCTCCATTATTTGTAGGCAGAATATGTCATGGAAGCTCGTAATTTGGAGATAATAGCAAATATACAGCACATTTAAAAAACAAGCAAGAAAATTGAGCGTGCCGCCTCTTTCTCCGGTGCCCGTCCCCCGTCGCCCACTCCTTTATTAACAACAACAAACCCTTGTTAAGTAAATGGTCTTTTTAAAGACCTGTGAAGTACTCTGGTGCGGCCGGCCACAGTAAGACAGAAGGCAGACAACAAAAGCTCCTCTCTCCCCACGTGAGCCAGGCAGGGGGCCTGGTGTTGCTCTGGCCCTTGGGCCATTCACCTCGGCTCCCCATGTGCAGAAGCAGTGTTTTCCCCTGACACCTCCGCGCCAGGCCACCACGGGCAGGCCAATGTTTGTAATGCTTTGGCTCCATCAAGTGGCGCAACAACTATGAAAATCAGTGACACTCGGTTTAAACCGGGTCAGCTGATTTTCATCCGGTAGGGTACTGTCGGGTACAGTCGGTTTTAGCCGATTTCCGGACAGCCTAGTTATAGATTCCTTACCTTAGAATAGATATCCCAGCAATACCAACCCCGGAGGTGGGTCTGCAAACCAAGTTCACACCAGAAAGTCCTGGAGAACAGAACGGCCAAAGAAAACGTCTCTCCGGACTTGGCTGTCCAGGCAGTAGTGTTTCGTGAACATGTGCAGAGATGCCCACGTAGCTGCCTGACAGATGTCATTGAGGGGAACTCCCCGTCCCAAAGCAGTGGTAGCTGCCGTCGCCCTGGTAGAATGGGCACGCAGTCCCACTTGAGGCTCCTTCTTTGCCAAAGAGTAGCAAGCTTTGATGCACAAAACGACCCACCTGGAGATGGTCCGTTTGTGCACGGCCCGACCTTTTTTGGCACCCACGTAGCCAACAAAGAGCTGGTCATCCACCCGGAATTGCTTGGTGCGATTTAAATAAAAGGAAAGCGCACATTTTGGATCCAGGCGGTGGAGCCTCTCCTCCTTCTTAGAAGGAGACGGAAAGAAGGTGGGCAAAGTGATGGTTTGACCAATGTGGAAAGTAACCACCTGGGGAAGAAAGGAAGGTCTGGTTCTGAGGACGACCTTGTCCGAATGAACAGCAAGAAAAGGAGGCTTTGAAGAAAGAGCTTGTAGCTCACTCACTCTGCGAGCAGAAGTGATTTCAACCAGAAAAGCAGTCTTTAAAGTGAGAAGTCTGAGAGGACAGTTATGGAGCGGCTCAAAGGGAGTGCACATAAGAAAAGTAAGAACCAAGTTCAAGTCCCACTGAGGCATTACGAAGGGAACAGGAGGAAAAAGATGAGTAATGCCCTTAAGGAAGCGGTTTACAACAGGGGACTTGAAAAGAGAAGGCTGATCAGGAAGCCTAGGAAAGGCTGAAATGGCTGAGAGATAGCCCTTAAGAGTGCCCAGAGCAGAGCCCTGCTGGGCCAAAGAAAGGAGGAACAAGAAAACCTCAGAAAGAGTGGCAGAAAGGGGATCCACAGCCTTTGCTGCGCACCATGCCACAAATTTGTTCCATCTGCAGGCGTATACCGTTTTAGTGAAGGGACGCCTGGCTGCCAGGAGGTAGGAAGGTCAAAGGCCGTCAACCGTCGCCGCTCAATCTCCACGCAAGGAGGTGGAGACTGGACAGGTTCGGGTGGAGGACTGTCCCATGCTGCTGCGACAGAAGATCCTCCCGAAGAGGCAGTCGGATCGGAGGATCGATGGCCATGTGTAACAGCTCAGGATACCAGACTCTTCGTGCCCAATCCGGAGCCACAAGGATGACTTGGGCCCGGTCGCGCTTGATCTTCTTCAGCACTCTGGGCAGAAGTGGTATAGGCGGAAAGGCGTATAGCAGACCGCAACTTCACTCGCGACGAAAAGCGTCGCCTAGCGAGCGCCGCCTTGGAAATTCCAACGCACAAAATTGCTGACATTGCGCGTTCTCTTCGGTGGCGAATAGATCTAACCAAGGCTCTCCCCACTGCTGAAAGACCTTGCACCACCTCCGAGTGAAGACGCCATTCGTGATCCATCATGCACCTGCGGATGAGTTCGTCCGCCCTGGTGTTCAGTGAACCTGCCAGGTGTTGAACCGCCAGGGATACGCCCTGATGTTCCAGCCATGTCCAGAGGGGGAGGGCCTCTTGACATAGGGTCCATGACGCCACCCCGCCCTGTTTGTTGCAGTACCACATGGCGATCGTGTTGTCCGTGAACACCTGCACTAATCTTCCCCTGACAGAGGGAAGGAATGCTTTCAGCGCAAGGCGGATCGCCTGCAGCTCCAGAAGGGTGATGTGGAGCCCGGACTCCGCCGGACGCCAGAGGCATCTGATCTCCGCCTCTCCCATGCGGCCGCCCCACCCAAATAGTGATGCATCCGTCACCACCGTGTACTCCGGTTGGGGAAGGGAGAGGGATCTGCCGCTGACCTAATCCTGGTTCGTCAGCCACCACTGCAATTGACGAGCAGTGCCCTCCAAGATCTTCAAAAATTGGATGAAGAGGCATTGTCCTATGTGGATGATATTTATCTGACGGACGATGACCTGGAGGAACACTTGAACAGAGTAAATACCATAATTTGGGGATTTGCTTCTGAGGGCTACAAAATTAACTTTAAAAAAATCAAAAATTGCCCACCTCAGTGTCCTGTTTTTAGGATACGAACTTTCAAGTAAAGGAAAGAGCCTGGCAGCCAATTTTTTTAGAAAAATGTTTGCTGCTCCAACCTCCGAAATCATTGAAAAATTTACAATCAATACTGGGATTCCTACATTTTGGTCGAACATACATTTTGGATTACGTAGAAAGAGTAAAACCTTTCTACGACTTAATTAAACCCGATTTCTCAGCAAGAAATTGGACACAGGAACACAGATACTTTACGTTCCTTACAAGCTGACATGATAGCTTCAAAACACACAGACACGCGTAAACGTACGCAACCTGGTGATCCGTATAAATCGCGGGTCAATCAGGGTACACCTATCTAACATATAATGAAGGTGAGACAGTACCAATTGCATACAAGTCACATTTATACACAAATGCTGAGATGTGCTTTGCATCCACTGAAAAGATTCTGACAGCGGTACAGACTGCTGTAGTGAGAGAACGAGCACTGGCTCTGGGGAAACTAATAGTAGTGACTCCAGTCCCAGCCGTAGAGGCTGCGACAAAAGCAAGCGTCCCCAACGCTAAAGGCTTACATCCAAGATGGATACAATGGGCTAATTCGGTCACTGCAACAGATGTAGAATACAGGTACGACCCAAATTTAAAGACACAAGCATTCCTGCAATACGAACAAGAATATCCTCTACCTAATGAAATAATGCCTCTAGATCAGTATGAATATATTATTTACACTGACGGATCTGCTCAACCGGCCATAGGAAGTAAGCAACAATATAGCGCAGCATGTGCCATCGTTAAAGGTTGCATGCGGGATGGAAAGTTCCATCCGAGTTGCACTAAAACGCAATCTCTAGGAGACTGCACGACATAGTTGGCACAATTAAAAGCACTGATACTGGCACTTGTAAATACGGATCGAGAATTCCCCACACTAATTGTGTGCAATTCCTTTTACTGTGTGCAATCTTACAATGAATACTTGCAATACTGGGTTCAAAACTGGTTCAAAGAAGCAAAAGGTGGCACAATTAAGCATAAAATGCTATGGGAACAGGTAGTGAGGTTGAAATCCGAACTACCAAGGACTCACGTGATACACACACTGAGTCATCAGCGTGATGGCGTTCACGTTGAAGGGAATTCATTGGCTGATGAAGCCGCAAAGGGGGCTGTACGTACGGCTTCCATAGCTGCAATCACTCGTTCTAAAACGAGAATAGATGGTGAGATTATGGTGGCTGTTATTGCTTCAAGCAAAAACATCAGTGCAGTACCAAAAAGATTTCCACTCAAGTACTCCTACAAGTTAGATGCCAATAACATTCCATTTGCTCAGATTCCTGGAGTGGGGGATAGAGTAATTCCAAACATGGATCGTAGGTTAGGTTTAATACTAGCAGCACACGAAGGGATAGGTTCTGCTCATGCAGGAGTTGCGGCGGCTGTTTCCTTATTGAAACAACGCTACTGGTGGCCTGGTTTAACAAAGCAGACTAAAGACTATGTCCTGAAATGCGACATCTGTCAGCAGATGAAGGGTTCCACCGTAACATGTCCTGCGCAGACACCATTGTTAATAGCTGACAAACCACTAGCGTGTGTCTAACTAGACCACTGCGGCCCCTTAAAAAGAGATGGGGCTAAAAGATATATAATGGTAGCAGTGGACTCCTGCTCGAGATTCCTATGGGTGTGGCCCCAGCGCTCGGCTGACACTCGAACTGTTATAAAAGATTTGTGAGTCTTCATAGGGACATACGCAATTGGCACACTACATTCTGACCAGGGCCCTGCGTTCAGCTCTCGGGCTTACAAGGAGGCAATGGGAAGTTTGGGTGTAGCATTGCGGTACTCATCTCCGTACCATCCAGAGGAAAATTCGGTTGTGGAGAGAAAAAAACGAGACTTTAAGCAATCTTTAACAGCCAGAGTATTAGGCACGGGTGAAAGTTGGGTAAAACATCTTTATGGGGTCCAGCGGGCCCTTAACAATATGCCAATAAGTTCTCTAGGGCGTGTCACTCCTTATGAGGTCCTATTTGGGACAAGAATGTGGGTACCTTATCTTGATTGTGAAGGCGCGGTGGCGGATGAAAAGCCTTTTGACATCCATGATCGTTTGGCTGTTTTACAGGAACTAAATGAATCCAGGACACAACAAAGTAATGGCCACCTGAAGCAGACCGCCACCGGGGAAGTCAAATCAGTCCCGGCAAGACCTGTCTGGATCCCTAAAGTCGGGGATCTGGTCAGAGCAAAAATAGCGGACAAGAAAGAATTTGGACCATCCTACAGAAAGCCTGTACAGGTCCTAGCAGTCAAAGGAACAAGAACTGTACTTCTACCGCCTCTTGCTGGAAAAAAGGAGAAAAGATTTGTCTCAATTGAGCTAATCAAACCACACTATGTGGCCGATACTAAGCAGTAGGCCACGAGGACTCCAAAGTAGCAGACGCCCTCCTCTCGCTACAATACAATAAGTTCAAACGGAAAGACTCATCACGTTCGAAGAGTCACCTGTACGGAATGATGGACTATGCAACAATGCCATGGAACTCGTTCCCCTTGAACCTGAAGTCCGACTTCAAAATGAAACTCAAAATAGCGCACAAGTTGCTATTCGACCAAATACAGACGTCTACGTCAACATACCTCGACAAGAGCAAAGAACAATTTCAATAAATCCTGATGCAATTCCAACAACTGATCGAACTGCTTCTGGCTACTTCATAAACTTTGATACGTTTTCTTTGGATCCAAGTGAACCTGAAACGATGCCAGCCCAAAAATCATGCAAGCAGCGAGTTAAAGACTTTATGAACTTTCTTAGAAAGACTTACCTGGTATCACCATGGGTAGAACTATGGGTAACTTCCGGGATTCTTTTCTTTCTTTTCTGGTTAGGCTTAGTTATAGTTTTTAACATGCTTATTAGTGGACAATACATTCGGCAAAGCTCTGCTGCCCAAGAAGTGAACTTAATGTTAAAACCACATCAATCATCTCATCGAGAACAAAGAGACTTGTCAGTGAACATTACAGCAGTTCCTATACCTGATGGTATAGTGTGGGACAAGGTTGATTTCGATTTATTTGGCCCGACTGAAATTTTTAAAATTCCACATTTATTTAAAATATTGTTAAGTGATATCATTACCTCAAGTACATTTCCCGATGATTGTTATTTTGAAACCGTTAAGAACATGTTGTCTGATTTGGAAAAATCTGCTGCGTTTTCCAATAGTGAAACATTGGAAGGCACATCGGACTATGAATCAATGTATTGTTATCAGCATTATTGTCATCAGTTTTTGCATAAATCTTCTAATCCTAGAAATGTGTTCACATACCCCCAGTGGGAACATTGTCCAACACCGCTAAAAGGCAGTTCAAAAACATTTGCACAAAAGTTTCCATATTTTTCAGGGTTCAATATGTCTGACCCAGCCTCATTATTATAAGGTTGCACCAACATCAGCAAAGAAAAATATGTTAACCAACACCAAACAGATTTACTCTGCTTCCTTTATTGCCCAGTTGTCTGAACAAGGTTTCGACTTATGGAAAGACACCATAGACACCGAGGGTAACGGAACATCAGAGGAAGGGATTACATTAAATGACATTATACAATACAACAGATCAGACCCCGATTGGAAGAAATGGTTGATTTGGCCCACAGACACCAATGGTTGTCAGGAAAGATTGATGGGTAAAACCGAAGGGTTCACAATCCATAGGCCAGATCCACGCTATGTACAGAGACAACATCCAGGGGTAGTGACGTCATACAGTGTTGGGAAATTGTGCCTTAATTGGCTAGAAACCTCAACACTCAGAGGTGAAACAACACTTATCCTTACTCACACAAGACATGGATCTTAGGGATTTTTTACTAGGTCCCAGGAAACCACGCCAAAAATGTTTCATATATGCTGGCATTTATGCAGCCTACAATGACAATTGGAAAATATCCCAACAAGAGGCCACAGAAAGAATACGGGAAATAGACCGTATTAACTTAGAAAAATCTCTAGCAGTGGTAGACAATGGGTTAACAACATTGACCTCCAGGATATATTCCTTAGGCAACATTGCATCTTCTGCGATAGACATTCTAGAACAAGATTTGGCCATATTACAACACGGGCAATCTCAGTTACGTTCTATAATGTTATTGAGCTGGACGCTGCAATCTTTGCGTGCAGGCTATGTGCCTTGGCGTTTTATCAACAGTTTGTCTCGGTTTTCTGAATACAATCTAACAGATAGAAATGGCACAAAGGGGAGCAAAATATACAAGGCTGCGTATCGAAAAACTGGATAGATTACCATTCACAGTGGCAGAATCACCACACACAGAATGGCTAATCCATGGCCACATAACTACCGGTCACTACTTTTCAGTTTCAATTTTGCCTTGAACAAAAGCAGGCAGGCAAATATGAAAAAATGGGTAAGGAGTACATTAAGGAATCTTGGGAATTGCCATACAGATTTCGATGCCGGAGTGGGGATCGAGAAGTGTTTCTCAGTAGTACAAACAGAGAGCACTTTAAGTGGATCGCTCATATGTCAGGACATTCTACTGCACGGGGCTTGTAATGGTTCTGTGGCGAACTTGTCCTGTCATCTGAGGGGTGCCCCAGCTGCAGTGATTACTCCAGCATTTGGGATACTTTTGAATGGGAGTTACTTGATGCTGAACAGTCAAGGCTGCTGTGGAATGCTCCCGGGCATCGCATATCTGGTAACCATGAGCGCCAGGGTTACTTGTATGCAAGTATTGTTTCCACCGACACATACAGTCAGGGAGGCGCCGTTATGGCCTTCACTGCAATGTTTCTTTAATACAGTTTGATACTCTAGGCAGAATGAAAGCCATGCTTTTACAGAAGTCTGTGCCCTTAACCTCCGCTCTAGAGACTTTTGAACTCGAGATAGCAAGGTCTTCAGCTGAGATACAGGCACTTAATACAAACTGCCCTTTCCATTTCGTAGAAATGGTGAATCGTATCTTTAATATGTCTGATACGACTGGCATTGTCCACCTATTTAAGGCCATAGGTTTTGGACTTCTAAGCACCTTTCAGACGGTACTTGGAGTTATACCAAACTTCATACACTCCGTATTCGGAAGCATCTTTGGAGGACTTCCGCTAATCCCGTTTCTAATAGCAGGTATCCTGATTGTCTTCTATCTGCTACGCAATGGACGTCCCCGTCACCGAGGAGATGGAAAAAGCGCTCCTGGAGCGTAAATACTGTGACCGAATGGTACAACATCTAGGCACGCCTCGCCTGAGAGAACTAAGTGCATCTTGGTTCTTGTCATTTCGACAAGTCTGGATGGACTGCATCTTACCTGTCCTCCGATGCCTGTTTTGTGGAGAAGAATGCGTGTTAGACCTTTGTTTAACACTCCCATCATGTGCGCAACCGGACGTGAATGCTCTACTGGACCCGATAACGGCCCATGTTCTGCAATGTCCTCAGCGTATTCCTATGTTGATGGCGGCATTCCTTGAGCCACCGCAGGTAGTAACTCCACCTGTTGGTATGGACACCGGCTCCTCCACTGACACCCAGGCTTTGGACAGCGCACAGGCTGCCCCGGCACCGGCTGTGGACAGCGTAGAACATCTGTGCTCTATTGACGTACTCTGCGAGGTGTTACAGGGGCCGTCTACTGCGGAAGTAAGCAACGAAAGTGTTGCGTCTATCAGCCAGGACACAAACAATTGACTCATTTTGGCTTGTCATGTGCTGGAAGAAGTTCGCCCTTTTTTAATTACAAGCTCAATTTGGAACTCAGACAAAATTGACATTCCCTTTTCATTTATTTGGGCATGAATGGCTTTCTAATGCTTATAGTGGTTTGGACTATATCAACGGACACTTTTAGAGCTAGGGCATGCAACAAATTTTCTGTTTACATTTTTTTTAGAAGTTTTTTAAACATTTTTAGCTAAAGAAATGTTTTTAACCCTTGGTGCATACCAATGTCTAGTTAGAATGGTAGTACACTTCTAGGTTACATATGTCGTCCAGTCGGAAGAGGAGTGGGTGTTCTATTCCATATAGGTACCCTATATAGGCACAGGTAACACTGCAACCTTTCACCTATATCCTTCCCTACATTACATACATAACGGTTCATAGGGACTGACCTTTTACCTAGATACGACACTGCATTCAGAACGCGTGTTTTTCCCTGGTTCGAAACTCATACATTATGCATGAGGCTTCTTGGAAGCACAGCAGGACGAACATCTCCTGTATAATATCTATGTTAAAGTTCAAGCCCGACGTCATCCTTTAGGCCGACACAGTAACACAGCAAGGTAGGACCCCTGGGGAGACCTGTGGGTATATATACATCATGTCTTGCTTAGACAGACAGAGGAGACCGTGACTTCCCGGCTGACACACTGACCAGAGACGCTGAGGTTCCTGCATGCAGACGCTCCAGCTAGCAGTGGTCTAACATCCCTCGCGGGGTGTCCAACTCGAGACCAGGACGGGGTCCCGCATTCTCTAACTCTCAGGTAAAGGGGTGGACTAGATCCTAGAGGGATTCTTGGCATATCACCTACACAGATGCTAGGTACATTTAGGGACATCTAGTTAGGGAGACATCGTAGGAGTACGCACTTTTAGGTTGCACCTGTTTATCATGTGTTTTATATACTTGTATGTATTCATGATTTCTGCAACATGGTAGAACTATACCATCCCTTTTCTTTTGTGGTATTGCTAATCATATATCTCTGCTACTGTCTAATGGTTGTTGCAGCTCATCTATTCTACACTAAAATAACAACTGTTCAATAAATCCTTATTGAAACGCCCAGACTGTTTATTCTGTGCATCTCTGAGACAAACTAAGTGAGCATGAGTGACTGAGCGAAAAGTAGTATATTGTTTCCACGATCCTGGGGGATCAGGGTTGTCATGTTCTGAGGTTGCCAGAAACTATTCTCTCCCCGATAAGAGGAGATTCTAGTGGCACTGTGAGCTAGCTAATGCAAACAGGCTAACGTATCCGGTGGGGGTGCTCGGAACCAGTCTGCCACCAAACCCACAGTTTATGTTATCCGAACGCGCAGGTCCTGTATAGGATATATAGGAACTACACGACAGTGGCAGGCCGATGGCTGGAGGTCGACGGACCGGGCTCAATTCCCCAAATACACGGGGGAATGGAGGGAGCAGTCTAACCGCTCCGGACCTCAGGAATTAGTACGGACCCCCGTGGGGTCAGCCCCTCGATAAACATTGGTATTGCGGGTACGGTCGCGGATGCGGGTACGGTCGCGGATGCAGCTCCGACCGGCTCCGCGTCTCTCAATAGCTCCTCCTCCTCTCTGTCTCCAATACGAACATTCGGTATCGCGCTCTATTGATAGATAAACAATTTTTGTTAGTCATTCCGTGGGTGTTGACCTTAACTCACACCTTAATGTAATGTAACTGTAATGTAACTGGGTATTTGTAAAGCGCGCGGCTACTCCAGTGTCCCGGCGCTGAAAGACCGCTAAAACAGGCAGTGTGTGCTCACAGCAACCGACTAGTACTACTGTTGAAATAGCCAGGTTTTTAATTTCCTCCTAAAAGCAAGTAGGTCAGGTGTCTGTCTAAGAGAAGGTGGCAGACTGTTCCATAATCTGGATGCCACCACTTGAAAAGAGCGGCCACCCATGGGGGAACGGGAAAACCTAGGGATGGTCGACAGGTACTGCGTTGAGGAACTTAGGGTCCGTCGAGGGGCGTAGTGCAGAATCCTTTTCCTGATATAATGTGCCCCCGAGTTGTGTAGGGCCTTAAAGGCCAAGACAAGAGCTTTAAACTGGACCCTCTTACGTACCGGAAGCCAATGCAGAGATCTTAAGTGGGGGATCATATGAGCCCTCGGTCCAGCCATAAGAATAGCTCTGGCCGCCGAATTCTGCATCACCTGCAGGCGACCTAGTAGATATTCTGGTAAGCCTAAGTATAGGACATTTGCGTAGTCCAGCCTTGATACAATCAGGGCCTGGACTACCGTCTTTCTGAGGGGGACCGAGAGCAGGGGGAGGAAGTTCTTAAGCATTTTTAGTAGCCCAAAACAGGTGCCGGCTACAGTTTGAATTTGAGTCTTCATGGACATGTCCGTATCCAGCTTAACCCCAAAATGTTTTACGGTAGTTACTGAGGACGTCGGGGGGGGGGGGGCATGTCCAGTGGCCACCACTGGCGCCACGCCTCACACGGATTGGAACCGAAGAAAATAATCTCCGACTTTTCGGGATTACACCTTGGTTGGTTAACTCCTGGAGATTGGTTTTGTACGTCGCTGTACTATACCTGTTTGCAGAACTTGTTCTTCTTTCCATAGGATAACCTTGCAGAATTCAGAAATTTCTATAAGTGCCCACTTTTTAAAATGAAAAGAATTTATATTTAAAAACATACTTATCTGAACGATTTTTCTCTGATGCCTAAACATATATAAAGATACTTTTTATTTTTATAAATTGATGTGGATCCTCTTCTTGAGTTGGGTGTTATTTACTGATCATTGTGTGTATTTGCAAATTTCTTGCACTCCTCTGTGTTAAGCCTAAGGCTTTTCGGCCACACTACCCCCTAATAGAGCACTGTGGGATTGTATAGCAAGCGCCTGTTCACTTATAAGAGAAGCCCTGGACTCTTTACACGGTATATCAGGTTCTTGATATATCACATAAGGAGCCAGCTTCCTACAGGAGGCCTGCAGAAAGAGACTGCAGGCGGCACCTGGAAGTCCAGTTTGGGCAGACACAAGGATGGGTCTGGGGACTCCGTTGGCACGGTCGCCTCCCTTGAACTAGGGTGGCGGCGATCGCAGACTTACTCGGTCTTTGTTTAGACAGCTCGGCTACTCTCAATGTGGGTCTCACTCTCCCTGAAGTCCCTTGACTTGCAGGCTGGTCTTCCTTGGCGTTGGTGTCCGGACTGGACACAACAAGCCCTGGCTGCAGCAAGGGGTCCAGTACCCCAGGTATTGGTGTCAGTGTGGGTGTTGTGCGGCTCCGGTTGGTCCTGGCGTCCCCACACTCGGAGGGAGGACGGATCTTACCTATTGGAGCACTGCTACCTCTTCCTGGGCGGCGGCTGCGTCGGTTGTTCCCGAAGGCGGCAGTTCTTTGTACTGGGCGTTGCTTCTTTGGTGCCTGCGACTGCAGGGATGTAGCTCTTCGACTCCAAGGGAGTTTCTTTAGCGATTGGCGAAGCACTGGCAACTCTCTGGGTTTCTTTGAGTCTGCACAGCGGCAGGACAAGTCGATTGCTCCACGAGTGTTGGGTGCAGCAGGCAGGCTAGCAGGGTTGGCGCCAAGTCAGTCGTGGTTCTCGGGTCAGCAGTCTTCTTTGTCAGTCGAAATCTGAAGTCTTGGTATCTGGGGGTCCCCTCAATTTAGGTGTGTTAAGGGGAGTGAGGGGTAGTAGCCAATGGGCTACTTACCCCAGAGGTCACTACACCCCCTAGAAGACTACTTCCTTTGGGAAGTGGCATCACCCTGTCCCAGAATTCCTAATTCCCCCACACAGAAAAATGGTGGAATTTTGACTTTTGCGTTCACTTCAAACTGGTCACTCTAGAGGTGTGTCCAGCTTGGCAGTGTAACACGCCTCCTACATAGCTAATTTTTTACGTCTGTTCTGGTGCCGATGGGCCCAGGGCCCAGGGCAGGGGGTGCCATTCCCCTGTCTGGGGAAGTCTTGGGTCGCATATCAAAGGAGGCAGAGGCCTCTGAAGCTTCCTGTCTTGATATGCTGATTTACCAGCCTTCCTGAAGGAGGAGGTGATTATACCTCTCTCCAGAGCAGGCATTGTTCATGACCTCCTGAGAGCGAGGGCTCCCACCCCTGGGGGGGGGGGGGACAGAAACTGGACTGTGGAGGCAGGCTGGACAAGACCAGTCAGCCAGAACACTAGGGGACTGGTAGCTTTCAGGGAGTACCTCTAAGGTACCCTCTGGGTGCATGTATTATTAAATCCAACACTGGAATGAGTGTGAGTTTATTAATACGAGGCTTTTGATACCAACCACCATAGGTTTCAGTGAAGCCATTATGTAGCTGGGAAACTCGTTTTGACCAGTGCCTTATGATGGCTTCCTGTTCACTTGTACTGTCAGTAATTGAACTGGTCAGCAAAGGGGCATATCTGCTCATGCAGATATGTCCTCACATGTAATATAATGCACCCTGCCTTAGGGCTGTAAGGCCTGCTGTAGGGGTGACTTACAAATATTAGATGCAGTGTTAGGGAACCTGGCACACAAGTGTGTGCCATGTCGTGCTTTCACTTTTTGGAGCATCTTGTCACCCAGCCTGCAGTGGCAGTCTGTATGAGTTTGGTGCTGGGTCCCTTTGAGTGGCACAAGATAAGCTGCAGTTCTTAAGGGCCTTTTTTAGTCCCTATGCCCAGGTACCTGAGGTACCACTTACTAGGGACTTTCAGAGGTACTAAAGGCCTTGGGGGTCAAGTGACCAGGTGTCTTGTTTTGGGGAAAGAACACTGGCACTGGGGACCTGGTTAGCAGGAACCCAGTGCACTTCAGTCAAAATTGCATCAAATACCAGGCAAAAAGTGTGGTGGGGTGGGGGAGGGGGGATACTGCAACAAAAACACAGTTTCCTACAAAGACTGCCTCACCTGCTGAGGTGACTGATTCTGAGGACCTTGCTGGTTCCCCTGACTGACTCCCCTACTGGAGCTGGTCACCTAAAGGTAATCTAAGTGACCACATTCCAACTAGCCTAAACTTTTTGGTGAAAATGTTTCAATGTGTCAAATTCGTTGAATTTGCCAATGCTTTTTCGTGGTTCAGTAAAATAACCCGATTTACTATACCTTGTGAATTCTATATCTCCGGAGAACTCCAGTGGATCTTTTTGGCTTGCCAACTTCTTCTTCAATTGCTTTGGTGCTGTTTAAATACTTTATACTTGTTCCTTTGTGTAAGCCTCGCTGCTCAGAGCCACAGCTACCCAGGAGTGAGCTGAAGGTTTGACAAGCGAAACCCAATGGTCCCAAAGGGTCTGGTAAGTGTATTACACAGTGAGGTTGAACAACCACACCATATCATATACCCCATTTCCTCACAGTAAAGATTAGTTAATCTAAGGCCTGATGTACAAAGCCACTCTGTGGGTGCAAAGCCAGTGATTCCTAACTTCACTGTGTTTGCGAAGTGCAAAATGGATTTTTGTTATGTACTGAATCTATTTTCCTAGTTGGGAACATGTTACTAGAATTGCAAAACCCATAAAGAATCGCTAATTGGATGTCGGTTATTTAAGGGGTCCCTTCAAAACAGTGATTAATTTAGGCACGTAGCAATGTTTTTGCAACCAAAATCCAGTCGCAAAACATTGCGTTTTTAATTACACTTAATTGGAGGTGTTATCCCATTCACAAATAAGAAGGTTGTTTAAGAGTAGGCATTGGTCCACGGGACCAATACCAACACTCAAACCAAAAAACTTATCTTTGCAAATGCAGCCTCGTTTCCTTTAAGGGAAATAAAAAAAAAATTTTTAAATTGCCTAAGTTGACTGAAAGGTAATCACAGACATGGTGGTCTGCTGACCCAGCATGGGTTTGGTCAGATTAAAACTCAATACAATTTGGAATTTTGTTAACTGACTAATCAGTACAAAGGTTGGGTTGCAAAATTCCTTTCCATTTGCAAAAAATTGTTGCGCAATTTGCTACAACTTTTTGCAAATGAAAATTCCATATATCAAGCCCCTAATCCTGGATGTCACACAACCCTGGTCTGCAACAGGCAGCTTACTCCAAGACATGAATCAACATTCTATGGCCTGCTGTAGACCAAGAGAAGCAGTTGTTCTCCCAGTGACAGGTGGTAATAGTTGGAATTTGAGTTGGCCCAGAGTAAAGTATTCTTAAGTAATGCAGGTGGGGATTGTGTTGTTTTAGTTTCACCATCTTAATGCCCTCGCTTGATTCTTAAAAGAAAATCTGTTTTGGTTAACACCGGGAAAAGGAAGCAACACCCATATCAACATTAAACTGTGCTTTTCAGGTGGTACAGTTTGCACCTTTAGAAAAGACTTAAAACTACAGTTTTACTTGAGACTATGGATGCACATCAAAATATTTTGTGCACCATAATGGGCAGATCCTGCATTTCATTGACAAAATAATTAGTTTGGGGTGGAAAGGTACCAGTAATGCCAACTTCAAGCTTTCTGATCTAAGTGCTAACAGGAAATAAAGCAGTAAGAAGTTTGTAAAGGACAATACTTTGCTCACCTGTGCAGTGCCATCATAGCAAGTGGACACCAGCTTTCCATCGTGGTGCGGACTCCATGCCAGGCCAGTTATTTTTGTGGTGTGTCCTGACAGTGAGCGGAACGGCTCAGTGATAGTCGGAGGCGTCTCCAAGGTGCCCTCTGAAAAAAATAGGAGCTACATAAAATAGTTTGCTCCACTGGCGCTTCATGATGAACAGTCTCAGATCGAAAGGGTTAGGCCTCAATGTAAGCATGCTTCCTTGCGTCCAGCACACAGAGCATGGGCTCACTAGACCAGGAAAGATCCGTCCTTCCATCTAGCATGCTGAACACCACCCAATGCAGAAATCAATGCTAGTCAGAGCTGTGCTTTAACCCATCACAATTCGAACTGGACCACAATAGTCGCGCCTACGTGAAGCCCAACCCTATTTACCAGACGGCCCGATTCAGTCAAGTGGACCAAAATTACAGAAATACATTTTGTTCCACCTGATTTGGGGTTGGTAGATTTTCCACACACCTGTTCTTTCAGTGTTGGAGAAACAGACCAACTTTTTCCGACTGGTACTTTTAGATGGAGAAGTGACATGAAGCTTTGGGTGCAGCAGCAGCAAGACCTCATTCCCCATTTTTTTCAGATGGGGAAACATAAAATGCTCACCCTGCCAGAAAACCCCTTCCCCTTCTCTCCCCTACTTCCATCACCCCCTCCCAAACCCTCACCCCACCCAGAGGTCCCCACATACATTTACCACCTCCTCAGTGCTTTAGTGACTGCCTTTACGGCGATTATTGGTGTTGATGTTGGGGTTTAAATTCTGCTAAAAATACTGTCCTGTACTAATGTTTTCGAAATTCCTTTTCGTCAAGCCCCACAGCCTTTAGGGTCTCTGCCTCCAATTTCATGTGCTAAATCTCCCGAGGGCGTTGAAGTGCGCGGTGATAAGGCGCCATGGTTTCCGGATAGGTTTCCAATCGATCGTTAAGCAAACCGGCGCATGATCGGAGAGGGAGCGCGGAAGGATAGTACAGTCCAGCATCATGGAAACTATTGGCTGGGAGATTAAGTATTCCAGGAGAGATTGAGTTCCGTGAGCTCCGGAGAGGAAGGAGTATTCTCTCTCAGTGAAATAGAGAGGTCGCCAAATGTCTTGGACATACATGCCAACATTTCAACTTCGATAAGAGGGAGAAATATGCGTGGGTGCAAAGACCTGAATAACGCGTAACACGAAACGGGCTAGGCGTAACACGAAATGGATCGCAGGAGTAACTGGGAGAGATGTTTTTTTACCATCTTCAAAAAATAACTTCTGCTTTATAGAAATAGGTCATACATACACCTGTAAGTAGAATGTAGCATGCTCACTTCCAGGAAGAGAGTCATATGTATTAATTTCATCAATGCATGACAAATCAACATAATGGGAGAAACTGTATAAGCCAATACACCTGGAAGAAAAGACCGTGACAAATACAAGGGGGTAATGAAGAAGGCATCAAATTACAAAGAGGTGCTTTTGCCCACAGTACACTAGTTGTGTTCTTGTTGTAATCTGAGTCAATACCTGTGACAGTCTGTAGCACTAAAGTACAAATCTGTAAACCTAGATCAGAGCTGGTGATGAAGATGAGGTGGAGAGAGCACATTAGAGCACTGTTTGCACCGTGCACTAATATACACATTGAATTGTACGGAGACCGCGGTTGTGTTCGCACACTGCACACGCTCTCCATGGGATCCTTATCTACTTACCTTGGGTGGTTCCTTGGGTCCCCAGCAATTCTATGTTCTCTTGACTGTGTGTCAACTCGAGTCGTGATTCTTATACCACTTTCTTCATATATATTTTGGTCCCGCCCTGGGGCCCACTGTGTATTCTGTGCTACTTACATCATTTCTTCGCTATGTGTTGTGTGCATTGTATTTATCTCAGGGTAGGAGATATCTGTGTGTATTAGAGAGTACTGTATAATAAATACATATTTTTATAAGTACATTGTGTGGTTCTTTTATCCAATCTATACCTATAAGGTTGCATACTGGTAAAACAAGCTGCTTTACACTCCTTCTGGACTAAGCCTTAAGGCTGCTCTCCACAGCTACCACTTAGAGAGCTTTCTAAGGTTGTCTAAGACCTCTAAAACCACTGTATGGGGTTGTCTGGACTGGTGCAAGGTGCCCACTTACATAAGTGGACATCATATACCAGGCCAGCCTCTCACAAGAAGTTTGGGTGAAAAAGTATTTGTCCAAGATCACAATTTAAACGGACAAGCCATTTACACATCAGGCACTAAACAGTCTTTACTTATATTAATGCTTTGTTTTTACCTTGTTGTTCATTTTTCATATAGCAGAACCGACCTGAAGGTACTGGAGTGCTTTACATGAGCACCAATTACAATACACAATTTCACCACTCATTGTTTATAGGGAGATTAAGTAATTTGCCCAGAATCACAGGATGATGAGCCAACTCCAGGACTTGAAACTGGTTTCCCAGTTCTAAGTCTGCAACTCTGGCCCTAACACCACATCATGAGTATAGGGAAAATCAGTATTTCATTTTTGGCGCTAACAAAAACAGAGTTTTAGACTCTGTTTTTAGGTGCACTAATAATATGTAAAACTGCCAAAAATGTCGATTCCTGTCACATGCTCCTATCTCCCTCTCCAAGAATTAAGGCCAAAGCATTAAGCTTTGGTGTCTGAGGTAATTCTTGGAGAGGGAGATTAAAGCGTGTGTGAATGAATACTGGCATCAACATTTTAATGTTGGTAGCTTTACTAAGTGTTCTAGCAAAAACAGTTTAAAACACGTTTTTTCTCCCAAGGCTATTTCTCACTTTCACTAAATGGTTTTTTTCCTTACCTTTCTTTAACCTGTGTCAGGAGCACGCTATAGCAGGCAGAGGGAACTTGACAATATTGTGCACTGGTCTGCAGGAACAGGTTACCGACAGTGCAGTACTTCGAGCCTCACTCTCAGCCTCAGGAGAGATGCCTGCAGTGCTGAAGCCCGCCCAGAATCCTGAGTTACCAGTAAAAGGAATGCGGGCAAGAATGTTGAAGCATATAGTAGAGACTTGGAAGCGGGAAAAAGAGGAGGATGAGGTGGGAAGAGCTGGGTCTGGTGCTTGTATGAGTAAGGAAGAGTCCAGAAGAGTGGATCAGTCACTTGTGATTGCTTTTACCATGTTGATGTTCTGTTCAATGACCCAAAGATTGAGCTGGTTAGCATGAATCATTAGCTTACTAATATTCTAGATGTTCTTCTCTTCGAGGCATAGGGTGGATTTTATGGAACTAAAAAGTTCTGCCGGGTGTCGAGAATCTTGAAGGAGATGGGTAATTTTGAGAAATCATCCTTTTCCAGTTGAAGTTTCATAGCTTTAGAACAGGAGTTCTGTGGTTCCATTTTACAGGATTGAGGTGGGTATTGGCAATTACAGTCTCATAATGGGAAATGTTCTGCTTCATGGTAATTTATTGGAGATAGAAAATTTCATAGTTGAAGTTCCATAAATGGTGAGGTGTACATCAGTATGTTTGTGAAGAGCCTTGGTGTGAAAGGTAGGTTCAGGTTGTTCAATTTTAAGAGTCCCACGACTTCAAAAGAGTCCCATTAGCATTTCCGGAGATGCCCAGAACTGAAATTTGTGAGGTGAAGTAAATTAAAAGAGGTTTGCACCAAGAGAGCTTTGAGGGGCCATGATGTGATTCACAGTTGGTGAACAGTCCAGCGCGGCGGTGAGTCAGGTTAGGGCAATTAACTGAGGTGTGAGAAAGGAAACAAAGAATGGATGAACTTTAACAGCCTGGCGTCAACAGTCTTAGGAGACAATGAGCAACATAAAGGGTTGTTGGTGAGAAACTGATGACGAGAAGCCAGGCTTTCCACTCAATATGGATCTATCCATACTGGCTCACAAACCAGGCATGCAGATGTACATTCACGGACCCCTGTTGAAATGGATTCCAGATGAGCTGGAGAGAAGATGTTTCAGGATAAATCTGTGCTAACAGTCAACAGTTGGGACTGGGAGGTAGGTTCACATCTAAGAATAACACCGCTTGATCTTGCATAATATGTGCACGAGATGGTAACAATACACAGCCAAGGATGCAGTCAGGTTTGTCAGTGAATCAGATGTGAATATGGGCGCCTCCTTAAGCAGGATCAACCATGTGTTGCTTATCATTCTGCTGATCCTGGCGCTCTTGCACATCGGCCACTGAAGGATGGCCGCAGTGGGGGCTGGTCCAGGCCGTGACAATGACGCTGTAATGGGAGCCGCAATCTTGCTGCCATAGGGCACCATTGATGGACAGTAACTGTCCAGTGTCTTTAAGCTGGCTCTGTGCAGTGCCAGGTGCAGGTTTCTGGGAGCAGGGCGGAGTGCCAGCAGGCACCCGCCAAAGACCTTAAGGGGCTGTCTTCAGCGGTCCCATGGACGCATGTAGCAGTGAGATTGATCTCACAGGTGGCCAGTGAGAAGCAGCCCAGCCCCAGTGATGCACATGCAGTGATGGCCAGGTTGCACACGTCATGTGGCTTCAACACTGCTGCGGGTGGGATTTACGTCGTTTATTGTCCAGCTTTTGCATAGGACCCCAGAGCAAGAAGAGAATCCGGGAGATTACAACACCCTTCTGATAATCTAAGCGGTACAGCAGTGAGCTGGATGATGAGGCAGAAGAAAATGAGGAGTTCAAGACAATACCAACTGCCCTAATTGGACAGGAGAGGGGGACCAAAGTACCAGATTTGTAAGTGTGCAGCCTTTCTAATCTGCACAGTCCTGAGTTTACTGTGGCAATGGCAGACGAACGCGGCCCCCCTTTAAAACCAGCGGATTGGTATTTATTCCTGACAACACAGCAGGAAAAGGGGCACTGGAAGAAAGAAAGAGCAAAACAGCATGTCGCACCACGACGAATTGGAGCTGCAGGACAAGCTGAGCAGAGAGAACCCTCTTATCAGATCCGCCCCAGGTATGAGGTTCTTCAGTCTGCCAGGCACCTGTTTGATGCTCTTGAGGACATAACCTAGGCCGCCATGACTGCAACCTGATCACATGATGTGCTCATCATCTCGGAAGCCACATTTCTGTCATCAGTGAGTTCTTTTCCTTGTCGAGGTATCATCTATTACGTAGGGCGTAGAACTCGGAGGCAGGAAAATACATTTGTTTCCAGAGTCCTGAACCCTGGGCCCGCCCAAGCTCACTTCTAAACCAATAGCTTTTGGGCTGGTTCAGGCAGTAATATATTCACAACTATGAGATGTGGGGAGGAAAACAAAGGCTGGAGAGCCAACGTAATTTTGAGCTCTCGGTTTAGCTCAACTTTGAGTTATGTTAAGCACCCGAAGCAGGTCATTCTGTAATTCCTGCTGCATCCTGTGGAATCGGGTTTCTGGATGCTTGAATCGGGAGGCGGGAGACTAGCCTTCAAATCGGTAGTCTCCCGCCTGAATCGGGAGGGTTGGCATGTCTGCTTGAAGGCCCCGACGGCCGGGGAGGTCGGAGGAGCGCCTTGTCTCTATTGTTTTGGAAGTCCATGGGCCCCATGTGATACAGCACGGAGTCCGGGGCTAGGTTCCAGTTGCCTCCTAATATACGGGAAGTGCGGAGCTCCGTAGGGGGTCGATGGAGGCAAGGAAGAAACACGAATTAATTGCCGGTGGGGGCTATGGAGCCACGCCGAATATCTCTGCGCTGACGCCGCTGACCCTAAATTTGGCAGACACTATATTGCCCTGCGTCATCGGACCAAGTCTGGAGTATTGCACGTGCACAGGGGAGGGATTTATGAATAAGAATGGCCACTCCGTGTTATCAGGACCCGGTTGCGTCTGCACTGGGTTCTCCCCGGTATGGAACGCCCCCCCCCACCCCCCCACCGACGTGTGACAAATATAGCCGACCCTGCCTACCCAGGCCGATTCCGTTACCGAGAGGTGCGGTCTTGGATGAGAGTTATGTCGGTGTGTTTAGAGGCCAGGAATTACAGGGTCTCCTTGAATTTAATGTAAGAGGCCAGTCCATTGACGCGGAGTGTGAAAGCAGTGAGGCGTCGCTTGGCCATGGAGTTGGTTGGGAGTTGATCAGACACGGTCCGCGGGAGGGGGTGGTCGGATATAGGCCTACACACGTGCAATCAGCCGGCCTGATGTGCGGCAGTGATGCCGTGAGAACTTCAACTAAAATGGGCCGAGGTAGGCTGGGGCACTGCGGAGGCGATAGGGGTCACGGCAGGCTGGAAAGGGAGGGGGGAGCCGCAAGGCCTGATGGGGCTGCAATAACTGTCGCCAGCGGGTCAAAGCCATGCGAACAGAGCGATTACTCCCGATGGTCAGTTGTGGAGGTCATACGAGGTACCAGTGGGCTAAAGCCATGCGAACAGAGCGATTACTCCCGATGGTCAGTTGTGGAGGTCATACGAGGTACCAGTGGGCTTCTGTAGTCAGGACGTGGGAAAGAGAGTGAGTGGGAATGTGTATGGACTGGAGGCTGAAGCAGTGTGAGTGTAGAGTGGTGCCCTGCCCTGGGCCAGTTTTGCAGAGGGTGGGGCGGTGGAGATGACGATCGGGCAGGGGTCCGTGCTGTCATCCTGTATGTGCTTGGGCCAGTCATCCCAATGGGGGATCATGCAGGGCCGGTCCTAGGATTTGTGGGGCCCCGGGCAGGATAGAAACATGCGAGGCCCCTCTAATTTGCATAAAATGTAATATCACAGGAAGTGACATCATAGAAAGTGCCAACTGACCAATCATTTTCTGGCACTGTTGAAGTAGCTTTGCAAGACGCTACTTCTCTAATGTGGATATCACTGAGATGGCTACAAATACAAATAATAGCCCTAATAAAATAAATGTTATGATTTTAAAGCTCTATTATGTGGAAATGCAACACATTAAACTTTATTGAAAAGCTACGCCTATATCTCCAAAACCGATGTTTTCAGAATAGTGCATGATTAAAATCCTAAGACAGATTGTCCCATAGCTATACAGTGGGTCTTTAGGTGACTCCCTGATACTCCTGTTGCATCAGTGGAGGTCAAGGTTTAGGCATTTGGTTTTAGCAGGCATGGGCATCAACACTAAGGGATCCATGCTGGTTCGGGTGAGTGACCTGCAAATGCTCCGGTAAACAACAGAAAGCACTGATTAAGGAAAATAAGAGGATGAGATGGCACAGATGACATACACAGGAGTTGTAGCTAATATATTGGCAGGCAGGAGCACCAAAAGCTAGACCATTCCCACAAACTGAATGCCTAAACCCACTAACTACTCTCAAACTTCATTTTTAAGAGATGAAAAGAGCTGAACTAACTCAAAGATATAAAGATGAGATGGCTAAATAGAGACAAGAATGTGTGTGTATCCAGGGAAACAACTGCCAAAAGCTACAATGGGAGCCAGACACTAAACAGACAAGTAGTAAATTAAAGCAACAAAACAAAAGATATTTATTATAGCAGACTCAGTGCAGTTTTCCCTTACAAGGAAGTTAAATCTAGCAATGTGGAATAGGTTGGGGGAGGTGGTGTTTGACTTTCAAAATAAATCTCCCATAATCCCTGAGATTTGCAGTTTTAAAGATTTTAAGTCACATTTTAAGTCACGTCCTTAATATCTGAGAAGACACTTGCCAAATTGCGAAGGGTCCAGACACGTCACTTGACTCAAATTTAGTCTAAGAAGTTACAAACAAATTGCACCTACCCTCAGGTAAATCCACTGGACCATGGTTAAAGAGATAATTGAATGCAAGAGCCTTGAACGATCATGTCCATCATCCATAAATGTCTCCAGTCATGGCCCAGGCTACCTAATCATACTCTTTTGGTCCTTCCAATCACCAATACAAGATTGGCCTTCCTAAAACTACTGGCCACCTACTTACCTAAGCTCAGTGACTGGCTAATCACTCCATGTGTGATGATGTACTCTATGGAATGAGGCACTCACTCCTTAGTCAGCTCCCCTCTGCAGCCCCCTTTTCCTGTATGCTGCCCCTTCTTCTCATCTCCAAAGCAAGGCTGATTCAAACTGTACTGCTGAAAAGCAGCAATTTCCCCAGGCCTCACTGTCGCCATTTGAGTTTTGGGATAATTTATAGTGGGAAGAGGCGCACATCTTGTGCTTGCCCAGGCTGGCCCATTCTCATTCTGCACTTGACAGTGATCAGGCTATCTTTGGGAGCATGACCAGACAGACCCTGTGCAGCAGCCTGGTAAATGTATTTTAATACTCTTTTGGACAGGTTAACTAGTGTGTAGCATGTATGGCTCTAGTTTCTTGGACAGTCAGTGACAAATGATGAACTTTAAAACACACTGGAGCAGATACCTAAAAGGCCTTCAAACTACTTTTACAAGATATTTGGGCTTCTTCACCTTCCCCTTTCCTCAGGGGGTTATGTTAAATTACACCAAATTGTGCAGCGAATGCAAATGTCTTTAGTTATTGTTCCATTGAACGAGATGAATGAAAATACCACACCAAGAGGGAATCCTGGCGCTAAGGGATTTCGAAGGAAAAGGTACAGGGTATACTAATGTATGGAAAGGACAGTTAAGTTTTTCCCAGAAGATTTAAGATGCACCATAGCTCAAGACTGAGACATTTCCAGGCCGTGCAGGTAGAAAGGAGAAGGATCTACCTCCAATATGTTCTCTCTTAATTTTAGGATGGCACAGGAGCATGGCTGTTACTGAGTGTAGGATTCTGGAATAAATGGAAGGAATAATGCAGTGCTGAAGAATGAGTGGGCCCTTTTATGCACTGCACAATGGCAAATGGATAGATCGTTTGGTAGCGGGAATCAACAGAAAGCAGAAAGAGCATCTAGGGCAGCCTCAGATGAGAATCCAATCACTATTCTTAATGATCTGAACGGTACCAAATGCAAAAGGTGGGAAGTTTAAGACACAGAACACTTGTGTAATCTGGTTGTGAGAAGATAATTGACTGTACAACTGTCTTGCCACAGTGACAGGGTTGAAAATGCAGGATTTTGTGTTGCATATGGATGTAGTAGAAGTAGATGACACACTGTTTGTCCAGACAAGGAGAGAAGACGTTGGAAAATAAATCCAAGATTTTGTTGTTAACGCAACCATGGTGGTTGATTGGCCCAGCTCCACAGGCCACCAAAGAGCAGTGCGTATTGTACCAGGCCCCTTAAAGATGCAGATGTCTGATGTTTCGCTATATAGTTTTAATGAATTTATCTTTATCTAAAAAGCTACTGATTGCATGCAAGTCCAAAACATTTTCTTGGTTAGAGACCAGGCCTCTCCGAAAGGATACAGATAAGCCACGCCAAGGGAATACCTTGAATTCCGGGTTGTTCCAGTTGATTCCATAGAACCGGATGGGAAACTGACAAATGTGACACTATAATTTAGTAATATCAAGGCTGCTCTGCCTTCCTCATCAAGAGTCAGGGTCAAACTGTCCGACACAGCAAGAAATGCTACTTTCAACACGGAGAGGTCAGAATCCAACTGGCAAGTGATCAATAAGTAAATTAGTTCCTATGACAGAGATTTATCAGTTGACTTCTTTTTCAAGGATTTTTCAGAAAAAGGCAGCAAAGAGTTGTTAGAAGATGCTGAGAAGCTTCGAACCTGCTGAAGGATTTGTGAGCAGAGGAACAAACGCAGCTTTTTAGGTTTTTTTTCCTACATGGTAGGGACAGATGAGGAAGCAAGGGCAATATTGCAAATGGAGGTCAGAGCAGGGGATGTGATCTTTAGATATCCATTCATGAAATGGGCAGGAAAGGGTCCCAACTGGGAACTAGATTTAATAAAAAAAGTCAAATTTGAATAAGAGTACACAGAGAGCAGGCTGTAATTCCACAGACATGTTGAGGATAGTTCAAGATCACAAACCTTTGTGAAGGATGACACCGCAAATTTAAGCCAAATATTCTGCTTGGAAAATAAAGAGACAGGTAATTGCAAACTTTGGCAGGAGTCTCAATGTACTTAGAAGCACATGCTAGTTCAAAGACTCTTTTACCTCTCCTCCAACCGCTTAAGTTTTTTTGTTGATTCTGCCCACTTACATCCACCTCTCTCCTCTGTGCTTTACTTTTTACCTCCCCTCTTGCTCAGCCCATTATCTTCTCTTGCTGGTTCAGCCCCTCTTACATCCACCTCGCTATGCATGCTCTCCTCTTAACGTCTCTTCTTTTCCCAATCCCCAAGCCTCTTACCTTTTCTCTCTGGTTCTGCCACTCTTACATTGATCTTGGCCCTCATACCTCCATGCTCTACTCTTTACCTCATCTTTCCACCTTTCCTCTCATATTCACTTGCCGATTCTTCCCTTCTTACATTCCCATCTCTCTTCCCTGCCCTACTCTTCACCTCTCAACTCTCCACCCAGTCTTTATCTTCTGTGCTTGTTATGCCATCCTAAATACAGCTATGCCTTTTCCTTCTCCCCTTTTATCTTCTCTTGCTGCTCCCGCCCCGTTACATACACCTCTCCCCTTCCTCCTTCCCTCTCTCCTCTTGCTGATTCTACCCTTTTTACATCAAACTCTACCTCCCTGATCTAATCTTCATCTCTAATCTCTCACCAAGCCTTTAACTTTCTCTTGCTGGTTCTGCACATCTAACATCTACCTTACCCTCCTCTCTGACTCTTCATCTCACCTCCATCTCTTGGTGGTTTTTCTCTCTTCCATCCACTTCTCTCTTGCCACTCTGCCTATGTACTCTTGCTAGTTCTGTCTCTCTTATAGCCATGACTTTTATCCATACACTACCTTCACTGCTCATCTCTTCCCCAGCCTTATAACCTTTTTCGCTGGCTCTGCTTCATTTACATCTTCTTTACATTTTCATCCTCCTAAACACTCTAATCGTTTCCCACTGATTTTGCCACTTACACCACCTATTTCCGTTCATGCTCTACTCTTATTCTCGTCCTCAAACCTTATTTTGTGGATTCTGCCCCTTTACATCAATCTCTCTGCCATCCCCAGCTTTTTTTCTTCTCTTTCTCGTTATGTCCCTCTTATATACACTTTTCTCCTCCATGCTGTATGCCTCATCTCTCCCACTGACTCTTACTTTTCTCGCTGATTCTGGCCTTCTACATCCACCTCTCACCATTCCCTTTCTCTTCTCTGTGTAAGGTTTCTTGATTGTTCTGCCTCTCGTACATCTGCAAGCCCCATCCATGTATTGCCCTTCACCTCTCATTTCTTCCTCTGGCCTCCTAACATTTTTTTGCTGGTCTGTCCCCTTTACATCCACCTCTCCTCTATGAACCCCCTGCCTCTCACCTCGTCTCACTGTTTCTGCCTCTTACATCCACGTCTCCCTTCCATGCTCTACACTTCACTATCTCTACTACGGTCTCTTACCTTTCTCACTAATTTTTCCTTTATTACACCCACCTCTTAGCTACCTGCTGAACCCTTCACCTCTCATCTCTCTGCAGCCTCTAACCTTCTCTCACTGGTTCTACCTCTCTGAAATCTACCTTCCCCCTGCCGCTTACCTGCTCTTGGTTGTCCTGCCCTCTTACATCCAACACTCACCATACCCTCTCCATGACACTTAAGTTCTCCTGATGGTTCTACTTCTTTTATACTTACCTCTTCAATCCAAGCACTACCTTTCATCTTACTCTCCAGCCTTAACTTTGTTCACTGGTTCCCCCCCCCCCCCTTTATGTCCACCTCTCCCCTCCATGCTCAACTCTTCATGTTTTATCTCTCTCTCTCTCTCTCTCCTCTACCCTCAATTCTCTGTATCTGCCCCTCAAGCTTCCACCTCTCCCCTACATGCGCTGCTATTCATCACTCTTCTCCCTGGCCTCTTACCTTGCTTCACGTCTTGTGCCAGGACACAAAGCAGGCCCCTGCAGCACAGATGGGCCCACAGCACTTCAGGTGGCCCCCATTCAGCCCAGGGCCAATGAATATCTGTGAAATGTGGGAGAGTCAGGGCCCATTATCACATTCTGCAGCGAGGTCCCCATCATTTTGTGTTACACCACTGCTCTTGTTACTTTACAACATTCTCTCCCCTTTCATCCTCCCACTCTCCCCAAGCCTATTACATTTCTCCTTTGCATGCTATTCCTTTTACCTAACCAAGAGTCTTCCCTTCTCTCATAGATTCTGCCATTACATACACATCACTACATCACTCCTTCCCCATCTCCCTTTCCTTAAGCGTCTTGTTCTATATATCTGTTTTTCCCCTTATGTTCAGCTCGCTCCTCTCTGCTGTACTCTGTCATCTCACCCACCTCTTTCTGTCTTTTGTTTGCCTAACCCCTTTTAGATGTGCCTCTCCCTCAATACTTCTATCAAAAGCAAAAGAGAGAACCAGACCTCCTTAGATGTACCCAGGACACTGGAATTCCGGATTTCAGATATGAACAAACATGATGCCGGGGAGTAGTGCTACCTTTTCAGATGTGTACAACAAGGAATGGTGTGTGGTTTGACAGGTTATGTAGTTTGGGGGGTATCTTGGAGGGGTCGTTGCACTCCCCTCTGGGTGGTGAGGATGAATGTGGGGTCACCCCTCCTTCCCTCATACCAACTCAATGTTATCTCCACTTTCTTTTACCAACCCAATTTTTCATTATTCCTTTTTTTCATGTAAATTACATTAAAATAAAAAAACATCAAGCGCTTACATTCAACTAGAGTCACTATTTATGTTTAACTCTGCTTACGTTTCTTTTGGATGAACATGCTTGTTTGAAAAAAAACAATAAAACAGAGTTGCAAAGAAAAGAATAATAACCTCTCACTCCGTTTTCTGCTCTTCTCCCTTTCCCTCCATTGGACTTGAGCAGCACCCATGGTGACGTGAGGTCACTCTGTTTCTTTGTTGTGAGCCCTGCAGGATGCTCTGCGTTTCATTCATGCAGGGGCAGGGCTCACTTCACACCTCACGCCAGTTCAAGCATCTTCAATTATCATGCAGATGCGGTGATTAGGATAAGCGAAAGGAAAGCTGATCACGGCCACAAACCCTGCCCTGCCCAGTCTGCCGCAGCTGAAGGGCATGCGGGGGTCATATTTCCCCTTCAGCCCGGTCCAGGTGAGGGGGGGGGCCCCGCCTCTGGCCTTGAGCTGCACCACGGTTGCACACCCCGAGGGAGGACGCTGCCCACCTGTAAGTGGTACAATGGCACATTTTCAAAAGGATGATGGCCTCGTGGGGGCCACGTCGTAGTTAGAAGGCCGCGGGGCCCTGGGCAGCTGCCCACACTGCCCATGCCTAGCGCCGGCCCTGGGGGGATGGTAGGTCAGTAGGTGCGACATTTAGTGGTCTCAACTGTAGAGGGGCCTTCCAAGATGGCCCCCTCCACACGGAGCCAAAGGGCTGGAGACGAGAGGAGAAGAAGGTGGGGTTGGAGGGGGAGGTTGGGGGTTAGGTATGCGCGGAGAGGTAGGTGGGGGTAGGCGAGCATGGAGATCTCACAGGCTCACAGTATGGTGAGATGGGAGGGTGGGTGCCCACACATGGCGGAGAACAGCACCAACTGTAGTCCTGTATCACGGTAGGGGTATTCCATATAAAACAGGAGTTTAAACATGCATGCAAGAACATTAGCATAAACATGAACATCGAAGGCAGAAAGCGTATCAACAACAAGCCTGGAGGCCTGCAAACCGGAGACAGAGGGCAGTGGACACTGCAAGCATGTATGAGCAAGGAATGCAAAGTTCAACAGGGCAGAACAACGGACAGGAACTATGCCTGCAGGGGACCGCGTGGCTGTGCTGAATCTCCTCAGTGTAATTTACAGTGTTACCAGGGAATGACAGATTAAGGGTTCTTTGTTGGACATCTGTTTTTCAGGATGTCAAGAGATACCAGCAGTATCTTCCTATCGCAAGTCCATGACAATGTCCATGTGCAACTTACTTAGCAGAGTCTGCAACTACGCAGATGACTTGGTTCAAGAGCATCATGCCTCCATCGAGGACCTCTTGAAAGGCAGCACATCTATCTCTAGGTATGTGATCTGTAATCTGCTGCAAAGAATCCACAGTAAGCTGTTGCATCTCTTCCATGATTGCCATAGCACTGTCTGCTTTGAGGCAGCAGAAACACCGTGAACCTTCCTTCCTGCTGAATCAAGCTTCTTCTTTTACTTGTCTGGTGGGAGTGTGAAAGCCAGGGCTGTGAGACAGAGATTTGTTTAGCTGCTGCTACAATCACTGATTTAGACCGAGGACCTGCTCTAAAGAAAAGAAGGCCTTAATAAAGAGACTTGTACTTCTTCTGGAGGAGATAATGTGAAGCTTTTGAGGAGGCTGGTGAGAGTTTAGGTTCCATTGCTGACTCCATCAACAATGGAACTAATCGCAAAATATGTCTGAAATTACCACTATGGTAACATTTCTTAACGACTGAAGTTAATGTGGGTGGATTAGGCATTGCAGTATTTTGTCTTGCTACACCTCTCAGAAAAAGCTTTATGGAACCCGTTGATGTCATCAACAGGAAAAATTAGACGGTGAGGTATTGGTTAAAATGGCATTTAAGATGATCAATACGAACAATAGCTCTGAAAGTTTAAGCCCATGGATTGCAAGAATACCTCTGAGTGCTTTCATCTGCAACAATGATGATATTTTGAGCAATGTCTCTGAGGATTAGTTGATCTTTTTTAGGACATAAAACTACACCTTACATGAGTAGAGGTGAATCTCAGAGGTGTAGTAGTCAATGGAACAACCCTGGTGAAGCAGACTGAAGAACAACTGCTGGTGATGCGATTGGAAGCTGTTGAGCTGACAAAGCTACTGGAATAGGTGTAATTCAATGAAGACTAAACACCTCGGCAGAAGAATAGTGAGGAGTTGAAAAATATTATTTTAAAATTTCCACCACAAGGGTGTCACTTCCATTGTAGGTGATTAAGTCCTGGAATATTCTGAATCAGATCCAGCCACATTTCACCTATTGTTTAATCCTCTATTGAGGTCAATTCTATGCAGTTAAATTCAAATGTACTTATATAACATGTAGCTAATCTCCTGGGCCCTCCCAGCATTGTAAAGCACCAGAGCACTATTTGGTTTTAATCAACAAACAGCCAGGTTTTTAATAGTTTCTTTAACACAACTTCTTCCTCCATAATCCTCATCCTAATAGGTAAATCATTCCATAGTTTTGTTACAAGGAAAGAGAAAGATCGACCTCCACGCCCAACTTTTTGATCTGTAGGCAATTGGGCTAATTGTAGGGAGGATGAGCTCAAAAATCTTTTGGGCACGTATGGGCGGATCAAAGCAAACAAAATTTGAGAGCTTTCTTTATGGTAGGGTCTGTGGGCAATACATAACTATTTGAATTGGATTCTGCATTTGACTGGAAGCCAGTGCAAGGCAGCCAGGGAGCTAGATACCGATTGATATCTCGGTATCTTCAGTATCAGCTTCGCCGATGTATTCTAGATTAATTGAAGACTATTCAACACATGAATCTGGCATGCAAGGTACAGGGTATTTCCATAAACCAGGAAAGAATCAGAGCCTGCACTAGAATCTAGTGAGAGGGCGATGGGAGGAGGTCTAAATTCTTAAGCATCCCCATGATACCAAAACGTGTGGAGGCCAGTTCACAGGCTTGGGTCTTAAAAGTGAGCTCTTCATCCATCGAGAAACCCAGATTTTTAATTGTGGGTTTAGATTGGGGGAAGACTACCCAGGGATCCCAGTCAGCGAAGCAATGTCCAGTGGTTCATATTGGTACCAACCACCAGCACCTTAGTATTATTACCATTAAGTTTCAAACAGAAACAATCCATCCAGTTGGCCACCTCCTTTAAACACAGCTCTAATTGATTAATGTATCAATGGCCAAAATACTCCTTTCCGTCAATTATGTGATGCAAGATCCTGAAAGGTATAACAAAACATTGAATAACGCTTTGACCTTGATGTGTCCTTTAAAATTGAACCAACTCTTAGCAGCTAACAGGTCACTAATGTTCCTGCTCTCAACGGCATGGACCTCAATGTCAAATGGGAGCATACACTCATGTCCTGATCTCTTTCTGGATATCATTCTACAATAGTCTAACAAACATGCTGGTTAGAGCAGAGGTACAAGAGACCCTTTCTCTTCACTATGTAGACTGCTTGGATGCTGATTCCAGATGCCGCCATTGTTACAGTTGACAATGAAGGCAGATCTCTCCTTCCTGTCATTCTTGAAACGGTCAGACAGCATGGACACTTGTTAAGAAAATGTGAGTATAGTAAACAAGATACAAAGGCTGCTTAGGTCCTTTTCAGCCTACTTTCAACTACACTTGAGGTACTTCACGAACAGAGAAGACATTCTAAATAAAAGAAAAAATAAATCCTGTCAGGAAATAATAAGAAAACACACTCCTAGCATGTTGAGTGCAATGGGTGTTCCAAATTTGGAAAGGCTTTAGCAAGGCTAAAGCTTACAAAGGTGGAGGTCAGTGTTCAGTCTAAACAGAATCTGGAATAAAGAACTGTATTATCTAGTGTATTGAGGGTTATAGGGAGAAACAAAGTGAAATGGCTAAATAGGCACACCCAGTATAGACGCTGCAAAAGGAAGATTGCAGGGATGAAAACATTAAACACAGACACAGGTAGTGGCTCCAATATGGCATTTGTTTCCCGCCTTAATTTAGATTGAACACATCTTATCAATGTTAGAATGGCAGCAAGTGCCATCAGAATGACAATACTGAGCCAGGAGACAAAAAAAATCTGAAACTTCTTGTGAGAAAACTTAGTGGGCAATGGGATATTAGCATAACTATGTTGACAATCGCCACACATTTTGCTGAATTTAAGTCTAAGTTCTTTGTGTTTACGTCGCTTTCCTTTACCGTGCCAGCACGTCATTGGAAGGAGGTGTGGAACTAGTATGCCAGAGGTGAGGTGTTGTTAATCAATATAGTACGCCTACTCTGGAGGTGAACTTCTTGATTTGCTATATTTATGAAAAGCCTTGAAAGAGATTGCCATTTGTTTGCTGTAACTGCAGTGGGAGAGGAGGCAAAATTCTACTCACTTATGCTAGATGGGATGTGCTGCAACATTCCAATGAGAAGATATTGCCATGCATTTCAGGGATCAATTGTCTGGATCCACTTATGATATTTGAAAGGTTAGTAGTAACAAGAGAACGCTGATACTCGTCCTATACAAAAATGGTATGCAGTTCCTAATATTAAAAAGCAGGAGGAAATGTTTTATATCAAAAGATCCACATGTGGATGTGGAGTTATAGAGATGGGGAGAAGAATCCTCTCCTCTTGGAAAAAGACCCTCACACACCCAGCCAGCTAGGTGTCATGCTTCATCATCGGGTCTGCTCCTTATCGGGTCGGCGCTGCAATCCCCGATCGGCACCCGTGATGGGGCCTCCTTAGCGGAGATCTTTATTCCAAATGCCGGTGGGTGAAGTGCGTGTGAGGGCTCTAAAACAGTGTAGGTGGTGTTGATGTGTAGGGAAGTGAAATTAAAAAGGGGAGGTGGTCCACTCAAAATAATTTTATTGAACGTGGCCCCTACCCTAGTTAAAAAGAAAACAAGACGCGTAACCCCACTCTAAGGATGTCGGGAATAGGCGCTTGAGAAAAAGGTCAACATGTTTCTTGCCCAGAGATATATTAATTGGCAATTCTTCAGGACCAAACAAAAGAGGATCTACCTACACTTTTTGGTAATGGTCAACAGTAAAGTGCAAAAGTGACCATCATTACAGCACCCTAAAAAGTGATACCTGTAAATCAAACAATACAACCTGCAATAAAAAACAGAATAACAACGTTAACATAAAAAGTTGCAGTATTCTGGATATAATAGAAAATAAGCGCACCAAAAAGTGTCAATGATGCGGATCAAACATGCTAAACACAGGTGGCTCGTGGCATGCATGATGTGAGCACTCGGTATCATTAACACCGGGAAGACATCTAAAAACTGAGAAACTAAGAAAGGCAATCATCTGAAAACTCACCCAGTTCGGGTCAAGGATGCGCGGCATCGGTACCGGCTAGTGTAGACACTAATGTGTAGTGTCCTAATAGGTAGGAAAAAACATGAATAGTAATGTACATAATTATTGAAAGGGAGCACCAAGTCTTAGGTACAACAGCCTGGAGGAGGAGAAAGCCACCAGTACACAAGGGCAGCCATAAAACCTGCCCTGAAAGTGGCTGTCCAATTAGCTAAGAATGTACTCCAATAAAGGAGCACACTACATGTTAATGGTGCCGGGGGGGCTGAGCAGCATGGCGAGCACCCCAATCAAAGCACCAGCCAGGGCACCCCACACTCTCCAAGGTAAGGACGTGTTCGCTAACAGGAACCCTGACGGGGCCGCAACGCCGATGCTCAAAAAGGCGGCTCAACAGTATTGAAACTACCTATGTGTAGGAACGTGTCGTCGAATACGGAGGAGACCGAAGCCTGTAATAAGGTCAACAAGATTCACCGCATCGACCACGTTCAAACCCACAGGACCGGCAGGTGCCGGTGGAAAAAAGAAGAAAGAAGAAGAACCTAGGCAAGGGTAGCAAACGGACTCGCTGTACTCACAGTTAATCAGGAACAGAGGAGGCGGTTGTCCTACCCTCACACCGCCGGTCCGGGCAGTGTGTCCGCTTGTGTGACCCTTGCGTCTAAGTAACCGCGCGTCGCCGGCGGTGGGGGGCGGGACTTCCGGAAAGCCTAACCGCCGCTCCAAAACAACTAGAGCGCGAGCCGGATAGTAAACGCCATATTGGGTAACCCTTGTGCACCGCGGACCATCTGAACCGCATCTACTGCGACCATAGCATCGCCGCAATCCCCACAACATTGATGAGTGTATTCTCACTGGGTTCAGAAATGCTACTCTATGCCCCCAAAGGTAAGTCAGTATATTTAATTACAATTTTAAGGAACCCTACGCTCTACTGCCATTTTTCCTTTTTGGGGTCCTAATTTGATTGATCTTATTATAATTATCCCATACTACATGAACACTACCAGAGGGTCATGACTTACCTTTGGGGGCATAGAGTAGCATTTCTGAACCCAGTGAGAATACACTCATCAATGTTGTGGGGATTGCGGCGATGCTATTACCTTGGAGAGTGTGGGGTGCCCTGGCTGGTGCTTTGATTGGGGTGCTCGCCATGCTGCTCAGCCCCCCGGCACCATTAACATGTAGTGTGCTCCTTTATTGGAGTACATTCTTAGCTAATTGGACAGCCACTTTCAGGGCAGGTTTTATGGCTGCCCTTGTGTACTGGTGGCTTTCTCCTCCTCCAGGCTGTTGTACCTAAGACTTGGTGCTCCCTTTCAATAATTATGTACATTACTATTCATGTTTTTTCCTACCTATTAGGACACTACACATTAGTGTCTACACTAGCCGGTACCGATGCCGCGCATCCTTGACCCGAACTGGGTGAGTTTTCAGATGATTGCCTTTCTTAGTTTCTCAGTTTTTAGATGTCTTCCCGGTGTTAATGATACCGAGTGCTCACATCATGCATGCCACGAGCCACCTGTGTTTAGCATGTTTGATCCGCATCATTGACACTTTTTGGTGCGCTTATTTTCTATTATATCCAGAATACTGCAACTTTTTATGTTAACGTTGTTATTCTGTTTTTTATTGCAGGTTGTATTGTTTGATTTACAGGTATCACTTTTTAGGGTGCTGTAATGATGGTCACTTTTGCACTTTACTGTTGACCATTACCAAAAGTGTAGGTAGATCCTCTTTGTTTGGTCCTGAAGAATTGCCAATTAATATATCTCTGGGCAAGAAACATGTTGACCTTTTTCTCAAGCGCCTATTCCCGACATCCTTAGAGTGGGGTTACGCGTCTTGTTTTCTTTTTAACTAGGGTAGGGGCCACGTTCAATAAAATTATTTTGAGTGGACCACCTCCCCTTTTTAATTTCACTTCCCTACACATCAACACCACCTACACTGTTTTAGAGCCCTCACACGCACTTCACCCACCGGCATTTGGAATAAAGATCTCCGCTAAGGAGGCCCCATCACGGGTGCCGATCGGGGATTGCAGCGCCGACCCGATAAGGAGCAGACCCGATGATGAAGCATGACACCTAGCTGGCTGGTGTGTGAGGGTCTTTTTCCAAGAGGAGAGGATTCTTCTCCCCATCTCTATAACTCCACATCCACATGTGGATCTTTTGATATAAAACATTTCCTCCTGCTTTTTAATATTAGGAACTGCATACCATTTTTGTATAGGTTCATTAACGGACATGTATGCTGGACCTGGATAAAGAACAGTCCGTATCTCTCCCCCCTTGTTGATTTAACGCTGATACTCGCACAATAGAAACCAAGGGAATGAGGGGGAGCGCGAATACTTCAACGTGATCAGTTTCAGTTTCCATTGTCACTTGCATAAGAGAACATATCAGGAAGCAACATAAGGTACAGCTTACCACCTGTACAATATAGTGTACTATTTCACACTCCAGTAGTTTGGGCACCCAGCTTGCCAGTGGCCTCCAGTTCCTGCTTGTTCCAGCCTGATCTAGTTGCCGCCTTTTGACCAAGTGACACCGGCGCTGCCTGGGTTTTTACACCCGGGTTTTCCTGCTCACCGTTCTTCCTGCCAACAGAAGCCCTGCCCACCCCAGGACTTACTTAATGCAGGCCGCAGCGCAACAGAGGCAAGCCCATCTGCACCCGTCCGTGCCCTGTCTGCCCCAGCGCCAGGAACCCTGGCCCAACGACCATCCAGTGCAACACCACACCCGCCACCAGAATCAATGAACGCCGCCACTACTCCTCCGCCATCCTCCATGACCTCACCAACACACACCAGCAACCATGCTGCTGCTGCGCACCATCTAGCACCTGTTAGGACCTTTCTCTGGCACCCACTGTGATTTTACCTGCGACACCTCAGACGCCGACACACCACCTCCAAACAACTGACGCATGCCGCCACCCCCACCCCTCCACACCCAACTGTCCTCCATGCCCATCAATGTCCGATACCTCGGGAAACACGCCACCAAAATATGGGACCTCCTCAATAGCAACACACCTGACCTTCTCTTCCCGACCGAAAAATGGCTCAACCCAGCCTCCAACCCGGACATTGCCGCAGCCATCCCACCTGTTTACAAAATCATACACCAGGACCGAACCCACAAACCAGGCGGAGGGCTCGCGATCATCTACAAAAACAGGACTGACCACACCACCTCCACGGACTCGAACACCAACCTCATGGAACACTTCCACTTCAAAACATTTACTGACTACAACGCCACCCTTAAGGGAACCCTCGCCTACTGTCTCCGGGCGGAATTCTGCAACCGCATCACATACTTCACTGCTCCCCTCTCCATCAGATCAGCCAACTACATACTCCTCAGGGACCTCAATTTCCACCTGAAAGACACCACAAACCATAACTCCACGGCCTTCCTTGACAGCTTCAGCAACCTTGGACTCACCCAGTTCATCCAAGGACCAACCCACACAGGAGGTCACACCATCAACCCTATTTTCTCCTCCAACAACAGGATCACCAGTGGCTCAACTGGTCTCAAGTCTCTCTAAGAGGACTGCGTGCCAGATGAAGGTGCCGACAATTTTACTTGGGGGTATCAAACTTAAGGGAAGTGTATCTCAGGACCTGGAAGATTTTTGTTTGGCAGAGATACATATGGGACAGGATGTGGAATTCCTATAGCCAGACGCCCAGGACATATTGTTAGGGGTCAAGGGCAACAAGTTTTCATGTTTATTTTGTCCTTGGGACAAGTAGGCCCAACCCCCTGCAGCACAAACCCTTTAACTGCCAGTTTGCAGTACCACATTATGTATCAGGGAAGGGCACTGTCTGCAGTTAAGGTAATATGTTTGTCCATAAGTTAATGCTGTTCAAACTTGTATTTATGGTTCATTAATTGAAAGCCTTTCTTATTAGGGTGAGTGCTCCAAGTAAATGTTGTAAGCTCTGACTGCACTACTGACAGTGGTTCCAGTATAAAAATGTGCACACACGTTTTCAAAGTTTAGCAATATGAGGCTGTGTATAATGCTCCCAGAACGCTCTCGGATTTGATGCAAATATTTGCAGAAGCTTGAAAGCAAGATTGATGATTCTTTGCTTTCAAAATAAAATGTTCATAAAAAAAATGAAAGCAGGAAGAAATTTTTTTTTGCTAAACTACTGTAAAATTTTAGGTACCATTTCTTTGCAGCATCATTTAGTAACGTGTTGATGCATGCAAGTATTTCCCAAAAATATTCATAATGGAAAAATCAGTGTAACCAGTTTCAATAAGATTATGGGAAACAAAAATAAACAAGCATGGGCAAAGCCAGTAGGTCTGAAATTGGTGGTCAGCTTTTTAGTTTTGTCAGTGTGACTTTTTGGCACGGTTTGTGTAAAACCTTATTGGTGTGGGAGCTGCTGGGCCCTCACCATTATAACAAACATTGGCAAAAGCAAATATTGTTTTAGTCTCAAAAAGCAAACACTGCCACAGTAGTTAATGGCACTGAACAAAACTACTTTGTGTGCCAATATGCTACTTGTGAAAGAGCAGAATGCTGTCACTCACAGTGAAGCCAGCCGATACAGAGAGAGACAGAATTTTAATAAACACAAATGGTCACGGTCAATGCCAGACCAAATTAGGGGCCCAATTATTAAAGAAAGTCTTAAAAGTGCACGCATGGTATATGTCCTTGCATTAAGTGCAGCTATACGGCTTTCGTGAACTCCCAAGAATTTACAGAAGTGGGACAAGAAATAGTACTCCTAGAAAATATTTGAGAACTGCATTTTAGCATGAGCAAATGTGCATGTGTAGATTTGCTCATGCGAAAATCTGAGTGTTTTCAAGTTCACTTTCCCTCCAACCACTTTTTTCCCCAACTCTGGAAGAAGGTGAAAGTCTGCCATTGTCAGGAGTAAATGTCCATCTTTCTCAGTATGGGAAAAGATTAAAGAGTTGTTGAAAGCCCTTAAAACATGCAAGTTAGTAGGTTTGCACAGACTCAAAATGGCATTCTAACCCTGGAACTATTGCTTACCACTACCTTCAGCCCCAGTATGTAGATCTGCGGAAACGTGGCAACGTAAGGGGACTGCAAGTATTCAAACACTACTATGGTATGAGCCCTGGCATAATCAGAGAGGCTATATCAGAGCTCTTATATAATGAGATTGCCGCCATAATTTGTCGCCGCACTACATGGCACCAAAGAGACAAGTGGATTTTGCTACAGGACAAGTAGATTTATGAAGCAACCTGCCCCACGGACAAGTAGATATTTTATTAAATTCCACACCCCCGACAGAGTACACTTATCAGAACTACAGGGAATATTTTGAGTCCAACAGTGACCAGTTTGGAGTTCTTTAACCACAAGTTTAGTGACTGCACTTTCACAGCCTTCAGAGCACTTTTGTCTCTTCCTGAAGCTACCCCACTCTACTTCTTTATGAAGAGTTGGGGACATTGAACATTTATCATGCCCAGCTTAGACTTCTACCATACAGGATACGGCTCTGAAGAAATCGAGATGGGGCCGTTTGGAAAGAGGAGAGATTTATTCTATAGAGAGGATATTTCTGAATAAATCAATCAATATGATTTTTACAGCGCACATCTACCCAACGGGCATCGTCGCCCTACAGATTCATCTAAGAATGGAGTGAAGCGCGCTAAAGCTTCAGCTGGAACAACTTTTTTAACGAAAAGATCATTGCCCATCTCTTAGACAAAGGGATAGAAAGTTCACAGGTTAGCCACGAGGTAGGAAAAAGACCAACTTTTAAGTATACAGCGTAAGATTTTCAGAACAACTATCAGATGCCCACCAGATGATCGAAGGCTACGACTCTGCACATAAAGAGAAAATGCGTCTGTCAAGTTGGTAGGGTCTTTTGGGTGGACCATTTTGTGCATTAGGGTTTCCATAGTCCATTCTCAATTAAATAAGGGCCTGGATCATGATTTTACAGGAGGAAATGGGTAAATTGGGAAAAAGTGGTATCTAGATTGTAAGCTCTAGAAACAGGAAGCAGCAACAGCAATGTTTGTTTGGTGAATGTTAAGGGGTTGTCAATAATCCCTCCCAAATTTTTCCCTAATTAGTGTAGGTACCTCTAGTTCTGTACCCATCAGTCTGGAGACCAGACACACAACACATTGCCAAAGATTTCAGTTTTCTGTCATTTTTGCTTGAGAGTTTTCAGCCTCATCCTTGCAACTACTGCAGGCATACAACTTCTAAAGTTAGATCTTGTATCATGAAACTGTTTTGAGATGGAGACAATAATTTGTGTCTCATTGGCACAGGAAACCAGGCTGAAGCCATAGGATCTTACCAGGGAAGATAATGAAAACATATAGGTATTCAATAACATGGAGCTCAATTTATCTAAAAGAAAAGACTGTAACCATCTGAAAGCTTTCTTACAAATGCCAAACTCCATAAGCCTCAATCGTAGGACTGGATGAGTGATTGAGCCGAATGCTGCCAACAGGTCTAGGAGGATCAAACCTGCCATAATGATATCCAGGATCAATCTCAGATCGTCTATCATGGCAAGAAGGGCAAACTCAGTACTGTGAGACTCTCTGAAACCAGATAGGGAGGGATCAAGCAAAGTGCGAGGGTGCACATACTCAGAAAGTTGAACTCTGACTGCTTGTCCAATATCCCTAGTTGGCATAAATAGTAAAGATATAGGCCTGAAATTGGATAATTGTCACGGGTGAGCAGATGGCTTCTTTAATAAAGGGGTAATAGTTTGCAATTTTTTTTTATCCAATCCTGAATTATTTCTGTTTTGTCACATGAGATTACCCATTTGGGAGACAACAGGGCAAATAATATATGCAGCTACTTTAAAAACATAGGGAGGACAGGGATCCAATGGGGATCCTGATTTAGTTGTGTGCAGGAGTTCTAAACTTCGTTCTGATAAATTATCAAAGTAATTTAGTGCGGAACCCATTTAAGAAGAGACGTCTGTAAAGAGAGATGTTTCGATAGGCATCTTGTGGGTATTTCGGAAATTTAAATGGATTTCTCCTTTAAAAAAAGAATGGAAAATTATTGCAAAGTGATCGAGAAGGAGGTATCTTGAGATTGCAAGCCTCAAGGTTATTAAATTGTGTTGTAATAGAAAAGAGTTTGAGTGGGATTTTTTGACCTTTGAATCAGTGAAGAGAAACAGGTTTAGTGTTTTTAATCAGCTGTGTATATTTGCTAATCTGGATACAATAGTGTTCTTTCAGTCCTGGATCAAAGTTGTTCCTCCATTTCTTTTCCAGTCTGTTGCAGTTTTTGCCTATTACTAAGCTATCTGCAAACCACGGGGCTGCTGGTGTACTAATTATGGACATTACAGTAAGCGAAGGAGCTAGAATACTAAGGGCTGAAAACACCCAATGTTTAAAATTGTCCACTGTATCATTAATGCTGTTGAAAATAAGGAGGTGGGGGGAGCAGGCTGAGGGAGAGGAGTTGTTTGGCAAATGCTGCCTTGAAATTCGGAGCAGTAATTTTAGATCATGTGCACACTTGTGTTGGGCATGTAAAACTAGAATTGCTTTTTGCTGGGCCCGCATAATCAATAGCGAGTGGACTAGAGGTATGGTCTGTCGATGTTAGAGGAAGAGTTTGCATCTTATATGTCTCCTGCTCTGTGTCTCCCGTCCTAGAGCGGACTTGTACTCCAAAAAGTTACAAGAATCATGATTATAAGTATCTTCTGAAGGAAGGAAGTTGAAATTTCCTAATAGGGTGAACCTAGATGAAGGTAGAATATATATGGCGCTATGAAAGCAGTTATGCTATTACAAAATTTTGATTTGGGCCCGAAGGCTGATAAATAAATGCTCCAGTGATGGTACAGATGGAACTGCCTTTGATAGAGAATTTTAGCCCCTCAGCATCTGGAAAGGCATCATGTATAAGTGTGCAAGAGATGGTATTTTGAAGCTCAATGGCCACTCCTACTTCGTTTTTGTGATCCTTTCTGATCATACAATAGACTTTGGGTAAGACTGAGGCGATATCTGGGCCTGATGCTTTACTAAACTATGTTTCCATAATACAACAAAAGTTTAGTTGGTAAGAATCAATAAATTCATCCATTTCTAGATTATGTTTAGCAAGAGATCTAGCATTTATTAGAAATCCAGACAAGGTTTTGTTTTTACTTTTTGGAGACTCAAAGACTGATCGACTCAAAGCTAATAGTCTATCAGGTGAGCAGTGAAAACCAAAGGTATTACATGTAACAGAGTGTGAGAGGGTGAGATTAAATCTATTTAATTGATTAGGTAGTTTATCAGTGCTAAAACAGTGTTAAGCCGCAAAACAGAATACTGACTACAAGCTGCAGAACCAGGATCCCTGGTGCTGGGCACAGATGGCATAACAGTGGGAGCACACCCTCTACTGGTGCGCTTTAGTCCAACAGTTATAGCCTGCCATGTATGAGGGGTGTGGCTAAAAGAAAGACACAATCGCGTACAAGCACAAGGGGGGTTTGGGGGAGGGAGGGGGTCGGAAAATCCTAACTAGAGCCTAGCCATTCCAGGGTGATGGCCCTTCAAGAAGTGGGCAATGAAAAATGAGAAAAGAACTAAAACAGTGTTAAAATAAACTCAGAAAAAGAATAAAAAGCTTCACTAGCCGTTCCAAGATGGTTGGCAGAATCGTGTGGAGCCAGGCACCTCCTTTATCAAAAAAGTTATAAGTGTAGATCAATACAAAAAAGTAAGGTCAGAGTTTAATGAGAAGGTTGCTTAGCAACAGAGTAGGAAGTAGCTGCCAAAACCTCCAAGAGGGTCAGATCTAGCGAAGGTAAGCTGCAGTCCAACAGTTATAGACCACTAAGGCAGAGGGTGTGGCTAACAGAATGACATAATGGATTAGCAGAACAAACTGGGTGGAGGAGGTGGATATGGTGGTGATGCCAGAGTTGGGGTGGGGGACCTGGAAGAAAAAGCTTAACGAATAGTTTCTTACCTGTCGGTGTAGTTTTGCAGCTTGAAGACTTTCTGGATTCACTATGCTGTGCATTATTCCGCCATCTCGTGGTTGGGTCCGGATTCGTAGTCTTTTTTTTTTTTTGGCCCAGGTGGGCGGCGACGCCCCACCATTTGGTGTCTTCGGTGACGTCGTCGCGCTTCCTGCAGAAGCTCCCACCCTTGGTAGCCATCTTCGGATTCTTTTTTCTTTTTCTTCTTACAGTTTTTGTTGTCTATGTCTTTGTCTTTTATCTTTCAATTTTCCTTTTGATCCCTCTAAACTCTGTATGTAGTCTAGTTGTACCCTTAACCTCCTATGTTATCTTCCTGGCGGAGGCGGGCGGGATCGCTAGTGAATCCAGAAAGTCTTCAAGCTGCAAAACTACACCGACAGGTAAGAAACTATTCGTTTTGCAGCGTGAATCTTTCTGGATTCACTATGCTGTGCATAGACTTTGTAGCGGTTTTGTTATTGCGGTGGTTGGGTGGAAGATGAGCATTGGTTGCTGAAAATGTGCTGTAAGACCTTCTGTCCTACTTGTGCCTCTTTGTTCATCTGGATATCCACACAGTAGTGTTTGGTGAACGTGTGCACGGAAGACCATGTTGCCGCTTGGCAAATGTCTTGTATAGGTGTGTTTGCTAGGAACGCAACCGTTGCTCCTTTCTTTCTTGTTGAGTGAGCCTGGGCGGCTCCCTCTAACTCTTGTCCTGCCTGCTTGTGGCAGAGTTGTATTGCTTGTGCAATCCATTGTGCTATGGTATTTTTTGTTACTGGCCGTCCCAGGAAACTGCTTGCGAAGGAAACAAAGAGTTGTTTTGTTTTCCTGCATTCCTTTGTCCTTTCTATGTAGTGCATCACTGCCCTTCTGGCGTCCAGCGTGTGTAGCGCCTTTTCTGTGGGCGTTGGTTTCTGGAAGAAACTTGGTATCTGTATTGTCTGGTTAATATGGAACCGCGACACCACCTTTGGCAGGAAGTGTGGGTCTGTTCTCAAGACAATTCTGTCCTTGTGTATTTGCAAGTAGGGCTCTTGTAGTGTAAGAGCCTGCAGTTCACTGACCCTTCGCAGTGACGTGATAGCCACTAAGAATGCCGTTTTTAGTGTGAGCATGTGCAGTGTTATCTTGTGTATGGGCTCAAATGGTGGTTTCATCAACTGTGTTAGCACAGTGTTGAGGTTCCAGCTTGGGGCTGGCATTCTTTTAGGGGGGGCTATTCTTTTAGCCCCTTCCAGAAATCTTTTGACCACCTGGGAGGTGAAGAAGCTTTTCCCCGCTTCTCCCCTGGTGTAGGCCACTATGGCTGCTAAGTGAACCCTTAGTGACGAGTAACTTAGGCCGCTGTGTAGTAGGTGCGTTAAGTATTGTAGTACTCTTGATTCTTTTGTGACTTTTCGTTGCAGTCCCTCTTTAATGCACCATTGCGAGAACCTTTTCCACTTTGCAATGTAACATTTTCTTGTAGTGGGTCTCCTTGCTTCTCTGAGAACTGCCATGGTGCTTGGTGGTAGCTTGAGGTGTGCGAATTCTAGGTCCTCAGGAGCCATGCTGCTAGGCTGAGGCTCTCTGGTTCTGGGTGGAGCACTTTTCCGTCTTGCATTGTGAGGTCTTTCCTTCTGCTGAACCTGTGTGCTGGTTCCTGCGCCATTTCCATTATTTGTGAGAACCATGATTGTCTGGCCCACTGCGGTGCCACCAGTATGAGTGTCATGCTGCTGCTCCTGCATTTGCTGAGTACCTTGTGTAACAGTGGTATCGGGGGAAAAGCGTATGCAAATCCGTTCGACCAACTTATCCATAGCGCATTCCATAGGGACCTTTGGTCCGGTTGTCTGGATGCGTAATGTTGGCATTTTGCATTCTGGAGTGTTGCAAACAGGTCTATCCGTGGTGTACCCCACTTTTGGAACAGCCGCTGCACCTCCTGTTGATTGAGCTCCCATTCGTGGGATGCCGACGTTTGTCTGCTGAGTCGGTCTGCCTCTACATTGGATATTCCTGGGAGGTGTATTGCCAGTAGGTCTATCCTTAGAGGGATGGCCCATCTCCAAATTTCCTGTGCTAGGTTTGATAGCGGTGCTGACTGTGTACCCCCTTGTTTGTTGATGTAGAACATGGTGGTTGTGTTGTCTGTTTGTATCAGCACTCTGTCCGTAAAGCTGCTTTTGAAAGGCTTTTAAGGCTAGGAACACAGTTTTTAGTTCTAGGTAGTTGATGTGTTTCACTGCATCTTGTTGTGGCCACAGCCCCCTGACGCGGAGTCTGTCCATGTGCGCGCCCCAGCCCTGCTGTGAGGCGTCTGTTGTGATGGTCACTGTTGGAGTTGGCTGTGTGAATGGCTTCCCTTGTAATATGTTCTCTTCCTTCCACCACGCTATTTCTTGCTGCACTGCGTGTGTGACAACCACTAGATCTTCCCAACTCCCTGTCGCTTGTGACCACTGCTGCTGTATCCATTCTTGGAACGGTCTCATGTGCAGCCTGATATGTGGGACTAGGTGGATGCACGATGCCATCATCCCCATTGTTCTGCTCACTTTCCTCACTGTCAGAACTTGCCCCTTGCGGTAATGACGTGTTTCCCTCAGGAGCGCTATAGTTCTCTTGTTGCTGGGGAACACCTTGGACTGTGTGCTGTCCATCTGTGCCCCTAAGAATATTTTGATTTGCTGTGGTTTTGTTGACGACTTCTCCCAATGTATTGAGAAACCTAGTCTGGACAGTGTTTGTATGACTTGATTGATGTGATCCTTGCAGTGTCTGTATGATCCTGCTTTCACAAGCCAGTCGTCGAGGTAGGGGTATACATGTATGCCCTTCCTCCGAAGGTGCGCTGCAGCTGCTGCTAGGCATTTTGTGAACACCCTTGGTGCGGACTTGAGCCCGAAGGCTAGCACTGTGAACTGGTAGTGATTGTGGCCTATCACGAATCTTAGTAGACGTTTGTGTTTGTGGTTGACGGGTATGTGCAGATATGCATCTTTCAAGTCTATGGTCGCCATGTAATCCCCTTGTTGGATTTGGGGTATTACTTCCTGAAGTGAAGTCATTTTGAATTTTTGAGTTTTTACGAACTTGTTCAGGAATCTGAGGTCCAGTATTGGTCTTAGTGTCTCGTCTACCTTTGGCACTAGGAAGTACGTTGAGTATACTCCCTTGTTCCTTTCGTTTATTGGAACTGGTTCTATTGCTCTTTTTGTAGCAGCTCCTCTGCTTCTAGGCATAGGAGGGCGAGCTCTCTTGCGGGAATTGCCCGGTGTCTTGGTTTTCTGCCTGGGGGGTGTTTTTGTAGTTCTATGCAGTACCCGTGCTGTATGATGTTCAGTATCCACTTGTCCGTGGTAATGTTCCTCCATTGTGTGAGGAACTTTCCTATTCTGCCCCCAACTGGGGTTGTATGCTCGGTGGTTATTTGTTGGCTGTGTGTGTTTTTTTATTTTGTCCTTTTGTTGACTTCTCTCCCTTGGTGTTAATAGGGGAGGGTTTGGTTGTGGAGTCACTGAGGTGGGCTGCTGTCCCCCTCTTCGGGCCTGTCCCCGTCCGTAACCGCGCCCTCGAAAGGACCGCCCTCTGGGTTGGTACTGCCAATTTTGCTGCTGTTGTCCCTGTTGGCTTTGGCCCTGGTTGTTCCCCTGGTATCCTTGCTGGGGGGACTGGTGTGAAATGGTGGGTGCATTGCCCCCTCTACCATTGGGCCGCCTTGAGGGGTTTCCTCTTCTCATTCCCCTGAACTGCAGTGCTCCCATGGACCTCGCAGTTTCGTTGTCCTTTTTTAGTTGCGTCAACTTGTCGTCGACCGGTGCTCCAAACAGTTTCTCTCCGTCGAAAGGTGTGTTAAGGATGTTACTCTGTACCTCCGGCTTGAAGCCCGAGATCCTGAGCCATGCGTGTCTCCTTTCAGTCACCCCTATCATCATTTGCCTGCTGGAGTTTTCTGCTGCGTCCAAGGCTGACTTTAGGCAAGTGTTCGCGATAGCCTTGCCCTCGTCCGCTAGGTAATTAGCCCTTTGTTGGTATTCTTCTGGCAGGTGTGTAATGAGCTAGCTCATTTCATCCCAATGCTGGTATGCATGCCTGCTGATGAGGGCGTTGGAGTTGGCGATGCGCCAGTGTATGGCTGCGTTCCTCTCCACCTTTCGTCCTGTGAGGTCTATTCGCTTGCTCTCCTTGTCTGGAGGTGGGCCTGTGTTGGTGGGCACACCGGCCCTTTTCCTGGCCGTTGCTGCGATAATAGAGTCTGCTGGCACTGACCCTTGGATGTAAGCCGGGTCTTTTGTGGAATGCTTATATTTCTTTTCACTTCTAGGTGTAACCGCCTTGCAGACTGCAGGTTCTCTGAAGGCCTCCCTTCCCTGGTCCAGGACGCCGGGCAACATGGGTAGGAATTGGCTCTTTGTTTGTTGAGGGAGCAGTGTTTCGAAGAGGAAACCTGCTTTTGTCTTTTCCTCCTGCATTTCGACCCCATATGTCTTTGCAGCCTTCTGGACGACTCCATTGTAGACTCCGATGTCGTCCGGCGGCGAAGGCCTCGAGGGGTAAGAGTCTACCCCCTCTTCTGGTGACTCTGCGTCGAGGTCTTGCCAGTCCAAGTCTTGTGCCTCCGAGGGCTCTGAGTCCCGGTAAGACTGCATCTCTTCTTCGCCTTCGAAGTAGTAGTCTTGTTCGTCCTGGTCTTCGAGCGGTTCGGGTGTTTGAGGGCTCGATGTATTCGGCGTCGAACTCCTCGAGTGCTGGCTTCGACGGAATAGCGTATTGCTTCATCTTCTCGTCGAATTCTTTTTACGTTGCAGGATGCTCGCCATCTCTGCCTCGAGCCTTCTCTTCTTTTCGCCATCTCGTGGGCCTTTTCGGCGTCGAGTGGTGCAGCGTCTCTCTTTGTGGTCGCGGTCGTCGAAGATGACGCCGGGCCTTCCTTTCTCGGTGTCGAGGCTTCCTTTTCGGAGGTGACCTTCGACGCCTTTGTTTTTCGGAGGCTTTCGCCGATTGGGAGTCCTTCTCGAAGGATCCGCTCGGTTGCTTGTCCTTGGATGCTGTTGCTTTCGTCGAGGGTTTCGGCGGCAACGCTCCCTTTGAGGACTTTTCTACACTTCTAAGAGTGTCGCTCGGGGTTCTGGCTTCACTCTTTCGAGCGTCGCTTGGGTGTCTTGGGGTCGACGACTCCCTTACCTCCTTCGACGTTTTCTTATGGACCTCGACGACAGAGCAGTCCTCCGGTTCCTCTGCGATGTTGTCTTCCTCTCCGCTCGAGAGGCCCAGGTTTCGGAGCGATGGTGCTGGTCCCTGGCCCTGCATGTTGTAGTTCGCCCTTCTCTGTCTCTCTCTTACTCTGAGGGTCTTCGGGGTGAACGCCGAACACGCGTTGCAGTCTTCGCTGGTGCGTTCGAGCGGCAAGCAGAGGTTACAGACTGGGTGCTGGTCCTTCTGTGCGTACTTGTGGTGACAGTTCTGGCAAAACTTAAACGGTGTCTTGTCCATAACCGCTCTCAGGGAGCCCCCTGTGAGCGCATTCTCCGTAGGCGTCGAGATTTCGGTCATGGACCTTCTACCTCGTCGTCCTTCTTGTTGTCTCCGGTTTACTTGTGTCGTCGTCCGGTGTCTCGGGAACGATCTTCTGTGGTGATATTCGACTTTTCGAGATTCCTCGTCCAAATTTTCTGGAACTTTTCGGCAGCGATCCAGACCCCACGGCGGAAAAAGAATCTGAAGATGGCTACCAAGGGTGGGAGCTTCCGCAGGAAGCGCGACGACGTCACCGAAGACACCAAATGGTGGGGCGTCGCCGCCAACCTGGGCCAACAAAAAAAAAAAAAAAAAAAAAAAGAAAAGACTACGAATCCGGACCCAACCACGAGATGGCAGAATAATGCACAGCATAGTGAATCCAGAAAGATTCACGCTGCAAAATTGTAGTCCAGCCATTCCTTCCACTCTAAGGAAGCTCCCCTTCCAGAAGAGAATACTGGATAAAAAAAAAGAAATAAAACACAGTTAAAATAAACTCATGAAAAGAATAAAAAAAGGCTTCAATAGCTGCTCCAAGATGGCGGTCAGAATCATAAGGAAACAGGAACACCCTCTATCAAAAGTGTTACAAGTGCAGATCAATAGAAGTAAAGCATGGTTGCAGTCTATCCTGATAGTTGCTGAGCAGCAGAGAAGCAAGTAGTTGTCAAAACGTCCAATGAGGCTGATGCTGAATGTTTCAGCTTTCTTGGTTTAAACATGTAAAATGCTTTTGTTACATTCTTGACCTCTCAGACATTTGGCTCTCCTGTGATGCATTATAGACAAGGGTCGTACTGATAGTTGCGTTCAGGTTCTGAGAATGGACTGAACTATAATCTGGAATTTATACTAATGATGCCCAGAGGCAAACTTTATCTTGCCAGTAAAAAAGGTCAGGGGATGGGCGCCTTTTCTTGAGAGTATGTCCCCTCATAACCTCTACGTCCCTTCTCCAAGTCATAAAACAACATGAGGTAGTATCACAGACAGGAAAAGACAACCGGAAATGCATACTGATCCCACCAACCCTCCTGCTAAGGGCTATAATAATCTAGCCTTACCTTAGCACTTCCAGTTTTGTTTCCTGTTGCCAATGGGATATGGGGGACGCACAGGTGACTGCCGGGCTTTCACTTCCAACGAAGCGGTCATAGGCTTTTTCCCTCTGCTGGACTTTGGGAGCACTTGAGGCCACCGGAGGACCGTTAGGAGACGGGATGCGTGTACGGCCTCCTGGGACTCAGGGTATGAGGTAAGCCATGATCTTATGCCGCTGGGAGAACTGCCTGCTTGGCCTGCATTTTTCACCAGTTGCAGTATTGGCACAAGTTTATGGAGTTCTGCTCCGTTTTTGGCAGATTCCATTGGGATCTCAGCTGAGGAGCGGGGGCGGGCGTATTCCCACTCAGCAGGTAATTGTACATGGCATTTAGCGGGGAGGAATGACTCCCCGTGGGACCGAAGCAGTCTTAGCTGCCGAACGGCTTTGATTTAGTATGTACGGCTGCAGTAGCAGCACGCACAATGGAAGAGAGTAAGACAGTGAGCCAGCTTGGAACGTTGTGCGCAGGCGTGTTCCAAAACTAGTCTTCACTTCCGCATTCCTAACGTGCTGCACGGCTATTGTCAGCATTTTTATGTAAATGAGCTGTCAATCGCACACCTGTTCGAGTAAAATGCAGTTTAAACTGACTTCATTAGGTGCTCGCAGGATGTTGACATCCCAGCCATATTTGTGCTCTTAGACCTATCTGCAGCATTCGATACGGTGTCCCATACTAAGCTACGTCTAAGGCCACAGGAGATTAGGATAGCAGGGTCTGCCCTGTCCTGGTTCCAGGCCTTCCTGAAAGACAGAATGCAGAGCATCTCGCTGGGAGCTTTCAAATCAACACACAGGTTGGTCGACAAAGGGGCACCCCAAAGTTCAAGCATGAGCCCTATATTATTTAACATTTATGTGGCACCCCTTCCCAAAGTCATTAGAGCATATGGGTTTGATATCCTGTCATATGCGGATGACACACAGTTGGACATCGACAAAGTGAAGGACGGCTTCTGGACTGGAATGAAGGCTATTGCAGGGTGGATGCTGGATAACTTTCTCCAACTGAATCCAGGGAAAACAGAGATCATTCTGTTTGGGAAAGCCCAAGAACTGTGGACTTCGGATTGGTGGCCGCCAGAGTTAGGCAAGTACCCTACCCCAAGTAAGGTAGTAAAAAACCTTGGAGTTAAAGGTTGATCAGAAACATATGAAAAACAAGTTCTATCCACAACAGGTACCTGCTTCTACATGTTACGTTTACTGACGAAAGCCCTGCTGTTCCTCCCCTTGACAGCCAGAAAGACCCTGGTGCAGGCTCTTGTTGCGTCTCGGCTAGATTACACAAATGCTTTATTGGATTCTGCCAATGAGTCACTCCTGTCTAAATTACAGGTAGTGCAAAACATTGCCGCAAGTTGATTTGTAACCGGCCACCCAAAAAGCCCTCCACTCCTCTTTTAAAATCTTTGCACTGGCTACCAGTAAAGAAAGGAATAGTATTTAAAATATGCTGTTTAACCTACAAAAGCTCTGCAGGAGAAAGGTCCCAAGTACCTTTGCCAGAGGCTTAAGCACCATCCTACTAGAAATTTGCATTCCAGTGATAAGGAGTTACTGTCGGTCCCATGCATTCGAAAAATCTAGATGTGGTGGAAGAACCTTCTCCTACTTGGCCCCCACACTCTGGAATAAACTGCCACTTTCTGTTCGAACTTGCCCTGATTACAGAAAATTTAGGGAAGCAATAAAAACGGCACTGTTTTAGATTTTGCTTTCAGCATCTTTGGGTTGAGTGCACACTGAGATACCCAGATTGGGGTGATTCGTGATATAGATATATATATATTCTAAGAACAAACAGTCACCGCACCACGTGTCTAGGGTGCAAATCTCCAGCGGTGGTGAGCCGCTACGTACAAATCCACAACGGCAAACAAGTTCGATGTTGGCCAAAAAAGTAAGGCACTCGCGGGAATTCGTAAGAAAGTGCTTTTAATGTGCAGAGCCTCCCAGCACTGACAGACGCGTTTCGGCACTACTCCTTTTTCAATGTCAGTAAGTAAATATTTGAAACACCATTCTAAAGTGAAAAAAGTGCATGACGTGGAAAAATTCCATTAACAGCAAAGATGGCTTAAAATCGTGCTACACAAATGTGTCATTATTGGCGGCCATCTTGGAACATGTTTCTGGCACACAATAGATGATACAATTTGTTGTAAAAGATAACTAAAGTTGTGCTATCGTGAACACTTGGGAATCAAAATCAAATGTTACAGGTACAATGATAACATAATGGAATAATTCACGATAGTTAACAGAATATTTATCACGTCCTGACATCAACATAAATTGTAACAATAATTTTTAGCGGATTTCGACAATTTCCCCAGTTCACGTGCAATATAGCCCTGAATGGGCAGTCCTAAAATGAAGTCACGGACAGTCGAGAAGAGGCATAAAAATAATCAATAATACATTAATGTAGTTGGTCTCTGGTGTATGTAATATGGTTCCATGTAACCCCAACAATTATGCCCTGAATGGGCCATATGGTTTGTAGGATAGAGAAAAGTCAGATGTTAGAATTACGATCAGTATATTACACACCCCCAAGAGAGACATACAAATTTCAATGGGCGGGTGGCATGATGTCCTATCCTAATCAGAAATAAAAAAAGGGAATATTGTATTCAAATTACAGTGAATGTTTACTCAAGGTGGACCCATAGTTCCTCGTCATTATTCAGACCAATCAGGGCCTTTGTTCGTAGCTCAATAATGTACTTAGATTCTAGTGCCCATAGACTCCTGACCCTATCTCCACCTCTCTCATTTTTGGGAATCTGATCAATGCAGAAGAATCTTACAAGGTCACGATTGCTGTTATGGGTGCTTTCAAAATGACGGGCTACTGGGTAAGTGGCATCATTTTTAGAGATTGCACGCATATGTTCGAGAATGCGTTTCTTGGCAGGATGAATGGTACTGCCCACATAACGCTTGGGACATGGACATTCGAGGCAATAAACTGTGAATTCTGAGTTGCAATTTAATAGCCGATTGATACTCCTAACTGATTTTGGTCCCTTCTCTGGAGTGCTGTAATTTGACTTTTTCTGGCTAAATTTACAAGCTTTGCATTTCATGCAAGGAAAAATGCCAGTGACACTTTTTTTTCAGATGAGTGGAACGATAATGGCTGTGTACCATGTGATCACTGATAGATTTGCGGCGATTATATGTGATCAATGGTTGGGTGGGAATGATCTTTCCCAATATGTGGTCTGTTTGGAGAATGTGCCAGTTCTTTCTAAACACTTGGACTACCTGGGAAGACTTAGCGTTATAACGAGTGACCATTCTTACTGGTTCCACCTTGTTAGTCTCTTTCCTCTCATCCGTTGTTTTAGGTACTAGGAGTTCTAATCTGATTATCTTATCTGCCCCTTTCTCCGCTTCATAGAGGATATTGTTGGAGTATCCTCTTGCTTTAAAACGATTCAGAGCACCCTCCCTAGCTTTTTGATATTCAAACTGTGCAGCACAGTTGCGTTTAATACGCAGGAGCTCTCCGTAAGGAATATTTCTAATCATGCTCTTTGGGTGGAAGTGGCGTGCAAGACGGAATTTCCAGCTGTGGGTTTCCTGTATAGTCTTGTAAGAATTCTAGTATCCTCTACATAGACCTCCAAATCGAGATAACATACCTTAGTGTCACTGATGTGTTCACTGAATATCAGATTGAGATCGTTGGAATTTTGGTAAGCTATGTACTCTTCAGCCGAAGAGCGACTGCCCTTCCACACGATGAACAAGTCATCAATGTACCGGCTCATAACGTTACATTGTCAAACCATTTCTCAGGTACCTCTCTCCAGGCAACGTGCTTCTCCCACCAGCCTACGAAAAGATTCACATAGCTGGGGGCGAAGCATGTGCCCATCGCGGTCCCGCGTTGTCGTCTATACAGTTGGCCAGAGAAAATAAAAATATTATTCTCAAGACAAAATTTGACCATATTGAGGAGCATGGCATTATGTTTCTGAAATTTCAAAAGTAGTTTGTTCAAAAACCATTTGACAGCAGCAATACCTTGTTCATGGTGAATACAAGTGTACAAACTGGTTATGTCTAATGTAATCGATAGCATATCATCCTCCCAGGTGATCCCCTCTATTAGCCTGAATATGGACGAATACAATTTTCTGTTCTGTGAATACCCTATGCTTCCAACGTTTTACCATCTTCCCAAGGTGCATAAAGACATCAATAAACCACCGGGGAGACCCATTGTTGCCTCAATAAACAGTCTTTTGGAAAATACCGCAACATATATAGACTCGTTCCTAGCACCATGGGTGAAGAGCCTGTCGAGACTTTTTGAGGCTAATAGAGGGGATCACCTGGGATGATGATATGCTATTGATTACATTAGACATAACCAGTTTGTACACTTGTATTAACCATGAACAAGGTATTGCTGCTGTCAAATGGTTTTTGAACAAACGACCTTTGAAATTTCAGAATCATAATGCCATGCTCCTCAATATGGTCAAATGTTGTCTTGAGAATAATATTTTTATTTTCTCTGGCCAACTGTATAGACAACGCGGGACCGCGATGGGCACGTGCTTCGCCCCCAGCTATGCAAATCTTTTCGTAGGCTGGTGGGGGAAGCACGTGGCCTGGAGAGAGGTACCTGAGAAATGGTTTGACAATGTAACGTTATGGGCCCGGTACATTTATGACTTCTTCATCGTGTGTAAGGGCAGTCGCTTTTCGGCTGAAGAGTACATAGCTTACCTAAATTCCAACGATCTCAATCTGATATTCAGTGAACACATCAGTGACACTAAGGTATATTATCTCGATTTGGAGGTCTATGTAGAGGATACTAGAATTCTTATAAGACTATACAGGAAACCCACAGCTGGGAATTCTGTCTTGCATGCCAGTAGCTTCCACCCAAAGAGCATGATTAGAAATATTCCTTACGGAGAGCTCCTGCGTATTAAAGGCAACTGTGCTACACAGTTTGAATATCAAAAAGCTAGGGAGGGTGCTCTGATTCGTTTTAAAGCAAGAGGATACTCCAACAATATCCTCTATAAAGTGTAGAAAAGGGCAGATAAGCTAACCAGATTAGAACTCCTAGTACCTAAAACAACGGATGAGAGGAAAGAGACTAACAAGGTGTAACCAGTAAGAATGGTGACTCGTTATAATGCCAAGTCTTCCCAGGTAGTCCAAGTGTTTAGAAAGAACTGGCACATTCTCCAAACAGACCACATATTGGGAAAGATCCTTCCCACCCAACCATTGATCACATATAAACGCTTCAAATCTATCAGTGATCACTTGGTACACAGCCATTATCGTTCCACTCCTCTGAAAAAAGAAAGTGTCACTGGCTTTTTTCCTTGCATGAAATGCAAAGCTTGTAAATTTAGCCAGAAAGTGTCCAATTACAGCACTCCAGAGAAGGGACCAAAATCAGTTAGGAGTATCAATCGGCTATTAAATTGCAACTCAGAATTCACCGTTTATTGCCTCGAATGTCCATGTCCCAAGCATTATGTGGGCAGTACCATTCATCCTGCCAAGAAACGCATTCTCGAACATATGCGTGCAATCACTAAAAAAGAAGCCACTTACCCAGTAGCCCGTCATTTTTAAAGCACCCATAACAGCAATCGTGACCTTGTAAGACTCTTCTGCATTGATCAGATTCCCAAAAATGAGAGAGGTGGAGATAGGGTCAGGAGTCTACGGGCACTAGAATCTAAGTACATTATTGAGCTACGAACAAAGGCCCCGATTGGTCTGAATAATGACCAGGAGCTATGGGTCCACCTTCAGTAAACATTCACTGTAATTTAAATACAATATTCCCTGTTTTTACCTCTGAATAGGATAGGACATCATGACACCCGCCCACTGAAATTTGTATGTCTCTCTTGGGGGTGTGTAATATACTGATCGTAATTCTAACATCTGACTTTTCTCTATCCTACAAACCATACGGCCCATTCAGGGCATAATTGTTGGGGTTACATGGAACCATATTACATACACCAGAGTCCAACTACATTAATGTATTATTGATTGTTTTCATGCCTCTTCTCGACTGTCCATGACTTCATTTTAGGACTGCCCATTCGGGGCTATATTGCACGTGAACTGGGGAGATTGTCGAAATCCGCCAAAAAGTATTATTACAATTTATGTTGATGTCAGGACGTGATAAATATTCTGTTAACTATCATGAATTATTCCATTATCTTATCATTGTACCTGTAACATTTGATTTTGATTCCCATGTGTTCATGATAGCACAACTTTAGTTATCTTTTACAACAAATTGTATCATCTATTGTGTGCCAGAACCATGTTCCAAGATGGCCGCCAATAATGACACATTTGTGTAGCACGATTTTAAGCCATCTTTGCTGTTAATGGAATTTTTCCACGTCATGCACTTTTTTCACTTTATAATGGTGTTTCAAATGTTTACTTACTGACATTGAAAAAGGCGTAGTGCCGAAACGCGTCTGTCAGTGCTGGGAGGCTCTGCACATTAAAAGCACTTTCTTACGAATTCCTGCGAGTGCCTTCCTTTTTGGCCAACATCGAACTTGTTTGCCGTTGTGGATATATTCATTCACAAAAGTGCCCATGCACAAGAGCGCACTCGAACAACGCCGACTATGGCAAGTCTTTATTTCAGGCAAAACCGCTGGTACTTTGACAGTCAATCAAGCCCCGTTCCGATGTGTAGATCACGACGCGTTTCGGGCATTGTGCCCTTCTTCTTGGTGTCACATGGTAAACGTGCAGCCAAGCGCACCTGCCTTCAATTTATCGCCCTCCAAAGGACCATCCAGGTGTATAGGTCCCTGCTGCATTCTGGGACTTGCAGTGCGCTTGTATTAGTATTGCCACAATGTTATTTGCTGCTTACTGTAGGCATATAGCCCTGCATGGGCCTCTCAAGGTACTGCGGTTTTGTAATCATCCAAAGCGCTGCTCCATAGAACTCGGCAAATACCAAGTCCCGCGGACCCCTTACGATCCCTGGGGTGGTGCTGCTCTCCACGGCTGGGCGGCCGTGTATATCTTCATTCACAAAAGTGCCCACGCACAAGAGCGCACTTGAACAACGCTGACTGTGGCAAGTCTTTATTTCAGGCAGCGTTGTTCGTAACGAGTGAGCTGCTAAAACACCGCAACTGGCCGCGCGGTGCCAGCGATGGTAGCAGCAACCATCAATTATACGCAACCGGAAACCATTCCAGAAATCCAGAATGACGGATGCGGCAGACCAAGCGAAGGCACAAATGTTTATTGTGCAAAACCTTTTGCCCTAGGCCGTTTTGGATACTTTATCTGCTTTAAAGAAAAAGAAAGCAGGATCGCAGTCAGGAGGTGTGCAGGAACTATATTCAGATATTTCAAGTTCTGATTCATTGGGTGAGTCTTCCATGGGCTCAATGGAGCATAAGGGGCAATAAGGGGAAATATGTTTCTGAAGACATGTTACTGGACATTGTTGCCCATATTAGTGAAACAAGGGATTTCCAGATGAAGTAACCAGCAAATGTAAAAACACAGTCATCACAATTTAAAAAGCAGACAACAAATACCCTGCTCATTCATCCATTTGTGAGGGAAGTTCTTTCGAATGAGTGGAAGGATCCAGAACATAGTCTTGTGCCTCGCCTAATGTCAAGACTTCATCCATGGGGGGGTGGGGGGGGGGGGCGTGGCCAACCGCCGAGCAACATGGCTGCTCCTTGAGGCGGCTCTGACCGAGTGCACCAGTTTCTGGCAAAAATCCGCATGAAAATCCGAAGGAGTAGAGGCACGAGTGGCAGTTTCGTGCACCTGAATCCAGGGCGAGTTGTTTGCGCCGCGGCAACGCAGATTTCAGCGAGTAGTCGCAGAGATTGACTCGACAACGTAATCGGCCTGGGATAGCGGCCTTGGCAGTGGAGGAAGGTCGTGGAGGTCCCGGTCGCCATCCGTGGCTCTTCCCCCAGCGAGGAACCCTCGAGTGCAACGTTGAGCCTGCACCCGTCCACCGTGTTGGAGAGCGGGCCGTCTGGAGGCTCCTGAGCGATCCTGGAGGTGCCCTAACACCGCCGGAGGGGGTGCGGAGACAGCGAGCCGCCTGGAGGCTGATCGGCCTCAAATACCGGAGATGAGGGGAATAGGCTGCATCCTTTGAGCCTCGTTGGCCGGCAGGAGAGGGGCTCATACTCCAAGCGTTAGGCCCGGCTTTATCCCCCGGGCCGTGGACATTGCCTTGGGACGCAGCTTGTGCCCCCGGGCGCTCCCGCCGCAGCGAACGCGAGACACTCATCGGGGCCACAGTGGAGGCCACCCTGGAGAAGTGAGGGAGGCGGCCATGGCGATTCCGACCCTACCCAGCGGCCCGGTCACACATTGTTGCGCCGCGCCTTGCGGTGTACCAAAGATCCTCTCTCACCGCAGAGATTCGGTTGTGGGGGCGCTGTGGTAGCACCCGTTGCGTGGAGTCTCTTCTGTTTGGTGTCCTTGCCACTTCCGGCCTGCCAACATCATCTGCAGTGGTCGGCATTATCCAGCTGACGCAGGGAGAGCGGATCGGCTCGCTGGTTCGGCGAGCGGCGAAGGGCAGCGCCAAGGAGTTGCTGCATCCCACGGCTGGAACACGCACCAAAGATTATACAAAAGTCTGCACCCCGCTTAACGACTTGACCCCATACACTCTCTGCACTATTTCTCCGATTTTGCTACGGGCGCAGTGACAAAAGACATACCTGATCAACACACAACCCTACTGTGAGGGCACCGACCAACAGTGTTACACTGGGCGCCAAATAAGTCCTGCCGTTCTGTCCTTTCCCACTGCTAACACTTAGTCTGGTGAAGCCTGGTCATGGCCGGGGGCCGCAATTCTAAGGCCGCGCTGCAGGCTAAACTGGAAAAATACGCTTGGGACATGGGCCCTGGCCCAGCCAATAAGGGTGGCGAAACCCCGTTGGAGAAACAGCAGACAGAGGAGGGGGCAAAAGAACCGACGCTACACTACATCCTCACAGCCATAACGACGGTCCGGACGTCTTTGGAGTCAAGGATTGATTCCGTGTCTTCAGAGGTCTCGCTCATCAGAGCAGATATGCGCCCCATGAACACCAGACCAAAGGACATGGAATCGACTGCGTGCTCTCTGGTCACCGACACTATCGCCCTACAGCGGAGGGTGGACGATCTCTAGACCCAGACTGTGAGACTGGAGGCGCAACTGGACGAGTGCTTCAGGCGGCTCGGGTAGCGCCCCCACTCGAATACCAAAACAGCAAAGTGACTTTCTTCCTGGATTTCACCCTCAGGGTGAAACGGCAGCGGCGCAGTTTTCTATCAGTAAAAAGGGCACTACGAGATAAAAATGTCAAATATGCCATGCTCTTTCCGGCCAAATTAAGGGTGGAGTCGGAGGGAAAGGCTTGGTTCTTCGACACCCCCGAAGAAGCGTGGGACTGGTTGGACGGCTGGCGCCCAGCGGGGCGCAAAGGAAACCGACCGAAGCGGAATGGTCAAGCAACGGCCCAGAGTGATCCGGAAAGGGGCTCCCCGCCGGGCGGACATGAAGCAGCGGCAGGAGGCGACTGAGAACTGGTCTGTATGTAATGTTGTAATTGTGATGGCCCCGAACTTATTTTTCTATCGGCTTGGACAGTGGCCGGGCCATTTCGGTTAGCAAACCTGCAACTAGGCCGCGTTCCAGTGACTGTTCCATGTTAGAAAGACTGCCACCTGTCTTATAATGAAGTGACTGTGGGTATTTTGTTTTATAGACTCACCGTTTGCCTTTACTGTCCGGAATGGGTGCCCGGTTGGCCACACGCACCTCAAAGTTTTAGGGGTGGGCGATAGGCACTCTGCAAGTTTGGGGCGGCGGGTGGTTCCGACTCCGCCATGCAGGGAGGCAGGGAGGGGGGATGAGTTCTACATGTTGTGGGGGGTGGGATCCTGTGCACCAAGACTATCCGTCACGAATCACAACCAGATTGATATCAAGATCTCTCATCATTGTGCCGTGAGGAGAGGGAAGGGAGGTTCAATTCAGTTTAGTTTTGTTATAGATAGGGATGACATATCAGACATTTAGTGATATAGCAACTTGTACACTTAACACTGTGGCATCAATGTACGCCAGGAACGGTCGGACAGCGGGCATAGTGTATTCCGATGGCACCGATGGGGGGTTTCCCTCGCGACTGCACACTCATACCCCAGACAATGATGGGTACCACAGTTAGACAAGGGCTCAAATTGCTGTCCTGGAATGTGAACGGACTGGGGGACAAGATTAAGAGTGGCGTAGTGCTCCAATTTTTAAAGCGGCACTCCCCCGACGTAATTCTGTTGCAAGAAACGCACTTACTCGGTAATGCCTGTAAAGCCATATCGAGATGGGGATTTAAATTGGTGGCGCATTCCGCATTTGGGTCCGGTTCCAGGGGAGTGGGTATAATGTTGTGAAAATCGTTCCCCATGACAATCGACCATATTCGGACTGATATTCTGGGCAGATTTGTAGCGACTTCTGGGACCTGGGAGGGGCGCAAAATTAACCTCATTTCTGTCTACGTGCCGCCTGGCTTGCAGGTCCAGGCATTTGCGGACCTTGGGAGTCTCCTTTTAGAGTTGCCGGAGGGCAGATTACTGATCGGGGGCGACTTTAACTCCATTGTCTCCGATTCCCTTGATCGCTGGCCCCAGATGGTCTTGCTCCCCTCCCGGAGGCAGATCCATAGCTTCCTGGGGGCACTTGGACTGGTGGATGTTTGGAGGAGCTTACATCCTGTTGAGCAGCAGTACACTTTTTATTCAGGGGCACACCGTAGCATGTCCCAGATTGACTATATCCCGACGTTAGCGCATCAGATGGACAGTATTAAAGAAATACATCACTTGGCCTATTCTGTGCCGACTGGAGGTGGGAGAGCCCACTATGGGCAGGACGGCCCCGATTGACCCTTGGTATCTCAAGGTTCCCCAGATCAGCGACAAGATCAGGGGTGATTCTGATCTTTATTTCCAAGAAAACGTGGGATCAGTAGAATCGCCTGTGACGTTGTGGGAGGCTTACAAGGCTGTCATTCGGGGGGTGGCCCTGGCTCAAATCGCAGGTCTACGGAAGGAGAAGCGTGCAGGCATGACCCGCCTGGAAGGCAAAATATTACAGTTAGAGGGGAAACTTCGGACGCAACACTCGGAAGAGGTACAGCAGGCCTTGCACATTAAGATTAAGGAATATACCGATTTGGCTTCTGACGCAGCCAAGTCACAGCACACAGCCACATGCTTTGCAGAATTTACGAGGTCGGAGACAAGGCTGGCAAATTGCTGGCCTGGCTGGACTGCAGAGACCAAGCCCACCGCGTGGTGGTTGAGATGGAGACGGAATCCGGGACCCGACTTACTGCCCCACAAGCTATAGCTGACGCCTTTGGCCAATACTATCAGGCCGTTTACACGTCCCAATCCCCACATGCTGAGGAGGAAGCATCCGCCTTCCTGAAAGATATCTCGCTCCCGGTACTTACCTAGGACGAACGCTCTGATCTCGACCAAGAACTAACTAGCACAGAGGTCAAAAAGGCCATTCATGACTTGCGTGGCGGTAAAGCATCTGGGCCCAATGGCTTGCCTATAGAATTGTTTAAACTCACCTCAAGCAAGATCGCCCCTCATTTTACTGAGATGTTTCTGTCCAGTAAGGCAGCGGGACTACTACCTTCCGACCAGAGACTAGCAACTATCGTGGTCATCCACAAGGTGGGAAAGCCGAACAGGTGCTCCTCCTACCGGCCAATATCATTGCTAAATGGTGAAGCCAAAGTCTTGGCGAAGGTCCTCGCCTCTCGCTTGCTGAGGGTCATCGCACGCTTAGTTCACCCGGATCAGTCAGGATTTATGCCTGCCAGGAATACCTCCCTTAATCTGCGCAGACTCCATGGTGTGTTAGGCCGAGCCGCGACAATTAGGGAAGATGCAGTGGTGGTGTCCCTCGATGCGGCCGCTGCATTTGACACCATTGAGTGGCCCTACTTGTTCGCAGTGCTCCAGAAATTAGGTCTAGGCCAGGAATATATTGGGTGGGTTCGGCTTCTCCATCAGCAACCGTTGGCCCAAATAGTAGTTAACAGGAAATCTTGCACCTTCACACTTAGCAGAGGCACCAGGCAGGGCTGTCCCCTGTCCCCGCTCCTTTTCGCCCTGACCCTTGAGCCACTGGCGATGTGGGTCCGCAGGGACCCCTCATCAGGGGCCTCAGATGGACCGCCGGCTGGGAGGACCGCATTTCGCTATATGCGGATGATATCTTACTCTACCTGGCATCTCCGGCGGCCTCCCTCAACAGGGTACTGAATACATTCCTGGTGTTTGGCAGATTCGCTGGCTACAAAATAAATTGGACCAAGTCTGTGCTCTATGTCCTACATGGGGCGATGCCCTCGCTTCCCTGGGGATTCCAGATAATGGAAGCGATAGACAGCTTTAAATACCTGGGGATCTGGGTCTCTAAGGACCCGTCCCGGTTTTACGAGCGTATTCAGCCGCCCCTACTGCGTCTCAAGAGCAACGTCCGGCACTGGAAATCGCTCCCTTTGTCCCTCCTGGGGCGTGCAGCCCTCTTCAAGATGATGTCCCTCCCTAGATTCTTGTACGCTTTACAGAACACTCCACATCACGTCGACTCTGCATACCTTAAGGAACTCGACAGCACTCTACGGGACCTGCTTTGGGAGGGAAAACCACCCCGGATTGCCACTCATAAGCTCACACTGGGGTGGTTAGATGGGGGAATCGGCCTACCAGACATTAAATATTACTGGGCGTCCCACCTCGCAGCAATTAACCAGTGCACATACAGACCGCAGGGTGACCCTGCTTTCCAGATTGACAGGTGGCTCCTACCGGGAGGGAGCTTTGAAGGGGCAATATACTCACGTTCGGTCAGGCCAGCCTTGACTGGACCCACTGGACATGCAGTACAGGTGTGGAAGGCGGCCACGAAAAGTCTGGGATGGGAGGATAGGATCACGCTGGCCACACCACTCTGGCACAGCGAGCGGCTGGGCAAGTTGAGCCACTCAAAGGGCCTGGATCGGTGGGACCTTATAGGTATATCGCGAGTGGGAGACTTGTGGAAGGCGGGCGACATGATTCCCTTTACCCAGCTGCAGACAGAATATGAACTGGCGAGAACTGAATACTTCAGATACTTGCAAATTAGCACGCTTTGCTCGCTGTACTGCCCAGAGGAGAGTCAATTCCTGATTCCTCCCCTCTTGAGGATAGAGTCTTAGATGGAGACCTGCCGGAGAAGGCCATATCACTTATCTACAAAAAATTAATTAACAATACTGCAGATCCGTTAGTCCGGCTGCGGGTAAGGTGGGATCATGACATAGCGGGGCTTGACGACGAAGAGTGGCTCGCGGCGACGGCCTCTCCTCGAGAGGTGGCCATTTCCGCTAGGCTTCGATTAATACAGTTAAAGATCCTGCATAGATCCTACTTGTCTAGTCCGCTACTGGTTCGGATGGGCTATTGTATAGAGGGTGGCTGCCCTAGGCACTGTGGGCAAGATGGCACTTTTATCCATACTCTCTGGGAGTGTACGTCTATCCAACGATACTGGGCGGCAGTGGTGGGACGCATGGAAGATGTGTTGGGGCAGAACATTGACTGTAATATTAAGCTGGCCATCCTGAATGCCTGGGGCCCGACAGACCTGAATTCCAAGGAGCGTATCTGGGTAACTCTGGGATTGATGGTGGCTAAGCGGAACATTGTGCGTTTGTGGAAGGCAAGGGACCCGCCACGCCTAGTTGATTGGGGCAAAGACATGGACTTGTGCATGGTCACAGAAAAGACCATATATGAAGCTAGGGGGTGCCCTACCAAGTGGACGCAGATGTGGGAGAAATGGAATACTTATAGGGGAGGAATATGCGTGCCCCCGCCGACGAGAGACGATGCTGTCACACGGGGTCTGACCACGATGGAACTGTGATTACTCTACACTGATCCGTAATTAACGTGTTTGCCGTTTTCCCTGTACCATAAGTATGTTGCTATTATTTATGTATGTTACCTTTGATTGTCATTCCCTGATTTCAATAAAAGGAGTTCTAAAAAAAAATTTAAAAAAAACTTCATCCATTGAGAGACATGGAGCATAAACTCCCAGCGACAGTCCATGTGGATTCTATTGTGGCCAGTCTGGTGGGGCACTCATCAATGGCTGAAGAAAATCTCCTTAAAGTTGGGGCAGACAATAAAATTGACTCTTCACTGAAGACTTATGCTGGCTCACATCTCACCATTCATTCTGCTATATATGGGGCATATGCTGCACAATCATGGTTGTCTTACTTTAAGACTTTGTTCACGACTAACAAAGTGTCAATGTCACAATCTGGTCCTTGTCCAGAGGTATTGGAAAGACAAATGCAATATCCTAAAGAAATTCAGTCTGATTCAGTCAGGGTATCTGCCCTGTCTTTTGGAGCATTTATTGTGGCCAGACGCAACCAGTTTATGAAAGGGTCGAACACAGATTGAGCAGTGTTCTGTGGCTTTGGGGTTGCCATTTACAGGACTGCAACTATGTGGTAAGGACCTGGAGGACAAGCTGCATAAAGTTTTCAAGGAACAGCAGAATAAACAATCATTCTTCTCCTTGGCAAAGTCCTTTAATCAACCTTCCTGTAGGCAAAGGAATACGATGAGATGTCAGAAATTCTAGGGAAAAGGTTTCCAAGGCAAGTTCCAGAAGAAACCCCATTAGGATCCAGGAAATTCTAATCAGCGTTCCGGACTATGCCGCCACAGTGGTACCAGTTGGCGAGATACCAGAGGTTGGTGACTTCATTATTTGCTAGGGAATTTGCATCACACAATGTCCGACTAGTGGGTGTGGAGTATTCTGGAAGGAGGTTATCAGATTGATTCATAGTTAATCCCGAGCCCCAGTGTTCAAATCACAGTTCTCCACAAAGAGTTGAGGTAGATATGGTCTTCCTTTTATTTTCAATCTTCGTATGCATCCAATACATTCAATACGATATGTATTGAACACGTGTTTCGTCTATGGTAGGTATACCACTGACTTCATCAGGGCTACAAAATAAACCATAACCAACCTTAGTTCTATACATTGTTGTCCCAATTTAAAATTATCACCACAGTGATAATAACCGTCAGTATAAGTGTGCATAGACTCCAAGCCAAAAGTAAAACTTGGGTATTACCATAAATACTCATGAATGTGACTGGGGGCGATATTGCAGCACTACTGCAAAACCACCCCCCAATGACAAAACCGGCAACACAACCGGCCCCCACCCCTCCAGGCCACAGGGAAACACCCAGTGCCTCCGACGGCCAGTCCGGCCCTGTCTGCATGTTCCCATGATGTAGAGGATACAGCAGTATCTGCGATTCTCTCCGAAGGGTCGTCATTGGCAGTATTGTGTACTGCCGTTCGACCTATGGTACTCACCCAGGGTCTTCACAAAAGTGGCAGCCCCTCTGGTGCCTCACCTTCATCTTCAGGGGATGTCGGTGTTTCGTTACCTGGACTATTGGCTGCTCCAGGCCACATCTGTTCAGGTCAATGCAGCAACATCTGGACTGGACCATACTTCTGCTAAAGAGCCAGGGTTTTCTGCTGAATATTCCGAAATGCAACCTTCAGCCCTCGACACGGAGGACATTCATAGGGGCAGAATTTGATACTGCTCTGTGCTAAGTGTTCCTTCCTCAGTCCAGGATCCAGCATCTACTATGCCTTCTGACATCTCTTATCTCAGAAGACTGCTACTTTGTTTCAGTGGATGGAGGTGCAAGGTCACATGGAGGCCTCTGTCTTCACAATAGCGTGGGCCAGGTTGCACCTGCGGCCATTATTGTGGCACCTTCACTGTTTTGTGACATTTCTCATTCAGGATAGGACCATGGAGATTCCGGTGTCTCTGGACATTGTTTACAGCCTGCAGTGGTGGTTGAACTCTGCGAACCTCCCCAAAGGAATGAGAATGCATCCTTCTCCTTCAACAATGGTGAGAACAGACACTAGTGTCCTTGGTTGGGGGGCAACAATGAGGCAATGGTCCGTTCAGGCTTGATGGGACAATTCGGAGGCCATGCGGTCGTCCAATTGGAAGAAACTGTCAGCAGTGGAGAGGGCCCTCCGGTATTTCGAACCACACCTGTCTAATTGCAATGACCTGATTCGATCAGACAACATGGTGACAGTAGAATGTGTCAACCATCAGGGCAGCCCTCACAGCCAGTCACTCAAACAGGTGGTGAGTTGGGCAGAACTTAATCTCCAATCCGTTTCTTCTCAACACATCAGGGGCATGGACAATGTTACAGCATGTGCCCTGAGCAACAAGTTCCCATTCTCTCAGGATCTGCGTTTGTCCACCAGGGTGTTCTGCCTGATCTTCCGAAGGTTCGGATGTCCAGCAGTGGATTTGCTTCCAGAGCCAATGCACTCCTACCAACCTTATGCTCCGCGACCAGCGCCAGGGACCTTGCATCTCGGACAACCCGCCGCTACAACTCAGCCGCCCTCCACGCACTCAAGCCCGGAAGATTCAGACTGCCAACAGGCCACGCCTAACACGACTCACGGCCAGTTCTCCTGCTTCCACTGCCGCCAGACCTTCACCTTCACCACCAACCCTGCCTCCAGCACCACCAAAACCAACACCAGCGACGCCCTCAGATGCATACTCCTCAACGTGCACTCCGTGCACAAACACACCCTAGAGATCTGGAACCTACTCGACTGTCTCTCGCCAGACATCGCCTTCTTCACGGAGACCTGGATCTACGACTCCTCCTGCCCCGACATCAACACCGCCATCCCGGAAAGATACAAGATCCAGAGGAAGGACTGCCCCCAACCACCCGGGAGGGGGCCTCGCCATCGCCCACAAGAACACCCTCCGCCTCATCACCTCCAGCGAAACTTTCCCCGTCGAACACCTGCACTTCCAGATCCAGAACAGCCCCAACTTCACGCTCCGCGGAACCCTCGTCTACAGACCCCCTGGGCCTCCTTCGCCACCATCATCATCGACCTCATCGCACCCCACGCCAAAGCCTCAATGAACTACATACTCATCGGTGACCTGAACTTCCACCTCGACAACCCCAGCGACCCCAACTCCACCACCTTTCAGGACAACCTCGCCAACATCGGACTTAACCAACTCGTCACCACACCGACACACAGGGCAGGACACACCCTCGACCCCATCTTCGCAGCAGGAAACAGCGTCCACTTCAGCCACACAACGCAACCCCCATGGACCGACCACCACTGCATGCACTTCTCACCGACGACAAACCCAAGGCACCCAAACCTGTCCCACGCCCACCACGAAGGAACTGGAGCAAGATCACCGACGAGCAACTCAACTCCACCCTCACCCGAGACAACCACACCCCGGCATCCGACGCCAACGCCGCAGCCAGAGAACTCCACACCTGGATCGCCAACTGCGCAGACAAACTCGCCCGCTACGCAACACCGACAAACAGCGCCCCAAGAAAGCCGCCTGGTTCACCACAGATCTCCAAGAAGCCAGACGCACCTGCAGGCGCCTGGAGAAGAACTGGAGAAACGCCAAGACAACCGAAAACTACACCACCTACAAGGACGCCATGACGGACTACCATAACCAAATCAGAACCACCAAAAGGACCTTCACCCACAACAAAATCCTTGCAAACTCCACCAACTCCAAGGAACTCTTCACCGTCATTCAGGAATTCACCAACCCCCGCAGCAAAGCCACAGACATCACCCCGTCCCAAGACCTCTGCAACAAGCTTGGAACCTTCTTCCACCTCAAGATCAAATACCTTTACGACAACTTCGCCGACCACCCATCAGACGCCACAGCCGGCCCATCCCCCAGACACCAGCCAGCCCACCATCTCCACCTGGACTCCGATCACGGCCGAAGACACCACCTCGACCATGAAAGGCATCCACTCAGGGGCCCCCATGGACCCCTGCCCCCTTCACATCTACCACAGAGCCACCACCGCCATCGCACCCAAACTACAACACATCAACACCACCTTCGAAACGGGCACCTTCCCAGACGACTGGAAACGCGCAGAAGTCAGGCCCCTGCTCAAGAAGCCCACAGCTGACCCCACCGACCTCAAGAACTACCGACCCATCTCGCTCCTCCCATCGCAGCCAAAGTTGCAGAGAAAACAGTCAACAGGGAACTGACACGATTCATCGAAGACAACGCCGTCCTCGACCCGTCCCAATCCGGATTCCGCAGCAACCACAGCACCGAGACCGCCCTACTCGCCGCCACGGGTGACATCCGCACCCTCCTGGACCAAGGACACTCCGCAGCCCTCATCCTACTCGACCTATCAGCAGCCTTCGACACCGTCTCCCACCGTACACTCATCGCCAGACTACATGACGCAGGCATACAAGGAACAGCACTAGACTGGATCCGATCATTCCTCACCGGAAGAAGCCAAAGAATCAGACTGCCACCCTTCCTTTCCAACCCCACGAATATCACATGCGGAGTCCCACAGGGGTCGTAACTGAGCCCAACCCTCTTCAACGTCGACATGGCCCCCCTCGCCGCCATCGTCCGACAACACGGCCTCAACATTGTATCCTACGCCTACGACACCCAGCTCATCCTCTCCCTCACCAAAGACCCCGCCACCGCCAGACTCAACTTCCAAAAAGGGATGCAGGAAGTAGCAATCTGGATGACCAACAGCTGCCTTAAGCTCAACGCCGAGAAGACAGAAGTCCTCGTGCTTGGAACCACCCCCCTCAGCATGGGACAACACCTGGTGGCCGTCCGCCCTTGGAAGCCCACCGACCCCCTCGGACCATGCCAAAAACCTCGGCATCATACTCGACTCATCCCTCACCATGAACCGACAGGTCAACGCCGTCACCTCCAGCTGCTTCAACACCCTCCGAATACTCCGCAAGACCTTCAAGTGGATCCCCCCCCAGAGTCAAGGAAGACAGTCACCCACGCACTCCTCACCAGCAGACTTGACTACGGAAACACGCTCTACGCCGGCATAAACAAGTCCTCACTCCGCAAACTCCAGACGATACAGAACACCGCCGCCAGACTCGTCCTCGGCACCCCCCGGCACGAACACATCAGCCAACACCTACGAAGGCTCCACTGGCTCCCCGTGGAGAAAAGAGTCACCTTCAAAATCCTCACCCACGCCTACAAATGCCTGCACAACACCGGATCCGAATACCTCAACGACAGAATCAACTTTCACGTACCCAAAAGGAACCTTCGATCTTCCAACCTCGCACTGACCAAAACCCCGCGCATCCACAGAGCCAGAGCAGGCGGAAGATCCTTCTCCCACATCGCGGCCAAAACATGGAACGAACTCCCGGCAGACATCAGGCACGCCCGCTCCCTGAACACCTTCAGGAAGACTCTAAAGACCTGGCTCTTCGGCTGAACGGATCTGCTGACCCCCCCCCCCCCCCTCAGCGCCTCAGGCCCTCACGGGTGAGTAGTGCGCTTTACAAAACCCTGATTGATTGATTCACACTCTTCAGGCCTCTGCTTTTGAACATTTAGAAACTGTGGATACGAAATTCCTTTCCTTTAAAGTGGCCTTACTGGTGGCTATTACGTCTGCCAGGCGGTTAGGGGAACTTTCTGCATCGAGGTGTTCCCCTCCATGTTTACGGTTCATGGACGATGCAGTGGTGTTGAGATTGGATTCTGAGTTTATTCCAAAGGTGAGTTCTAGGGTTCATGCTTCTCAGGAACTGGCGTTACCTCCTCTCTGTCCTTCTTCCTCTTCTCCAGAGGAACAGGTGTTGCACACTCTGGGTGTTAAAAGTGCATTATCTGTGTATATTGACAGATCGGACTTCTGACTGCCTTTGTGAATTTTGGGCTTGCAGGGTGCGGGAAAGCAGCGTCTAAGATGTCCCCTAGATGATGGATTATGGACACCGTTTCCTTGGTATATCAGGGCTCTGACTTGCCTTGTTCTTCTAATATTCAGGCGAGATCCATTAGAAGAGTGTCAGCTTTATGGGCCCCTTTCAAAGGAGTGTCCTTGGATGAGATCTGTCGGGCTGGGACTTGGGCTTCTGAACACATGTTTATTAGACATTATAGTTTGAATAGTGCTCAATCCAATCGCATGAATTTTGGAAGTGGTGTGTAACAGGCTGTGGCGCCTCCTGCACCGGTTTAATTGGTTTTGGGATATGGCATTAAATTCACTTGGGTGTGCTTTATATCCTATGTTGTACCTTCTTTCATGTGTTATTACAACGACCTTCATCTTTTGGGGTGTATGGTTTGATATACCTCCTCCACGCCAACCTCCTCCACGCTCTCAACACCGGCCGATCTACCGCCTGCTTCCAGGCCAACCCGAAGCACACCCACGGACCATTCACCTGCCGAAACTGCAACTTCACCAGCCAGCGTACACCAGCACGTCCTGCCCCCCCCACCAAGGCAGGAAACAACCACCTCAGATGCATACTGCTCAACACCCGCTCCGTCCACAGGCACGCCGTCGAACTCTGGGACCTGCTCGACTCATCCTCCCCGGACGTCGCTTTCCTGACAGAGACCTGGATGAACACCTCATCGGCACCCGGCGTTGCCATAGCCATCCCGGATGGTTACAAGATCACACGCAGGGACCGCACCAACAGACCGGGAGGAGGAATCGCCATCGTCCACAGAAACACCCTCAGAATCTCAACCAACACCAAAGACACCCTCAGCACCGCCGAACACCTGCACTTCCAGATCCACATCGATCCCAACACCACCCTCAGAGGAACCCTCGTGTACAGACCCTCCGGACCCCGGCCACAGTTCATTGACTCCATCACAGACGCCGTCAGCTCCCACGCCCTGGCCTCCACAGACTACATCCTCCTCGGAGACCTGAACTTCCACCTCGAGAACTCCAACGACAGCAACTCCACCACACTACTGGACAACCTGGACAACCTCTGCCTCAAACAGCTCGTCACGACACCCACCCACTCCGCCGGACACACGCTCGACCACATTTTCTCCACCAGCAGCCACGTCTCCGTCAGCCACACCACCGAACACCACTGGACCGACCACCGCTGCATCCACTTCTCCTACATGAAAACCACCGCACACAACCACCAGCAAAGAATCCCCCACCGCAGCTGGAACAAGGTCACCGAAGACCAGCTAATCACCACCCTCGTCCGAGACCCACCAACCGACCATACCGACACCGACACAGCCGCCCGCAACCTCAGGCAATGGATCGACGACTGCTCCAACACTCTCGCCCCGGTCAAGAAACCCTCAAACAGACGCACCGAAAGAAGAGCCATCTGGTTCACCGCCGACCTCCAGACATCCAAGCAGACCTGCCGAAGACTAGAGAAGAAATGGCACCACGAGCAAACACCGGACAACCATGCAGCCCTCAAGAACGCCAGCCGCAGACACCACCAACTCATTCGAATGGCCAAAAGGACCTCCTTCAAGGTACGCAGCGACAACAACGCACACAACAGCAAAGAGCTCTTCAACATCGTGAAGGAACTCGCCAACCCCAGCTCCAACGACATCCCGCCGTCACACGACCTCTGCAACTCTCTAGCAACCTTCTTCCACCGCAAGATCACAGACATCCACGACAGCTTCAACTCCCAGACCTCTCCCACAGCCGCCGACACTCCAGACTCCCCGCCCCCCAGTCACACCGGCCGCCTGACCTCTTGGAACAACGTCAACGACGAAGACACCATCAGGACCATGAACACCATCCACTCCGGATCACCATCAGACCCCTGCCCCCATCACATCTTCAACAAAGCGAGCTCCATCATCGCACCCCAACTCCGTAAGATCTTCAACATCTCATTCGAGACCCCCACCTTCCCAGAAAGCTGGAAACGCGCAGAGATCAACGCCCTACTCAAGAAACCCAAGGCAGATCCAAAGGACCTCAAGAACCTCCGGCCCATCTCCCTGCTCCCGTTCCCGGCGAAAGTCATCGAGAAGATAGTCAACAGACAACTGACCCAATTCCTAGAAGAGAACAACTCCTTGGACTCGTCCCAATCCGGATTCCGCAGCAACCACAGCACTGAAACTGCCCTCATAGCCGCCACCGACATCAGGGCCCTGCTGGACAACGGCGAAACCGCGGCCCTCATCCTCCTGGACCTCTCGGCCGCCTTTGACACCGTCTGCCACCACACCCTTCGCACACGCCTCTACAACGCAGGGATCACCTCCTTCCTCACCGACAGAACCCAGAGAGTACGCCTCCCTCCATTCCGATCCGAAGCCACCAAGATCACCTGCAGCGTACCCAAAGGATCGTCCCTCAGCCCGACCCTCTTCAACGTCTACATGGCACCGCTCGCCAACATCGTCCGATCGCACGACCTCACAGTCTCATACGCCGACGACACCCAGCTGATCCTCTCCCTCACCAAAGACCCCGCCACCGCCAAAACCAACTTCCACGAAGGGATGAAGGCAGTCGCCGAATGGATGAAGAGCAGTCGCCTGAAACTGAACTCTGACAAGACGGAGGTCCTCATCCTCGGCTCCACCCCCTCCGCCTGGGACGACTCCTGGTGGCCGGCCTCGCTGGGAACGGCGCCGACACCCACCGACCACGCACTCAACCTGGGATTCATCCTGGACTCTTCTCTGTCAATGACCCAACAAGTCAACGCTGTCTCTTCCTCCTGCTTTAACACCCTCTGCATGCTTCGCAAGATCTACAGATGGATCCCCACCGGAACCAGAAGAACGGTCACCCAGGCCCTCGTCACCAGCAGACTGGACTACGGCAACGCCCTCTACGCGGGAACCACGGCCAAACTCCAGAAAAGACTCCAACGCATACAGAACGCCTCCGCACGCCTCATCCTCGACATCCCCCACCACAGCCACATCACCGCCCACCTGAGGGACCTGCACTGGCTCCCCGTCAACAAGAGGATCACCTTCAAGCTCCTCACCCACGCTCACAAAGCACTCCACGACACCGGACCAGCATACCTCAACAAGCGACTCACCTTCTACACCCACAACAGCCAGCTCCGCTCCGCTGACCTCGCCCTCGCCACCGTCCCGCGCATCCACCGAACAGCCACCGGCGGCAGATCGTTCTCCCACCTCGCTGCCAAGACATGGAACACCCTCCCCATCCACCTACGACAGACCCAGGACCTGCTGACCTTCAGGAGACTCCTCAAGACCTGGCTGTTCGATCAGGAGCTGCCACCCCGCCTCAGCGCCTTGTGACCTTCACGGGTGAGTAGCGCGCCTTACAAATGATTGATTGAATGTTGTTTTATGACTGGATCGAGGATAGAGGTAATGCCCTGACTACTTGCCGGTAATCCTCATTACTCTTAGTCCTACTTGTCCTCAGCACAGTCATACTTCCCACCAATCCTCCAGATATCAGCCCTTTTTGTTGCTTGGTATTTCAGGAAGTGCTAAGGTAAGGCAAGGTTATTATAGCCCTTAACAGGAGGGTGGGTGGGGACAGTAAACGTTTCCTCTTTGGTTTCCGGTCTGTGATTGGATACCACCTCATGTTGTTTAATGACTGGGTCGAGGACAAGTAGGACTAAGAGTAATGAGGATTACCAACATGTAATCAGGGCAATACACTTAATCACTTTATGCAAGACTTGGATTAGGAGTTCTGACAACTGGTGATGTGACTAGAAAATGGAACAACACTATATCTAAATCTGTTGCTTACTTATGCAAGCATGATGTGTTTGAAACTAGAATGCTTATTCTATTGTGCACCCTATTTGAATGTACTAGAAAAAATGGCTTTTACCACTGTTGAGGGCTCTTAACATAAGAACTGCAAGAGAGACTCGCGTGCCATTATTTGAATGACACCCATTATTGTACTTTTGCAGTTTTAAGGTTAACGCTCTGCCTGGCATATACGGTTGAAAATGTAAAAACTGTAAAGGATAGGCTATTAATTTCCATATTATATATATTTCACTTAAAAAAAAAAAACACAGGTTACAGGAACGTTATAGTTAGGCTGACATTTCACTAGTACAAAACCTGTGAAATATAGCCGTTCTAGTTAGCTGAGCTAACTATAACTCGCGCCCCGCAATGCACGGCTGATGACGTCACATATTACATCACTCATGACATGGTCAGTGACATCACTCATGACATCACTGATGACATCTCAAATGAGATGCCGGCTTCCGTTTTTTAATTTTAGGAAGGGGGGGCTGTGTGGCCACCGCTTTTCTTTACCCTTTTGGGCCCCGGGGACCCCATCCCCCAGGGTCTGACCCATTTGTTATTTCTTAAGAGTTATAAAAAAGGGAGGGGGGCCGCGTGGCCCCCCTCCCAAGGCTGATTTCTGCCCCGGGGACCCCATCGCCCGGGGCTGGGCCCGGCCATTTATTTTATTAATTTTTTTAAGGAAGGGGTGGGCCGCGTGGACCCCATCTCCCGGGGCCTGCCCTATAGTGTTATTTTTTAATATTTGGAGGGGGGCCGCTCGGCCCCCCCCCTCCTGAGGCCGATTTCGGCCCCGGGGACCCCATTCCCCAGGGCCAGGCCTTATGCTTTAACAAAAAACAAAAAAAAAAAGTGGGTAAGGGGGCCTTACCCGGGCAGATATTGCCTCGGGGACCCCATCCCCCGGGGCATGGCCACAACGTTGGGGACCTCAAGGCCTCCATGGTCCCTGCCGGCTCCCCGCCTCCTGCGGGAGCCAGCATTGCTTTTGGGCAGAGGGAGCTACAAACATGCAGCTCCCTCTGCCCAAAAGCAATTCTGCTCCGCTTCATGGAAGCGAGAGCATTTTTCCTGCTCTCGCTTCCATGAAGCGGACCAGAGTTTGCTATGAAAACTCGCACTAACAACAGTAGGCCGCCCCTAGGGAAATTTACATGGCCAAGCCATAGCAAACTGAAATGTCCGGGGGGGGTGGCGGTCCCCAGGGCCACTTATGGCTCCACGAGGGGGCCCCCTTCCAACAGTATCCCAGGGCTGTGTGGGGGGGGGGGAAACTAGAGCCCACCCACACTTTACTTTTACATATATCCCCTGGGAGGTGGCAGTCCCCGGGGCTCCGTGGGGGGGGGGGGCTGAAGCCCCCTCATGCATCTTTAGGAATTAAGCCTCAGGAGTTGGTAGTCCCCGGGGCTGCGGGGGGCCACACCGCGCCCTCCCCCCCCCCCACATTTCAGATAATTAGCCCCCGGGAGGTGGCGGTCCCCGGGGCTGCGTGGGGGGCAGGAGCCCCCCCATGCATTTTTTAAAACAATAATGGGAGACTGTGTATCCCCCCGCATTCAATCTGTAAGCCCCGGGGAGGTGGCGGGCCCCTGCATCTCATTTCATGATTGCCCCCGGGACCAGGCCCACCTGGGGGCTTAAAGAAAACAAAGCGCGGGAGGACGTGCTTCATTTTTAAAAACAATTTCAGCCAGATTCGCTGATCCACCGCAAATCCCGCCAAAAATTAAAATGCTTTTCTTGGCCCTGGGGCCCCCCTGAGCACGCCGTAACTGACGCAAAGACATGCCCACAAGGGCGGGACTTTTTTTTAAATAAAGCAGAGGTGGAAAACAAAGGGTCATTTGTGCAGTGTCTTTGGCTCGTGATCAAGGGCGTAAGCCCGAAACGCGTAGAGCTGCGTATTTTATTGAAGGGACTGTGGGGAGCTGTTCAGACCGGAGCCCTCGTTGCAGAAGGTTCTCCGTGGTGGCCGCCTCAAAAGGGACAACCTTTTCGTGATATATATATATAGATATATAGATACACACATCACTCGAGAACTCCTGTCTGCCACTCGATCTGACAGAATCTTCAGGCACGGACCTCAGGCACTCCCAATGAACTTGCAGAATCCCACGCAATGTTGGTGGATGAAGCAGTGAAATTTTATTTAATAAAAGTCCTCACAAATTAAAAAGGCATAATGCCTGCCAATACGCGTTTCACTCCTCACAGGGAGCTTGATCACAGAGTCACACACCTCCCACCCACCCACACACACACTCAGTCTCCCATACAAATTCTCAAGCAACCAATCAATAACCGATATAGACACTCATGTAGCTACTCACCAACCCATGCATTCAGTAAGACACATTTAATCACTCACTTATACAGTCAGTCACGCACCTACTAAATCATCCATCCAGACACTTATACACCAACTCATTCTTCAATACACCTTGGCATATATATAAAACATATTTAAACTTTACAGAAACACACAGTCACTGGATGATGTCATCAGTGATGTCATCAGTGATGTCACTGACCGTGTCATGAATGATGTAATATGTGACGTCATCAGCAGTGCATTGCGGGGGCGCGAGTTATAGTTAGCTGAACTAACTATAACGGGGGAATTTCTCTGGTTTTGTACGAGTGAAATGTCCAACTAACTATAACGTCCCTGAAACCTGTGGTTTTTTCAGTGAATTTCTAAGGTTTTTTTAAATGCTAATTTCTAACTATAACGTCCCTGAAACCTATGGTTTTTTCAGTGAATTTCAAAGGTTTTTTAAATGCTAATTTCTAACTATACCTCCAAAGATAGGACATGTGAAGAAAGAGGAAGAAAAGCGCACAAAGAAGCAAGACAAATGCAGAAAGAGGCAACAGAAGTCCAGAAAGACGAAGAAAAGTGCAAGAAGAAGCAAGAGATGTGCAGAAAGAACCAACAGAGGAGCAGAAAGTCCTCCTGTGCCCCCAACTTTTTGCTGACGGGTACTGGTGGTAACTGACTCTGACTAACCGGCCCTAGAGCCAGTGCTATGCTAAAGACACTTAGAATACAGTGAAAACACCTACATACACTAGGGAACACTATGCGTTGGGGTACCCCTGTGATTAGCATGACCTCCTCTGTATTTGCCATGAGTTAGTGCCTGGGTCATTGGATGAGTACATGGGTACTGACTGGATGATTAGAGTACAGCAAGGAGAGTGGATGGTGAATCTATAAGTGCTTGGGTTTTGGCGGAGTGATTGGATAAGTACATGGTGCTGGCTGGGTGATTGGAGGAGTGCATGGGTAGTGACAAAGAGATGGCTGGGCTGCATCAGTAGTGCTCAGGGTATTGTAGCAGTGCATGAGTTAGTGCATGGGTCATTGCATGAGTGCATGGGTACTGACTGGATGATTAGAATACTGCAAGGAAAGTGCATGGTGAATTTATAAGTGCTTGGGTTTTGGCCGAGTGATTGGATAAGTACACACATGTCACATCATGCCCGCCTCCCTTCACCACTGTGCAAACGCGCCCCTGGCGGGTTTTAAGTTGGGGATTAATTCCCCTTGAATCCTGAGGGTCCCTGGGGGCCAACTAGCCCACCAGGTACCTCCAGTAAGCGCCACAGAGCTGCGTTGCAGAGAGGTGGTCCAAGGCCACTCCCTTTTTACACCTCTCTGCAACGCAGCTCTGTGGCGCTTACTGGAGGTACCTGGTGGGCTAGTTGGACCCAAGGGACCCTCAGGATTCAAGGGGACTCAATCCTCAACTTACAAGCGCCAGAGGGCCCGTTTGCACAGTGGTGAAGGGAGGAGGTGAGGCCTGATGTGGCAGAGTATGCAAACGCGCCCGTGGCGCGTTTAAGTTGGGAGATTAAGTCCCTTGAATCCTGAGGGTCCCCAAGGCCCAACTAGCCCACCAGGTACCTCCAGTAAGCACCACAGAGCTGCGTTGCAGAGAGGTGGTCCGAGGCCACACCCCTTTTTACACCTCTCTGCAACGCAGCTCTGTGGCGCTTACTGGAGGTACCTGGTGGGCTAGTTGAACCCCAGGGACCCTCAGGATTCAAGGGGACTTAATCCCCCAGCTTAAAACATGCCACAGGGCGTGTTTGCACATATGTCACCTCAGGCCCGCCCCCTCCCTTCACCACTGTGCAAACGAGCCCCGTGGCACGTTTTAAGTTGGGGGATTAAGTCCCCTTGAATCCTGAGGGTCCCTGGGGTCCAACTAGCCCACCAGCTACCTCCAGTAAGCGCCACAGAGCTGCGTTGCAGAGAGGTGTAAAAAGGGGCGTGGCCTGGACCACCTCTCTGCAAGGCAGCCCTGTGGCGCTTACTGGAGGTACCTGGTGGGCTAGTTGGCCCCCATGGACCCTCAGGATTAAAGAGGAATTCATTCCCAAACTTAAAACGCGCGTTTGCAGAGTGTTGCTGGGAGGGGGCGGGGCCTCGGTGCGATGCCGGCTTTTTATTTTTTTTTATGTATTTATTTATTTTTATTAGAAGGGGGGCTGTGTGGCCCCCCCTTCCTTTCCTATTTTATGGGGACCCCATCCCCCAGGGCCTGACCCCTATTTTTTCAAAAATGGAAGGGGGCCGCGTGGCCCCCCTCCCGAGGCCATATTCGGCCCCGGGGACCCCATCCCCCGGGGCATGGCCAGTGTTTATTTAAAAAATATATATATTTGGATGGGGGCTGCGTGGCCCCCCTCCTCAGGCCATTTATGGCCCCACGGACCCCATTCCCCGGGGCCGGCATTTGCGTGTTTCTTATTTTTTTAAATTTTATTATTATGGGGGAGGGGGGCCGCGTGGCCCCCCTCCCAGGCCACTCCTGGCCCCGGGGACCCCATCCACCGGGGCCTGGCCTTTTCGTTGAGGACCGTGGGGGGAGCCCCAATGCCCCCACGGTCCCGCCGGCTCCCCGCGTCCTGCAGGAGCCGGCATTGCTTTTCCACATGGGGAGCTGCTGACATGCAGCTCCCCGTGTGGAAAAGCAATGTGGTTTGGATTTTGGAAGAGAGAGCAGGAAACCTGCTCTCTCTTCCAAAACCCAAACCACAGTTTGCTATGACAGGGCGGGAGCTGTGAGGCTCCCGCCCTGCCATAGCAAACAGCAGTGTCCCGGGGGTGGGCACCCCGGGACACTGCAGGAGCCGGCCCTGGGGGGTGGCGGTCCCCAGGGCCATCACGGGCTCCAGGAGGGGGGCCGCGCGGCCCTCCTCCCTTCAATTACAAAGCCCCGGGGAGGTGGTGGTCCCCGGGGGTCCGTAACGGACCCCCAAATTTGCATTTTAGTGCCCCGGGGAGGTGGCGGTCCCCGGGGCTGCGGGGGGGGCCGTGTGCCCCCGCCAATAATTAATGAAAGCCCCGGGGGGTGGCGGTCCCCGGGGCTTGGGGGGACCTTGGAGGCCCCACCACACATTTAAAAATTAGCCCCGGGGCAGTGTGGGGGGGATTGGGGGCCCCCCCCACACATTCAGTGCCCCCCCGTGACCTGGCCCACTCGGGGGCTTCAATACAATGAAGCGCGGGAGCCCGCGCTTCGTTTTTTGTTTTATTTTCTCGGCCGGATTTGCGCACCCAGCGCGAATTCGGCCGATTTTTAAAAAAAAGAAAATGCTTTTTTGGGCCCTGGGGGTCCTTGTGGGACCCCCTGATCAGGCCTAGGGGGTCAGGGTGTTTCTACCCTGCCCCCTTTTCTTGTTTTTCGCATTTGTTTTTCTCTTTTCTTGTGACTCGGTTCTACCGAGTCACAAGATGGCTGCCAACACTTCATGGTTTGGAGTGTTGACAGCCAATTAGAATAAAGCTCGTGGTCGGAAGGGTCCGCGGATCCACAGCGCCTCTAAATATCGAAACTTTTATTTTTTGATTTTCTCAGCAACTACTGAACAGATTTACACCATAAAAAAAAAAAAAAAAAAAAAAAAAAAGGCGCTTCCTGAACCAAGCACTACCTTTTTGCCAAATTTGGTGTAATTCCGTTCAGCAGTTCGAGCTGTAGCTGTGTCTAAAGTTTCCTATGGGAAATTTATTTTCCGACCTCTTCTTTTTGAATTTCTCAGGAACTACTGAACGGATTTACACCATTTAACAACAAGGAATGCGCGTGAGAGAGAGGGGGAGCAGGAGGTGAGCCCGGGAGTGGTGCGTGCGTGCGCGCGCAGTCTGCTCATTTTCAAGCACTGCACTTGTGCTTGTGGTGCGCCCCTGCACGATCCTGCACGGTGGATGCCGCCACAAGCACGAGTGTGTGCTTGAAAATGAGCAGAGCGACGGCTAAAGGCCCTCCTAAGCAGCGCATGCGCGCTGCGTAGGCGAGACCTAAAAATGACAAAATAATGGCCCTCTTGTAGGCCCATTTCAGAACCTCCGTCAGTTTTTGAAGAAACAAAACATACTCAATGATGGTGACAACCGAGGATATGACAGAGAATGCTGATAACTTCAAACACAGGGATAACAAAAATACCAGGACCCCCGAACCCTAAGCAGATCAATGCGGACTAGCCTCCACGGATACCCTTCTAGTCTTCAGCATTTACACATTTTAGCTGCAAACATATCCCTGAAGAAGGATTTACCGAAACATCAGAGTGGTGCAAAAGAAAGTCTGCAAAGCTATACAAAACCTCACCCTCGCGGGTAGTTAAATCTCATCTGTAAAGGCAAATATCCGGGGGTCCATTTGCAAGCACAGCAACAACCTGGAAACCAGTAATGAAGTATGGGGCAAATTTATGGAAATGTATGCAGGCAATCCTGGTTCAACCATTGCCTCCTCTCAGCTACACATTACTCTTTATTGGCGTCCCAGAGTACATCTTGTGTTAATGTCATGCTAAAATGGGCCAGGTGTGAGGAACGGCTTTAAGGGACACTTCTTTCTGTCTGGGTTATGAGATTATAGTATTTATATAGGTCTTTAAAGATGCACATCTAAATCAAATCAAACGAGGCGGTGACACAATTGGTCCAGATAGAACAAAAGAAAGACAGTGAAAGAAAGACACTGAGCCTGGGAAAGAAAGATGAAACCGAAACAAAGCCGAGAATTAAAAGCATGAGAGATTGTGAGGTAAACAAATAGGAAAATAGAGGCGAGAGAAACATCTCACCAAAGTGCTTGCAGGCAGCAAGTGCTCCCAAATCTAGCTAACTACTATTCTGGAGTTAAAGCGATGCACTGGGAGCCCCCCTCTTCATGAAGGGCAGCAGATCTGATCCAGTGTGTGCATTGGCAATATTCATAACTAGGAGACCCGCATTCTAATCCTAACTTTCTCACTTGATAAAAACTGTGTGATCCTGGGAAAATGAATGAAACTCTCTTGGTCCAATTGCATAAAGAAGTCGACAGCGCGTAGAAAAATGGAAAAACGTTACTAAAAATGGAAAAACGTTACCAAGTGCCCAAAAAGAAGGGAGTTGAGCCTGCGGACGCTTAGAAAGAATTCGCTTTGCAGTCCTGCGCTTTTCCAAGTCTGCTCACCGACTCAAACCACGGGATCCTCCGGCGGTCTGAAAACACCCTACTGTACCCACAATTACGTCAGGGAAGATGCGGCGCACAAGCAAACACGAACATCTCGACTACTCGAGAGCCACAGGCGAGCACAACCAGTGCCGTCAGGGCTTCCAGACAAATTCAACTGCAACCCGTGAGAGAGAGGGGGAGCAGGAGGTGAGCCCAGGAGTGGTGCGTGCGTGCGCAGTCTGCTCATTTTCAAGCACTGCACTCGTGCTTGTGGCGCGCCCCTGCTCGCTCCCGCAAGGTGGATGCCGCCACAAGCACGAGTGCATTGCTTGAAAATGAGCGGAGCGACGGCTAAAGGCCCTCCTATGCAGCGCATGCGCGCTGCGTAGGCGAGACCTAAAAAGGGCTCTTTCTGAACCAAGGGCTACCTTTTTGCCTAATTTGGTGTAATGCCGTTCAGTAGTTCGGGCTGTAGCCGTGTCTAAAGTTTCCTATGGAAAATAACATGGGGAAAACACGTTTTGGGACCCCCCTTTTTTCTCGGCCCCCGCTTGGCGAATCACCCCGAAACTTTCAGGATAGGAGCTGACCGGAGTGGGCCACAAATTTTGAAAATTTCGCAAAGATTCGTCAACCGGCGCCAAAGTTATTGGGAAAAGAAAAAACGCTTTTCCTATGGAAACTAGGTCCTAACTATAACTATCTACTGGCGACCGCCAGTAGATTTTATATATATATATATATATATATATATATATATACACACACATACATACACATACACACACACACATATATATATATACATATATACACACTTTTCTTGAGCTCATTCGTTTTTTTGTATCTTTGATGTCATATTGGTGTAATGGAATTATGGGTGTTTAATCCAAAAAAAACATGAATTTGAAACTGCAGAGACTGGGGACTGGAATTTATGGCCAGTGGCTAAAAGACAGTTAGACACAGATATTAATGAAATGGTTACAGCTAGGAAGAATGCTCCTTCAACTAGGATGGTGAGTCTATCCCAGGCTTTTTCATTTCTTTTCTGGAATATGGCCTGGGAGGCACAGGAAGAGCGACTTCCAACTAGTCAGGATAGTTTGTGGATTGGCCCCAGACATCCTCAGCCAGATCTCTCTCCTTGGTAGGCAACACCCAGTGGGACACAGGAATGGGGGAGGACTCTATGTTCAGGTACAGTGGAGAGGAATTGTTTCACAGTTTATTACAACGCTATAGTTTGGGCCAGGAACCCAGATATTAAGGACTTGTAGGTTCTCATGTCCACTGAGGAAGAAGGCAACATGCAGAAAAATCCTCATTTTGCACAGGCTTACACACTGTATCTTCAATGGACACCATTCAATCTGCACATGGCCTGTTGGTATTACATCCCCATGTGCCCACTTATCTCAGCTACTCCACTGACCCATCCCCAATTCACACCCTACACTCCCCACCCATACGTACACTACCACAATAACCCACCCCCATCCAATGTTTACAGGGGATGGCAAGTAGGCCTTCACCACTTGTGGTGAAAAATTAAAAAAAGACTTTCCTCTCTGTGGTATGAGGGGGGGGGGGGGCAGTAGACTGCTGATGAAGGTACATATTGGTTACAACACCTAAGTAAAAGAGCCTGGTCTCTGCAGTTTAATGTTCAGACAGGTAACAGAGGACATCTCCAGTGGACTCCTTGGCTTTTAAATCCACTAGAGAAAAAAAGACGACAATCCAAAATGCTTAAGGGGAGTGTGGCACAAGTGTTTCAAGTTTTAAAGCCATGCTAGTATTTCTGTCCCCATAATGTAGTGGATTAGTGACCCAATAGCTTTGGAAGCAGAGCACCTTATCTGGCCCTGTTAAACTTAAATTCTCAGGACTTGGAATAGACTTGGTTGCCCAGCCTCTCTACCAACTGGGACCAACATGGGGCAAAGCTCTGCCTGCCAAACAGCTATCTGGTGAGACACGAACATCTAGCATGCTGGAACTCTCATCTTTCTGAAGGGTTTGATCTCCCCCACGTCACTAAATTTGAAGCGCCCTCCCCGAAAGAGGGCCAGAATGGTGGAAGTTGACATTTTATGGGCACCACGAGGGTTAAGCCCAGTGGTCCTACAAATTTCATTCAGAATTGCTACCTTCAAGGAAGATTCATTTCACATTTGCTTATTAGGCATATTAACTGGCCTCTGACTGCAAATGCACGGATTACGGTTGAGTGGTACTGAAGGCCGTCTGAAATCTAGGGATCTCGATGCTAGTCCAGCAATGTGAGGTCTTTTTTGAGTTCCTGAAACAGTCAGTGCATGATGGACAGTACATACGTATTATTCATCGAGAGTACCTAGAAGGAACTGCTGACCAAGTAAACAGTTCCTCTTTGAAAAAAGATGGAAATATAAAACAAAGAGGACATTCCCTGTCAACTAAAGGTGGTACGGGGAAAGGCTCTTCTCCACAAGCACTCACGGGACTAAGAATCATTTATTACCATACTGCTCACAAACACACGTAGTACGCACCAATGAACCCTGGGTTTAGAAGTTTCACTTTACAACCCTAAATACAACAAAAGACTTACAAACACTCAGTTCTGACTAACGTGATACGTAATGTACCCCTGAGCATGCAGTATTCCTGAAAAAGCACTAGAACATTTGACCACCCATGAGAAATGGATTGTGTTGGGGAAAAAAAAAAAATCACGTGAACACTTACCGAGGGCACTCTTTAGGTTGTGCACATAAATAACTGCATTGTTGGAACCGGAGGCAAGCATATATTCCAGCCCTGGCTGTGTTCCATGGGAGTGATGCCACCTTACAGCATTTATCAGTTTATGATGCTGCTGTATGGTGCAGAGTAACCTCAAATTTGGCACCTGCAGAACTTCGATGGATCTAAAATAAAAGACAAATGTCAGAATAAACCTTTATTTTCCCAATGCACATGATGGATGAAAGAAGACTGGCCAGTCACTGCCAAACATACCCATCCTCGTTGCCCAGTGCCAAGACAGTGCCGTCAGGTTTCCAGTTCAGTTCTGTGCGCCCAGGTAACTTGTGCTTAAACAGTGAAAAAAGTACATATGTTAACCTACTAGTAAAACAACATTCATGTGGAAAGAATAGGCACTCCTCAGTGGCTGCAGAGGTTGAATATTAGCAGCAATACCTGCTTTAGATGGAGAAACACACCCCTTTAATGGCCTGGGGTCTCCATTCACAGCCTTCTTCCCTTCCACTTGTTTGCTTTGTACCAAATACTAGATTCTGAGTAGAGTCCTAGTCACGGAAAATTCTTTGTCAATCTCCTCTGACAGCAAAAAAAACGGTGGCCACCCACAAAAAAGGTTTATTCATACGTAATACACTACAAAAAAAATTCATAAACTTTCTACCTGCTCAAGTGAGACTAACCACCGTGATTTGGAATACCTAGCAATAACCAAAAGGAAACATTTCTACTGCTCACCAACATCTCAAAGAAGGCTACACACTGGAGGCGATTTTGCAATATGAAAGTTGGCGCATAACAGAGCGAGCTAGTGGATTCTGTGTGTTTTGAAACCAGTTCAAAGAATGAGGACTCAATCGGTGGCTGCGCAGCCTCATACAAAGGGTCAAACCGATCTATGATGAGGGTGAGAGGGGGTCTGGTCTTTTAGCCTAAAAATGTACTTGACCAGTGCCCAGTGACTGCTGGCTCAATACGAGAATGCACATGTACTTTTGGGATAAAGCCCAGCACAGACATGTGGTTATGAAGTAGAATTGTGATTTTCAAATGTAAATCTCTGAACAGCAAGTTTTATTTTGGACATTCCATGTTCCAAGGATAAGGATCATTATCACACTTCGATGCACAAATTAGCTTTCTACCCCTGCATATTGTACCCCACGGATATACTGCTCACACAGCACCTTTATGTTGTTAGTATCTTGGATGAGTTTGTTGATGTCGAAGGCCTCTCCGCTCAGTTTCCAAGGGTTGTGCTGGAGGACTATCCCCTCTCCTCCGCAGCTGTACAAAGTAACAGAGGGCCTGTCGCCTTCTCCTCCTGCAACAATAGCAGTTATTCATTAGAACACAGGCAGACCATGGGTTTCACAAACAAACGGAGAGGCGGATGACCCCACTACTTATTACAGCACTCCAGTTTCCTAATTCCATGACAGAGAGGAAGAGGGGTATGGCAGGGAAAGGACATGCTTACTGGCACAAGTAATAAGGCTATATTACATGCATCAGCCCAGATCTCAGAAAGTTTCCTCACAGCTGCAGCATGTTTTGTGGAAAGAGGGTGGTGGTGGGATGTTGAGAGCACAGAGCCAAAAAAGAGCACAGTAAGACTTTCCAATCTTTCAAGGCCAAATCACAAGTAGGGACAGGATCCGCACTCAAAGCTAGTCAGTTTAATTGTGCCCATACATTGGTCCTAGACTGATTTGGGTACAGTGTCGGGTATGCTTTGTGTAGAACTTGTACTTGGTACCTTTTACAGAGCTTGTTCTTCTGGTATTTCCTTCCTACCCTTTACTGACTTCTAACTGTTTCAGTGTGCTGCACAAATGTTTTACAAATATTGTTGGAGTCCTCTGGCTAAGTAAGTAAACCATATGGAAGACCAACCTTCTGTGTCCTTAAGACTTAGAGTACTTGTTCCTACCCATGGCGGTTATTCAAGTGCATGGGTCATGCATTCCTCTTTCACTATTTACTTAGGCCATATGGGCGTAGGCCAATACAAATATCTCCTTGTTTTATCTTTGTCCTGCCTCCGATTCCATCTTACTTCCCTCACAAGTAAATGTACTGTGACTAGCAACCTGTAATGCAGCTATGGCCAAGCTCTCTAGACACTTTTATACAAACACAGAAATATTCACAAAATGGTACAGGAAAGGTTGCCAAGAGGCGTGCAGAACAGGAGATCAAGAGGAGGTATATCTTCAATTTGAAACCTAAGTTTTTAAGATCTGTGTAACTGGAAGCCAAGGCCCATATACAGTGGAGGCATGTAACTGTAAGATGTGCAACCTGGGGACATGGCATGCTTCTGAAGTCTGGAGGTATTCTGGAGGTGTGTGACCATTTGGATGACCGTGGTAATTGGTTTTCTGCCTGTAATAGTCAGAGAAACTTGACACTGCTTTGCTATTTCAAGTTTGAACCTCAAATATTGTAATCTGAGGACCAGCCTGTAGACATGTGCATACATTAATGATCAGTACAGTATTTCTGATTTAGGTTAAAATTTAGCTTTTTAATTCTCAACCAGAAAAAAACTCTTGAGACTGGAATGGAAGTACAGGATTCACTCACTTAAAAACCTGTTGTTCAACCCCGCTAAACTCACCAAAGGAGAGCGGAGGCAGTGGGGGGCCCCATCCCAGGGAATACACAGTCTTACGGTGGTACGTGCTGGAAATCTGTGGTGGCCTGTGCAGGCAAAAAAACAAGAGAAATCGCATCTGATGGGTGGTAACACACAATAGTCTTAGTGGAGCATTCAAGACATAATAAATACAGACCTTAACCAGGAATGATGTATGACAATAACACCTGGAAGAGATAGGACCTGTTCAGTGAGTGCACCGACAGTCACCTTGAACCACAGCGAGCCTTGCTGCTTTGGACCGAACAAGGTTGTGGAAGCACTAGCACAGACACTAGATTACCAATTTGGTTTTATTTTTTACAATACATAAAGCGTATTTAAATAAACATCCCTTTAAGAGGCAATGTTTTCATTTTTTTTTTTTTAAATTACTTTTGCCTAGTGAAATTAAATTTCATTCTACCAGCAATGAAGCTGCCACAGCCGCTCTCATGAGATAAGTTAAAGACATTTATAGGGTGGCTACTTTTGAAGTCAAATCATAGCAAGAATGACTACATTAAGTACCCCAATATATATTCTGTCTCCAAGGCTGATAGCCTCATGGGTCAAGCGTCAATAACTAGCTTGTTTACTTACATGATCTTAATATTCTACAGTATCTTTTAAGTCCCCACCAGTGAGGCAATGTTTCAGCTTGCTATTTTGTTCTCCTGTTTAGGGAAATCAAAGGATCTTTTTACCCTTTATAAATGATCTGCCCGACTGTTCCTTCAGGGCAAATGGGGCTGTGCTAATTCAAAAATTCTAAATAGGAGCAGTGTCAGTTTTCACTCTTTAAAACCTGACAGACTACATTTCCATTTTGTTTTTTCATGTATTTTTAAAAATGAAAATACAACATAATCAATATAGGCAAGTGATTGTGAGATGTTGGCCATTACAAGAGACTTGTCGGATTAATCTTAGTGTTATGAACAGTCTCAGTCAATGTGACAAATGCTGGACAAGGAAATAAAATGTAACATTTCCAAATATGTTTGACCCTCCATGTCTATCGTCTCTGGTTTAGGTGTAAACTGGACAAGTCAGAGGGCTGAGGCACACAGTTAGTGTTTCCAACATAAAAATTTCAAATCTAATCTTCCAAACACCTACCAACCAACAACAAGGAATACACAAACAAGTGAATCAAATGGATGCTTTTATGGTGTCAAGAGTTTCCATTACAGAGGACTATTGGTGATGCAGTAGTCTGTGCCCAGCCAGAGCACATTTCAGACATAGACCAGTCAAAGAACCAACTGGTTTTCCAGCTCTTGAAATTAAGGGTATACATAGAAGTGGGTCAACACCCAAAGTGAAATCTGGAACACCAAAATATTGGGCAAAATAAGATAAGGTCAGTGCACTCGACTCCAACGAAGTCACCAGCTCCAAGTGGGATCGGGACATTCGATCTGGACATTAGTGTTGTGGTCCAGCCATGGCTTTAAACTGCAGTATTTCCGGAACCTTAATGGTTAAGTAGCTATAGAAACAGGACAACCAGCTCCAGCTAACAGAACACCGTCTAATTACACTGTGTGAAGACAAGACAGGCCTCTTATGGTTTGGAAAAAAGCAGATACTGCCTTCTAATGGCACTGGGCAGGGCAGCCATGGTTCATGTTCACTCTAGATAAACGTCGTATAGTGATGGAGCTACATCCATAACCAGAGTTTTGGTCTGAGTCTTTCTCAAGACTAGCTTGGATGCAGGCATCCTACAGGCAGAGTTATCAGTCAGCTGACCCTAAAGGAACTCCAGGATCAGCTTCTCTCCACACAGTCCTGCTCATCTCCAAGTATCCCAATCTGGTCCCAGCCCCCGTTAGGACATCTCTTCAGCAATGCTTCTGCTCTTTATAAACTCTGTGCACGACTGGAGTGTAGAGACTCCGCAATGTTCAGGTGAAGAATTAAGTCATTGCCACTGGTCCAGAGAGCCTGTATTTATCATTGATTGACTGAGTTAACGCATTTGTAAAAGCACTAAACAGCTACTTCCGTAACAAAGTGTCCTGGTGTTAGAGTTGAAACAAAGTGAAGCGGAAAGACAGCCCAGAAATAGGCAGTCTTGTGTGGAGAGAAGGGCGGTAAATTGGATGTTGTTCAGGAACAAGAAAGTTTTGATGTTTTTCCTAGAAGCTGCGAGATTGGGAACGTAAAGCCAATGAAAGAGTTCCAGATTTTGGCAGTGATCATTGACAGAGAGCGTGCCCCAATTCTTGCTTTTCGAAACTAGAGAACAATCACCCAGACAAGATCTTAAATTGCGAGATGGTAGACACCAGGCAAATTAGGTGGTGAGGTGGGAGTGCTGGTACGGATTATGTTAAATTTTGAGGCATAGAAAAGCAGGGAAATTCACTTTAATTCCTCCAATGAAAACTCAATATCACAAAGGTACAGTGAACAGTAGTGCAGGATGGGTTATATTTGCTATCCTAACCCAAATGCCTAGTGGCAGACAAAAGTAAGCATAGATTTGGATGAGGACGCCTCACTCGCGTAACATGGCATGCTCCATCACTGTTCACCTCATCCCATCCTGGTAAGATGGGACTACCAGGGCAGACTATGAGGGAGTTCTTAAGAATACCTTAAGCTATACCACAGGAGAGCCCATCACTAGGGGGGTAACCTTCGGTAGGAGTAAAAGAATAAAATGAATTATATGTGGATGATTAGAGGTACAATGACCCTAACATGCTTTTATTGTGCCGACATGTTTCTGCCCTTTTATGTGCCATATCAATAGAGGGATCCCTATTTCTATAAGAAAGTGTATTGATGTCACAAGTTGAGACGGGGACTTACAACCTTTACCGATGTGGTCGGCCAACCTAGGTTGGAAATTCAACATTGCCAGGGTTCACTGATACCCAGAAACATCCTCTAATCTTAGTAATGTGTCAAACACTTTTACATCAGCACATGTGACAAGGAAGTAACACAGTAAACAACAGAAGCAAACAACATGCATATTGCTTGGTAGAAGTTGCAAATTTATGCATTCCTTCATCTTTTTAAGCTTACCCTACTCAGGGTTCTCAATCGCTTCATGGTCTGGCACGGAGTTGCTTCTCCTGCAGTCACACACTTTACTAGATAATGGCATTAGCTACTCATTGGTGACACATTGTTTCAACATTGTGTGTAGTCATACCTGGACCTAGTAGGGAGCTTTTACAGTCTGGCAGGACCCTGCTGGTAATAGCCAAAAGGGAATTAAGTATCTCCGGTTTGTGAATCACAGAGGTTTTTTAAGAGGTATAAGATACCCAAGGCATACGGTGTATTGTTCACCACACAAGCGGGATGAGTCATACTATGCCACTTAGATGGTGTCCTTAAAAAACCTACAGGAGGCACCACTCTATGCCAGACCATAAAGTGATTGAAAACCCTGAGAAAGGCAAGTTAAAAAAGATGAAGGAATGGATGAATTTGACACTTCTACCACTCAATATGCATGTTGTTTGCAGTGTTACTTCCTCGTCAAGTGCCGATATAAAAGTGTTTATTGCCCATTGCTACCATTAGAACATGTTTCCGAGTACCAATGAACCCTGATAATGTTGTTGAAATTCCATCCTAGGTTGGATGACAACATCTGTGAAGATAGGAAGTCCCTGTCTCACCTGGTGTCTATACACTTTCTTCTAGAAGTAGGGATCCCTGTAAAAGCCTTTATGAATGCCCCTGACCAGTATATGGCACATGGAAGGGCAGAAACATTGTTACAATAAAAAGATGTTTGGGTCATTGTACCCCTAAGCATCTAAAAATAATTTATTTTATTCTTTTAACCATACCAAAAGGTACTGCCTAATAAAGAGGAATCTTGTAGTATACTTTAAGGTATTCTTAAATCTAACTGTCTAATCCAGACATTAACACATCTTAAAAACTCCCTCACAGTAGTGGTTGAGTCCGCCCTGGCAGTACAATATTACCAGGGTGGGATAAGGTGGCCAATGATGAAGCATGCCACATTACATGGGTGAGACGACCTCATCCAAATCTATAATAACGTTTTGTCTTATCAGTCAATAGGCCTTTGGGATGGGATAGGGAAATATAACCAGTCCTGTACTATGGTTCATCGTACCTTTGTGAAATTATAGTACTTTATATTGGCGCATCTTCCAAATCAGGAGCCACTGCCTTCTCACAAGTTTTCTGAAAATAGGCACAAACTTCTTTAAACCTAGCAACAGCCTGGCAGCTGCACTTGAAGCAGTTGTAGGTTGTGCAAAAGATACTCAGGCAGACTCACATGGAGAGAATTCAATAATCTAGTGATAAGAGCAGGGCTAGCACCAAGTCCTTTCTCGTGTTGGTAGGGAGGAAGGGCAGGACTGTCCTAACAATTTTCTGAAGTTTAAAGCCAGTTGAGCAGGTGACTTTAATATACTCTGTAAAAGACAAGTTGGTGTCAAACCAGACCCCCAGGTTCCAAGCGTGGACGACTGGAATTTGGGGCTGGAGTTAAGGGGCAACACCAAAGGATTCTGGCCACCATTCCAGGGACCAGGAATTTGTGAATCCGAAAACCACAGTCTGTTCTGTCTTTGTTAAGAATCAAAGAATTGGACTTCATCCAATTGAAAACCTCTTCCAGACAACTTCTAAAGTTTTTGTCTGCCTCTTTAGGGTCTTTCTCTAGTCTGATGATCATTTCACATCACACAAATAGATGATACCAAAAGACTTATGATTGCTAGCAGGTGGGGGGGTGCAATGCTTTAGGAGGATGGGGCTCAGTACTTACCCCTTTAGAGATGGTTTTGGAAGTAGATCTAAACTTAGTGAGGGAGACTACTTGGGTACGGTCTGACAAAAATGAAGAAAACCTGGCCAGCACTTTGCCTCAGACACCTACAGATTCCAGCCTTTGTAGAAGGAGAGATTGTGAGATGTTGCCAAATGCTGCTGACAGTTCTAGTAGGATCAGCATGCCCACACCACCCTCATCCCGAATGTCTCCAATATCTTGAGTGGCCTATACCAGCACGGTCTCAGTAGAAAAGCCCTTACGAAAACCCGACTGCACTGGATACTGGCAGTGACTTGTTTAAAGATGTGAGACTAGCTGCTTGTTAACCAAGGTTTCCATAAGCTTCACAAAAAGAGGAAGCAGTGAAATGGAACGATAGCCATAAGCGTAGGGTCAAGGTAAGGCTTCTTTATGAGAGGTGTAATCCGGGCTTCTTCCAAATGTTGGAGATATCTGTAAAGTAGGAAGTGATGGCCAGACTGACCTTTTTTAATTGGTGGACTGGGCATACGTCCAGGCCAGATGACAAAGACAGAGAGGCCAGAAGGTCCGTCATTTGCTCACCATTAATGAGAGAAAAAGAAATACAGGGAGTTAGGCAGGAGTTAGCTGTTCCTTGTGCAGACTCAGGAGAAAGCTGGGGGAGGGTGTTGACTAGGTTGTTGATTGTGTCCACAAAGAAGTTGGAAAGGTTGGCACATAGGTCTTGTGAAGTTTCACTGGAATTTTTTATGGACACTGAGCCAGTCAGCATGTGCTTGTATAATTGAAAACGTATTTCGTCAGATTTTTTGATCCAAGGTTTAGTTCCTGAGCAAATGCATCCCTGGCTCATCTAATATTTTGTAGAAATTTGTGAAAATTGTCTTGCAATGGAGTTTAGCCTTGGCTGTGTACTTTTTCCTCCATCTCCGTTCCAATAGTTTGAAGGCGAGCAACACACAGATTCCTTTGTTCAGGAACTTGTGTGACTGCTGGGTTCAGGTAGACACTGATCAGGGAGAAGTGATGGCATTCGGAATGTGAATATGATTCAGATAAGTGCTGTCAGAGATGTCAGTTGCTAGGTGACAGTAGGTTAACACTGGAAAAAGGAACACTGGGTGAGTTTCACTGAGCAGGGGAATCTACCTAGGGAAAGGATGGGAAACCCTCCACCCCGACAGGTAACTGTAGTTTTTATTTTTAGCTACGACACAGATGATTGTCGGTGCCTTGGGGCAAAAGACATCAATGTTGCACTTGGAATAAACACATTTTTGCAGTATTTTCTGATCACTCTTGCCTGGTCTATTTATCTGTAAGAAATATGGTTTTAGGTACAGTAAAAAAAAAAAAAAAAAAGGCCTGGGAAGCAGTCTGTGTCAGATGGAGGAAAAAACACAATCTTAAGATAGCTTTCACGATAAAGGGAATTGTGTGCGCCAGACTAGTATTTTAAGACCGAAAACGGAAGGAGGCTGGCATGTTTAAGAGCAGCAAAACCAGATTAAATTAAGTCAAGTCTTTCATAATACTAGGCCAGCTTGTGCGGAGCTCTGATCTAGGGAAAATACTAGATCTTGCTGTAGGTGCTCAGTGACTACCACAGAACAGCGTTATCTAATACTCTTCAGTTCCAAAACATATTTGGTGATATCGGCCTGCTGTGAGGCACACACATGCCTACCAGACATTATATTCTCTCAAATGAATTAATGGATTATGCAGTGCGGAGCGCTGCATATCTTGGAGTGTCAGAATGGTAACTACAAAACTAATCGTCCTGCTTGATTTCGAGCAGCTGTCTCATTTCTGGTAGTGCCCAGACTTATTCCAAAGCCAAGAGACACCATGCAATCACATTTATCAGTAGTTAAAATCTGATACACACAAGCAAAAACATAATGGTGTATCTAGGGCAAATAAATTCATGAGAATGTAAGAGAGACTGAGGGCAGTGTAGTAAGAAGATACCCAAGACAGAATTCGAAAGCGGGTCCAGACTGTAGCATCCCCGAGGCCCCATCAAGAACTGCCCCAAGCACATTAGTCACTTGTTTCATTCCTGGCAAGAGTAGCAGTAGCACCAGTATGGTTCTGAACACAAGTACTAAACCCACTGTGCCTAACTGCGACCTCAGACTTTGTGCCAAACAGCACAGATTGTGTGTTTAAATAATGACAAAGTACCACAAATACTGTGTTGCCATCTTTGTCTCAAGCCTACATGCTAGCATCATGTAGAGTGCATCTTGTTTTCTTGAAAACAGGCACTGTGAATCTTCCTAGTTTATTCTCTGCATCAATGGTTGCCAATGAACCATGAGTATTGAAAATCTGGATGTGAAGCAACAAGAGCCCATGCAGACTTCTACTCAATGTTATTACAGATAGAAGACCACTCATTTTATGGGGGTGAAGAGTGCGAAAAGTTGTAGAAATGGCATATGAGCATGCATATTATCATTGCTTTGCAGACTGGCACAGACCTTGGTTTTCTGAAGATGTGCAGTTTCTATGAAACAGAAAGGGAGAATTTACTGAGCTATCTAAAGTTAGACAGTGCAGATGGAGGACAAATTAATCTGATATAGTGACAGGAGAAGAAAATCAGGTAGCATATGGGCTTCGGCGTATATTGAGGGAATCATAAATTATGTGAGGGAAACTGAACATTTTTTAGGGTTAAGTCAACAAAACCTCTGAAATGTATTGACTAGAAGTAGAGGTTACTTTAATGGTTCACAAATGGACAGTGTCTGGGCCTGAGCACCAAAATGGCCTCTGTGCTTCTTATTCCTGAACAGAGAAGTCCACCAGCAGTGTAGTTCCTCACTCTAGATCATACGTTTGTCAAACATTAATTTATTGTTTTAACGAACTTCCAACAAGCTTCAATACTACAAAGAAAGGATCCTTACTTGTTGGAGTAGGTGTCATAAATGCCAACTTTGCCATCCTCAGTTCCAAAAGCCAAGCAGCCTTCTCTTGAAGGGTGCCAGGAGAGCTGGAAGAAACAAACACTGTATTCAGTCCTGGAACAGAGCAGACAACAGGCTGCCTACAAGCCACTCAACTCTATATTCAGTCATTTAGTTTTGGTAAAAAACATATTTGTCTACTTCACTTCAGCTGTTACTTCATTGACAATCCTAGTCCCGGCCAGCAGGAGTCACTAAGAGGAGTTCTTAGTTCGCACTCTCAGAGGATGCCACTTAAGAAGCCTTCCAAGCCTTGCCTGAAGACCATTAATAGCAGTGATTTGCTTTACTTCCCCATGCCCTATTTCAGCTGCGTACTCAACCATGTAAGCATGTTTGAATGAAAGAGTTTGGCTCTCCCTTAACCCTGTGATGCTACACTACAGCAGCATTGCCAGGAACAGTCACCACCATTTGCTGTCACTTAACCAGCAGAGAGCATGCAGCTCTTTGTTTCTCAGGGTTATTTTTTTAGTAGTGCTCCCAGCCACCAAATGTCAAAAAAAAAAAAGTTTTGACTTCACTAGAGTATTGTTAAATCTAAGAAACAAACAAAGAACAAAAACGGAGAAAAAAGTACCATGTGAATGAGAGATCCAAAGTCCAGCAGCACGTGTGAATATTCGTCATTCGACACAGTCTCTCACAACACCCTTATCAACAGACTCCACAACACAGGCATACAGCAAGATGCCCTCAAGTGGATTGCCCCCTTCCTTATAGGACACACAGAGCATCCGACTGCCTCCCTTCACTTCCACACCCAAAGACATCATTCGGCATACCACAAGGATCATCCCTCAGCCCCACATCCTGTTCAACATCTACATGACCCTCCTCGCCGACGTTGTCAGATCCCACGGACTCAACATAATCTCCTATGTAGATGACACTCAACTGATCGTCTCGCTCACCGAGGACACCTCCAACGCCAAAACCAACTTCTGCAACGTCATGACCAACGTAGCCAAATGGATGAGAAAACTTCCTCCAACTCAACTCAAACAAAACTGAAGGACTGATCTTCGGGAAGAACACCTCTGCATGGCACCACAGCTGGTGGCCGGCAGAACTCGGACTTACAGCCACACCGACTGACCGAACATGCACGCAACCTCGGCATCATCCTCGACAGCCAACTGACCATTAAACGACAAGTCAACGTAGTCGCCTCCTCCTGCTTCCACACACTATGCATCTGCCGCAGAATCTTCAGATGGATCCCAACCAACACCAGAAAGACCTTCACTCAGGCCCTCGTTACCAGCCGCCTTGACTACAGCAACGCCCTCTACGTCGGCATCTCCACCCAGCCCCTCAGAAGACTTCAGACCATAGAAAACATTGCAGCCAGACTCATCCTGGACCTCCCCAAACGCACCCACATCGCCCCCCACCTGAGAGGCCTCCACTGGCTGCCCAGCCTAAAGAGATTGCATTTCAAGATCCTCATGCACACCTACAAAGCCCTCCACGACCTAGGACCTGCCTACATGAACAATCGACTGAACTTCCACCAACCCTCTAGACACTTGTGCTTCTCGTCACTCGCACCCCGCCCCCTACATCCTTCACAACAGCAGCGTTGGCCGCTCATTCTCCTACATCGCTGCCAAGACCAGGAACTACCTTCCCTCCAGCTCCGTACAGCCTCCTCACTGGCAGGCTTCAGAAAGACTCAAGACCTGGCTCTTCGACGGAGACACAGCACCTAGATACCCCTCGGGTGACAGTGTTGCACTTTACAAATGCTGTTTGATTGATTGATATTACAGATATTGAACCACTCATTGCACAAAAGGATAGGTTTTATGTGCCATCACACATATGTTACACTATGGAATTTGGAAAGCTCCTCTTGCTATGCAGGCTGTAAACCTGAATCAGGACTGTATCCTTCCAAAACAATAAGCAAATATGGGATAAAAGTAGCAGTCGGTAATGCTCACATAAATTCAGGCCTCAACAGATGTCGATGCTTCTCTAGAACTCGTTCAGCCATTTCTGTGAAAATGGTGTTTGAAAGTGATATACCCACCCAATCGTAGTCCTTGAGAGTAATCCAGACTTACAGCTGTGACCTTGTTCTTGATCCCTTGCCATAAGGTTTTGACGTCATACGAATTCTGAATGGACAATGTGTTCCACACCCGAATCATGCTGTCCCCACCACCAATGGCGAGGCAACCCACATCCACAGGGGAGAAGGCCAGGCTGTACACAAATCCTCCAAGTGAGGGAAGCGTCCAGCAGCATTCCAAGGAAGACAGATCCCAGCACTTCACCTGTGTGCAGAATAAAGAATCAGCAGATACACAGAAATCTTCAGCACAATCAGAAGAGTCCTCCTACTTTAGAAATTGTTTTTACAGACAGGACGCAAGTAAAGGAGGCAGAAGGCTCAAGAAAACTTCAGCATAAGTTGAAAGAAACATTAGGAGGAGGCACAAGGTTACAGATATTCAGAACAAAAACAGGATGAGCAGAGGAGACAGGAGGTTTTAGAAACCATCAGCAGGAGCATCTCTACAATGCAGCACAGAAAGAGTGAGCATAGGAGGCAGGCTATGTCAGAATCTACAGCCTAAACCTTGACATTAGCAAGCACTGTGCTGTATGCCCAGGGCTTCGGACACCACGCTGCCTAGTAATAAGTGACAGGAATCCATTTAGGATTGTTGACAAACACAAACCAATTTACCACCAGAATTTTTTTTCTCGAGCACTAAGTTTGAGCTCTGGCTATTGATTCCCCCTTCTAACCATTAGGAAACGTCATAGAGGATCTGCATTTGCTTAGTTCTTGATGCATCAATTCAGGTGCCAATCAGCTCCCATGCTTTTTAATATCAACACCATGTCAAGCACGTTAGCTCATGCAGTCTGTAGTAGCATGGTTTTATAATTACACTGAAGACACCCATTTGGATAGAACACAGCCCAGGAAATGACAGGGTGGAATACGTGGATCATAAAAATCCATTCTTGGAGGAATACAAATTGGTTCAATCTTGATAAAAATTTCTGTTTGTGGTGTCTAAAATTGTGTTGAAGGATATCAAATTTAGATACCAACAGATCAGGATAGGCAATATGGTTATTATGACTACAGGTCAGGACATTTGATTCTGAAATGTCTGTCAAATATGTGAACTTCGAGTTGCATTGGGACCAGATTCGGAGTCTGCTCTTCAGGAGTTTGGGAGAAAGAGTGACACGTTGACGCCCTCTCTGGAGTTTTAGAGTGGCAGGAAGGAGCACGTTCCCACATGAACTTTTTGTGCTTTCTATTTGACTTTCTGAAGACTTTAAAGTGACCAGGATCTGCAACAAGAACAACTTCGGGAGCTGGAACAGGACGTGCCTTTTACCTTTGATCAGTCTGGACGATGAGTCTTCCAATGTTTAGCAACATGGAGTTTCGCCAATGTACTAGGTGGGTATCAGTGCACACATTCACAAAACACTACTGTCATAACAGTCAGGTCTGTGGGGATGGGCATTATGCCCCTTTGACCCCGTCTGAGTCATTCCACAGACACATCACCAGAGGAGGTCCTGCGTTGGTATCTATTCACCTGGTGAGAAATCTGCAGTTAGAAGTATTTATCAGAAGAACAAGTTACCTATCTTCAGTAACTGACTTTCTAGTTCGATGCCACAGACTCCTCACCGGGTGACCTCCCTCCTCCCCAGCGTGAGGAATGGACTCTTTTCCATCTAATAACGTCCCAAACAAGAGATCTGCACACTGGTCAAGCCAATTCACCAATAAACTCTGCGTCAGAGGGTACAGACAAGCCTTCAAAACCAACTAACATCAGCGCGCCTGTGTGGCACTTGTATGCAGTTCCGCTCATCACTTCTACTTCTTAAGTGGAATGACACTGATGCAGAGTTGCATAAGGCTGCCTACCAGAGCCCAAGAGTACTGCTTTTGAGTTTCCAGATCTCGTCTGTTGCCTGGAGGAAAATTCAAAAGGTGAGGAATCTGAGGTTAGATAAAGTATCCATTAGAAAGAGCGTTGCAGAAGGTAAGGAACTTGTTCTTTAAACACACAGAAAGCAATAATTTCTGTGTCTCTTAGGCTTGGATATCTTGTGCCAATTTGGTCTTGGGCCTGCACTTGTTTAATAATGTAAGTCATATCCATCCCTGAATTTCTTCTCAACTATGAAATACATTGTTTAACAGCTGAAACCACAAAATATGGGGAGTAAGTTTAATACATTCCTACCTGTGAGGAAAATGTTTACTTTAAAAAAAGGGGCTACAATTTTAAAATGTTGACAGGAAGTGAACAGACGTTAAGTGGAGGTTTTCTTACTTCTCTGTCCAGAGAGATGGAGAGCAACAGTTCCCGACCCTCTTCAGTTTGCAATGAGCAGAGATTGAAGACTATTCGCGAGTGGTTCTGCCCTTCAGTTGAAGAGCCCAGAAGTGACCATTTCTGCTTGCCAGACTTGGTCAAGTCCCAGAGAAGCAGCTCACCCCTGTGAAAAGAATGATGGTTTTACAAAAGGCACAAACATGAAGAATCCAGTAACAAACTAACAAATGCAAACAATATTCCCATGCAACCATCTTATGTCAGACGACATACCCAAGTGAAAACACAAAACAAAACCTTCACAGCCATACACAAACATTGATTGCCAATCTATACAGGAGAGTACTGGCTAACCAGAAGACCTATAAAAAATGAGTGGTAAATGGGCAGAATCTGTGCATAGGAAGTGTTTTTCCAAGAGCATCTTGGAGCCACAAAGGAATTGACTTTGCACTCCTTCATAATGGCCTAGTTAACTCCACGTTACTTGTTAAGAATACTTAAGTAGAGCAGTCCAGAGTTACTCTAGGAGGTGGCGGAGATGTGGTGGGCTTGAAAGTTAGACAGTAAATTACACCCCAACTCAACATCCAGTGAGAGCTATTACTTCCAAAAGGACCACATCTTTGATTTTATAATGGCAAAATACAACAGTTCAAATTATAACCTCCAAAAACGTTATAGTGTTTATGTGCAAAACGCTTATAATGTTTCTGTGCAAGACAACAGATTTTTTTTTATACTAGGAGCTATTGCCATTGTAATTCGAAAGGGGAAACAGGTGTTCAACGGCCTTCTGAAATTCTGAGCTGAGATTAAGTGTCAGTGGCCGGCAAGTATTTTAATCGCAGATAAGAACAAAATGGTTATAGCTAGGAGACTGATCAAGCTCTTTAGAAATCACGGCAACTGGCTACTGCAAGAGACAATACTCCAGTACATGGTGTCAAAAGGAAAACTCCATCTCAGCTGAACTGAATTTTGGCAGACATTCTTCCAAGGGCACCAGTACAGTCAGCGACAATTCAGGGTCACCACATTTGTAGTCCTTGGGGACTGTATTAGAATGACCCCTAGGTCTTGCAGCTGCAGGTTTTCTACTGACGCCACTGGAGGCTGAAGCTCAATATCTGGAGACTTCCTCCATGCAGACTTCAGTCAGCCTGGTCTTGTCATTTGTCCTCTTGTTCAAAAGCCTTTGGTGCTCCTCTCACTAAGAAAATCAAGTTCCTCTTCTTCCAAGCCAGGATTTTAGCAGCAGGGCGTTTTTTTTCCAGAGCCTAGACCTAGGCAGTATTTTGTTACCATGAATGTACAATTTGGGTTGGTGTGTGTAGTTTTCTCAAAGGCCAGACAGATCACAATATACAGGTTCAATCTTAGACTTAGCGATTTGCTTCTTAATGGACTGCCTCAGACACTGCGGCCCAGAGACATGATAAATAAAAGTGATCCCGTTTTTGGTCTACATACATTTAGCCTGTATTTTTGAGAATCTGCCCACCACCTTCTAGGTAGTAAGGAACCTGGGTTTTGTAATTTATTAGGGACTATAATTTACAGCCCAGATGAATGCAAGAACAAAAACTTTGTGCGCCTGAGCTTGATGCGAGAAAATTCTTCCTTTTGTTCCCAATCACTTCGGCTTCACTGTCATCCAGACCATTGATGGCTCTTCTCTGGGCTATGCTAATGCCCTTTATTTAGGTCTTTCAGGATCTACACTTCCCTCACTCCATTTGGTACAAAATGATGCAGCTTGTTTACGGAATAAACTTCATCCCAGATCTCCAACTACCATTCACTTAAAGAAACTACACTAGTTTTCAGTTCATAAACCCATTCTAAGAAATTTGATTTTTATTTGGGGTGGGTAAATAACCACCTCAAGGAATAATCACAGGGTCAACCCTTAAAATCAGTAAATTAACCTGAACTCAACCCCCTGGTAGCTATGGCACAGAGCGACAGGGTTAACTTACAGCAATGTGTAAATTATTTATGCAGAACCAAAAACAGTAATAAAGTCAAAATAAAAAAATAATAACTCAAACTGAATTATTAGAGTAAACATTAATAAACATAATGACACCAAAATGACAAAAAAAAAAAATCAATCATGGGAACCAGAGATTTGAATTTTCTAAAATTGTAAGTAGGAATAGCTCCAAGAAACACAAATTACCAATGATGATCAATCAATTTCTTTATTTGGTTTTATAAAAACCATAAAAGTTTATGCATAATCAAAAATATAAAATCATATTTTATGGATTTTATTCTTGTGATTATGCATGAACTTATGTTTTTTTTTTTTTTTTTAAACCAATGATAGTCAACGGTCACAGTAGAGGCTGACCGCAATGGAACGTGGGTCGATACGCCAACCAGGTTCGTCCCCGTCAAAGATTTTACCTTCTGACTTCGGGTCTGATTGAGAGTAAAACAAATTCTAGCATTCACAACAAGAATTTTCCATTCTATTAAGGACCCGGAGGCGAGGATTATGCTTCTCTTTCTTTACACTTTAATTCACTTCCTCTTTCTTTGCCTCAAAACCAGAAAAACAGTTCAACAGTCCGAGACCCTAAAAAGAAGGATCACCAACAGAACCAAAACCGGCTCAACGGGAGACTGACTCGAATGTCTTGAGTCCAAGAATAGGAAGTCCTCTGCTTGCCACAGCGGGCAGATCATCCCACTAAGAACTCTGTCACCATTGAAAAACACTTCCAGAAAGACTGAACATCTATCCAATAAGAATCACTTGTCCTCATTTCCTAGGAGAAATATGATACACCAAAGCCGTAAACACTGGCTCATATATAAAAAACATCATGAAATAATCAACATTATCAGGGAGGGAAAATACATACATCACAATCTATTCCAATATCAATATGTGCAAATGACCGTGTGGGATAATTCTCACCTCCATGTCCTTAATAGAATTGAAAATTCTTGTCGCGAATGCTAGAATCTTTTTTATTCTATGTCAGGACTGGAGGCTCCGATTATGCTGGTTTAAAGCTGAGCCACCACCACAGAAGTGACATCAACAATTGGTTTATAATAGAATGACAAATGTGGATTCTGATAATCAATCTGCCGCTCTTAAGATGTCATCCAAGCGTGTCCTAACGCAAATGATTTAGATGACATCGCCCCTCCAGTGGAGTGAGCACCAAAGACATAGGTATCAATGCCCACTTCAGATAACAACCAACGCATCCATCTAATGCTGCAGCTTACACAGGTCTAAAAGGCTTCTGTAAAGCAATCAGCAATTGACCCCTCATATCAGTATGAAACTCAGCAGTACTCATCTCATACGCTTTCAGATATTCAGACGTTGCCGACAAGCTTCGAGCTATTCGGAAAAGCTGGGTAGCATAGTCAATTTGGCCGACAGTTGTTTCCTAGATAGGAATTTATCATCTGGCCAGGATTCCAAAAAACCCAGAACCAGGTTAACACTTCAAAGGACAGGATACTTTGGTTCAGGTGGTTTCATCATTCGAATCCCTCGCAATAACTTACACGCCACTGAATGTTCGCCAGTGGGCTTATCGTCAACCTGGAGATGACCTGCCGAAATAGCAGATCTGAAATTGTTCACTGAACGGTAAGCCATGCCCGCAGAGTCTAGTGACAACAATAAATTTATGAACTAACTACAATCCGCTCCAATAGAATCCGCACTTTGTTCACAGCACTAATTACACCATCGCCTCCATGCTGAAGCAGATCTCTTGTGTGTTTACGAAGACCATGCTTGACTGAATTATCTTCCTGTGAAAGGCCTGGGAGATTCAATTTTTACTGGAAACCCTCCAAGCCACCAGAGAAAGGTGTTCTGAGGGGGATCAGTGGATGTGGATAGCCCACTGGCTCCACAATGAGATTGCACAGGTAGGAAATCGCACAGGTAGGAGATCAGCACCGGGCAAGCGCAAGTCAGTTCCAGAATCACAGGAAACTGAAGCTTGAGCTCTCCAGAGCGAGGTCACTAAGATCAATGCTGCCTTCTGACGTCTCAATTGTGCAAGAACCCTGGGAATCATCATGAAATTGGCAAAGGCATAGCCTAGGGAGGAGGACCAGTCCTGGAGAAATGTATCCGTGGCTTGGGCATCCGGATGCCAACTGAAAAAGGTTGGACGTTGCCGATTGAGGTGAAATGCAAAAAGGTCTACTGAGCATGGCCTCCAACGGTTGTGAAGCGCATGAAAGACTTTTGGATGAAGCCTCCAGACGCTGAAATCTCGCAGATGTCGAGAGTGCCAGTCCGCATTCGTATTGCGTTGACCAGAGAGATATTCTGCCACCATCGACATTCGATGTTGAAGGCAATAATGTCAAAAATCTTTGGCTATCTCTGTCAGGAGGCGAGACTTTGTCCCAGCCAACTTGTTGGCATACCTGACCGCAGAAACTTTGTCCATACGTAGGCGAATGCAACAATCCGTCCTCTCCGGAGAGAGACTTCGAATGGCAAAATAACTAGCTAGGAGTTCTAGACAATTGATATGGAGATCCAGCTAAACTCTGGATCAGTGGCCCCTTGTGGAGATCAGACCGCAGTGAGCACCTCAACCCTAACTGCTGGCATCCGATTCTAATATCTCTAGAATTGAGCCAAAAATTGCCCTGCCATTCCGGGCTTCCATGTGGTCTAGCGACTAAGACATTTCCGTCTTGGCTTTCTCCGATAGAATTATCTGTTCTGAATACCTGAGAGCCTTGTGGAGGTGTTGAATAAAGGTAACGATAGTGAAGGGGGGCAGGAAAAATGGCCTGGATCGATGAGGTCAAAAAGTCCCACCAGGCGGACTATCGACATCAAGGAAACAGTCTGTCTGCTCAAGGCTGACCTCAACTCTTTCTTGATGTTCTGGACTTTGTGGGGTGGTGAAAACAGTTGAGACAGCAGAGAATCCACCTGAACACCCAGGAATTCTACACGCTGGGAAGGAGACAGGATCGATTTCTGAACATTTATGATGAAACCCAAATCCTGAAGAAGGATTCTAGATGAGTCAGAGCAAACTGCGGACATTGGGCCATGATAATGATGTTGCCTAAACAGATGATCAGACACACCCCTCGAGCTCACAGGGACTCCATGACAGGCCTCATGATCTTTGTGAGACTCCATGGAGTGGAGGAAAGGCAAAAGGAAGAACCCTGAATTTGTAACAAGGACCTTGCCAAAGGAATTGAAAAAAATACAGATGGGGAGGATAAATGGGAATGGTTAAGTAGGCGGCTTTTAAATCTAACTGAACCATTCAATCGCCCTCTTGGAGGATGTCCCTCAAAAGGAGGATACCCTCCATCTTGAAATGACGGTAGACTATCCACCCATTGAAGTCCTTCATGTTCAACACTAGGCGTGACCCACTCCCTTTCTTTTCTACCAGGAATATACAACCCGTTTGGGTGGGGAGATGACACTGTTATAGCTCCTTTTTCCAATTCAGCTTGGATTTCTGAGGAGATGAAATCTTGCTCTTGTAGGGAAAATTATATCATGGGAGGGGGACAGGGTTTGATGGGGGTGTTGTAAAACTCTAACCTGTATCCCTGAATGGATTTGAGAACCTAAGGGTCTTGCGTTAAACTCTGCGAGTTGTGAAGAAATAACTTTGTTCTGCCCCCCAGTAAACTCCGGAAAGTAGAATAATTCTTAACCGTGGAACCAGATTCCTCGAATGATCCTTGCGCACTGCTGTATCGCCCTTTCCTGAAGCGATTCTGGGTGGCGATGGGAAGGCAGTGGTAGAAGGTGGAATTATAGGAGGATTCTTGATTATCTCCTCTACTTCGTTGGTAGAAGTCTCGTTGCGGGCCTTGGTGGTAGCAACGGCCAAAAGCACGCCCTCTGAAACATCCGGGCCTGCCAAAAAGCGGTCCGAACACTTTTTTAAAGCAGTTTCAAAAAAGGCAAATGGCAGCAGGGTAAACGGCAACTGTACTACCTAGGCTAGTCACAAAAAGGTGCTTTCAGCTCGTATTGCCCACCTCAAATGGCCAGCAGCCACATGACCACAAATAAATTCAAGAGAAAGGCTGATGAGAGGCACTACACAAAATCAGCAAATTACACTGCACACAAAGCAAAGTTCATTCCGCAGGCATTGTGAGTTTTGTTGCAAATCTTTATTTTCCAAAAGTCCTTTGTACACATGTGGAAAACAGTCAACGCATTTCACCCTTCACAAGGGCTTCTTCAGGTCTGTGAATTCATACAATACAGGAAATATTTAGGAAATATATAGAAACCGCTATTTAATAAGATATTCAGCTGTTGGTAAAAAGACAAATACGCTCGAGAAAAAAGTGAGCTTGGACAGTCAAAGTCCAAAAGAGAAGCACGGAGCAAAAGTCACAACAGAGAAGGAAACAACCATGCTAATTGTGATTCAAGGAAAAGTCAAAAAGTCATGAAGTAAAAGAGAGCAGCTAGAATGCCATTTGTGACCTTCGTGTCAAAAAAAGGCGGAAAGACAGACTAAAGGATACCGAAAAAAATCGATCCCCAAGCTAGAGTGAACACTCTAAGTGCAATAAAGTATTGTAGAGTATCAAGACTCAACAAGCATTGGCATAGCCAATAGGTCTCACCTTTGGGACCTTATAAGTGTTTAGCCATGCAACAGTTGCATAACTAAATACTTATAAGGTCCCAAAAGCGAGACCTATTGGCTACACCATTTGCTTGTTACTTTGCTATAATCGCGGCACCTGCGCTTTACTTTTAACATTAAAAGTAAAGCGCGGGTGCCGCGATTATAGCAAAAGTAAAGAAATAGATTTTTCCATTTTTTACTTTTGCTATAATGCGGCACCCGCGCTTTACTTTTAATGTTAAAAGTAAAGCGCCGGTGCCGCGATTGTAGCAAAAGTAAAGAAATAGATTTTTCTATTTCTTTACTTTTGCTATAATCGCGGCACCCGCGCTTAAAGTAAAGCGCGGTGCCGCGATTATAGCAAAAGTAAAGAAATAGAAAAATAATCTATTTGTTTACTTTGCTATACGTGCACCCGCGCTTTACTTTTAACGTTAAAGTAAAGCGCGGGTGCCGCGATTATAGCAAAAGTAAACAAATAGAAACAAGCATTGGCACGGCCGCAAAAGTGAAAGTGATCGCGATGCACTTAATGACCCGTGACGGAGGAAATACAGATGGCAGCTGCGCGCGTGCACGCTCGCGTGAACGCAAGCTGGTCGCCAGCAAAAGCCACTGCTGTTTGCACTTCCTAAACCCGCTTACTAAAACTCTCGCCGAGAGCAGCACTAAGCTCAGGCGAGACCTAAAAACTACTTCTTACCAAAGGTAAGATGGCCAGATTCGTGTGTCAGTTTGTAGAATCCAGCAATAAGTGTTATTGTAAAACGTCCCTGTTAGTGGACGTTGTCTCCACACGAGGCCTAGATACAAACAGAAAGTATAAGCTATCAAGAACTCATTGCCACACAAGCTGAAATCAGTTAAAAAATGTGGTCCCAATTTTCAGAAAGACGAGAAGTAAAAATAGCAAAACGCTCAAAAGTAAGGTTAGACGTGATAGAGGCTGAAAGTGGTGCTCAACCATAACCAATGTCACCCATAAAGTGGATGAGAAAAAAAAAAGTAGAGCATACCTAAAGCCAGTAATGAGTACCCTTGTATCCTCAGTCCAATTAGAACGTACGTTGTCTCCGATGGCGAAGAACTAAGTCTTATGGCATTATTAAGCCTCCAGTGTAGTCAGATAGAGTACCTACAGGTAGAGTGAAAGGAAACTTGAACTTATACTGTCAAAATAGGATAAACTACTTGTTCCAAAAAGGATGGTGTAGAGCTTACTGTGTAACCGCAGAGATCAGTTATAAGAAGGATCAATTGTAAATTAGTAAAGGCGTCCAGGGTATCTCCATGCCCTGATGTTAATGGGGGAACATGGGCGCGTAGACGTGCCCAACATTATATTGAGACTGACCCTAGCCATTCTAAATAATGGCTATGGCCTTAGGCAGAGTGTACTCGTGCTCTAAAACACGTGCCCCTAAAAACGCCGTAAAGCGCTTACCACTCATGGAGTTAGTATGCCCTTACGAAAAAGGAGGCAATCCCAGCTATCCAATAGGATACCAAATTAGTCCAAACTGTTAGGCAATATGTATCGAGAGGGCTCTTAAAAAAAGGAACAGAAATGCGCAAACTCTAATAGAAGCTAGGTAACTTCTGCGTATTGAGTTACAGTTGCTCTAAACGAATGTAATGTAAGTAAAGCGCCAAAAGCCATTCCCATAGGTTAACTGAGCGGTAAGGCATAGGCCGCCATGTATATTATAATCACAGCAAAGTAAATTCCTAGTGTTAAGTTACAATTGCTCTAAACGATGTATGACAGTAAAGTGCCAAATGCCATTCCCAAAGGCTAACTAAGCGGTGAGACGCTAGCCGCCAAGTAAGGGAGCGTGTCTCAGCTCAGTAACCCTCTACGTAACCTCTGTTTCTAATGCGGAGATAAAAATGAATTAAATATGACCCCGGCGTTCCGTAACTTACTTGAGTAAATCCGCGTGTGTAATCGGAGCGGGCCCGTGTCCGGCAGCAGTAGCAGTACGGGAGAACTGCGCAGTGCTGTTGCCTATAAGCCTAGCTGTGTCCAAGGTAACCAATGTGCACAAACGCGTGCACGTCACTTCCGTAATGGAAACCCGATGGAAGGCTAGAGCGCTGACTGGTATGCCGTGGAGAAAGCATTCCAGCACTTCTGCCTTCCTGTAGAACGTTGGCACCAAACGGCCAAAATGCTCACGCTAAAAAAAAATTAAAAAACTTGATCTTAAAAATGGGGATTAAGCCTATTAAGAGTCAATATGAGGCAAAAGGATAAAGAGAGTATTCATGAAAAAATATTCAAAAAGGGTAGTCGCAGAGATAAAAGTATTAAGAGAAAAGTATCAAAAGAACGACTTGAAGAATAAAAGTTACGTAAATGGGGAGTCCCCCACCCATAAAACACCCACTTACCTAATGTGATATGGGAATTAGAGGATAAGAGTAGTGAAACTTCAACGTGAGAAACAGAAAGTGTGGCACCTATGAAAATACTTGAGGTTACGCTGAGTTGCGTAAGAAGAGTAGTCAGCCCAAATGCTGAATCAGTCTGATGAATAGAGAATTGAGGGATGTAAGGAAAGGAGAGTGATAAATCTTGCCGCAAAAGCAAGCGACATAGTGTTAGCACAATAGATGTAAATGCATACGTGTGGAGAGATGAGAACAAATATATACATTGTGTTGTCAACAAAAAAGCAATTACTCAAAAATGATTCTACAGCGAATTTCAGTTAACAATTATTGTCACAAAAAGCGTATGACAGCCCTCACAGATAAGCGAGAAGAGGGCAAGAGTAACAGGACATTGATGCACCCGTAAATGCATCCAACCTAAAATTTAAACATACGGAAAAACAGGTTAAGACTGGGACAACTCCCATGTACATTTGTTCTTACGTTGATTACATCTAGGGCAATAAGGTTACAGTGCCCCAGGTGTATGGCATCATTGCACATTGTTAAATGTGATACCTAGGACAGCTACCATGCGCATATGTATTTATGTTAGTTACATCCAGGGCAATAAGGTTACAGTGCCCCAGGTGTATGGCATAATTGGTAGTTGCCTACTCGACATCCGTAATAAAAAAGTCTGAAGTGCCCAACGGATCCTCGACTCTAAAGGGATATTGGTGATGACATATGGTGCATTGAGACTATGCAGGAGGTTATCACAAAAAATAATGCATCTCATTGTCAGTATTAAGATCCAATGTGGTGGTACGCAGATTGCATATCCATCTAGCTTCCAGTTGTCTGAGTGCAAGTTCCCTGTCACTTCCTCTCATGTTGCCCTGTGCAATATCAATGCCATGGAAACGGAACTTAGTTCTATCCACACCACTCCTACATTCGTGAGAAACCAGCGCGTATGTAGTGTCTCCATTCAGGCATGCCCTGCGATGTTCTTGAATGCGTGTCTTGCGCTGTCTAGTGGTGCTTTCAATGTAGATCTTTTCACATCCACATATATCACACATATCAGTACATATATCACATGGCTAGTGAGACAGTTGATAAAATGTCGTATCCTGTACTGTGCTCCTGTGTTGTAGCAGAAGTTCATCTTTTGTTGCAACCCAAGTTACATATAATGCAAGTTCCACAAGTATAGAAGCCCATGGGTTTATTAAGCCAACCTTGTAATCTTGGTGTTTTGTAAAGTGTGTAGCTAGGGCACAGCACGTCCCTAATGGTTCTGCTTCTCTTGAATGTTATGGATGGCCTCTCTGGAATGAGGTTGTTGACCCCTGGGACACCCTTTAACAGTGCCCAGTGTTTCCCAAGCACTTTAAAGATCTCATGATTCAGTGCAGGGTGTGTTGTAATGCATGAGAGTCTTTGTTTGTCTAGGTCAAGGGTCTTGTTTCTTACTGACAAGTGTGTCCCTTCTGTCGGTGTTCCTAGCTCTGTTTTCTGCAGTGTTCAAGGTGGGCTGATCATAGCCCCGCCTTTTGAGTCGGTCTGTTGCTAATTTCGTTTGGGTCACAAAGTTGGCCTCCTCGCTACAGTTTCTGCGAACGCGTAACCGCTCCCCATTGGGGATAGACTTCTTGGTTGACGGTGGATGTGAGCTGGTGGAGTGTAGAATGCTGTTCACCGCAGACTCCTTTCTGTGTAGTGTGCTTTCAATTCTGTTATTGATGTATAGTTCAAGGTCAAGGAAATGTATCCTGGATTGTGACATCTCAAGGGTGAAGGTGACATTAAGTGTATTGTCATTCAGAAAACCAAAGTACTCCTGTAGTTCCGGTCCAGTCCCTGTCCATATGATGATGATGTCATCTATGTAACTGCCCCAGAACTGGATGTGCCTAGTCCAGTCCGAGGCCGCTGCTGACCAAGCGTATGTGTGTTCTACCCACCCCATGAAGAGGTTGGCATACGAAGGAGCAAATTTAGAACCCATCGCAGTCCCCTGTTGCTTAAACCATGTTTTGTCAAAGAGAAAAAAGTTATTGTCAAGGATAAGGTCAATCATCTCAAGCAGCATCAAGTTATGGTCAAAGAGGTTCGCCCGTCTTTTAGAGAGAAAGAATTCTACAGCCATTTTCCCAAGGTCTCTCCTAATGCAGGTGTAAAGAGATTCTACATCTAATGTGGCGAACCACATTGTGTCATGGAATGGGCCAATTCCAGGATCTTAGTAAGTGAGCCTGATATATCAAGCAGCTTGTACTGACAGTTGCACCAGGCACGATCTAGGCCCTTCTTAGGATCCTTAGAGTACTTCTTTAGGAAAGTCACTAACGTAGGGTCAACTTCAGGGGTTTCTGTGACTTTGCCGTGAAGGTCCGGCCTGGGGTATTCAGAGTGTAGGCGTGCTCTGAATTCTTTGTCAAAACCCTGGCGAATACATGATTGCACATAGTCCGCACTTCTTGCAGGGGTAGTCAGACAGTAGATCTTGGATGAATAATATCCCCTGGTTCAAAGGTCAGTACCTTAGGCTGCTTTTGGACATTGGTGTGTCGCGATTTGCGCTTACTTGGGCCAGGTTTGTCGTCATGGTCTGAGCTCTGGGAGGATGTGGAACCCGTATCATCTTGGATCAGGGTTGGGGCAGGAGTGTGGAGAGGAGGAGCACTATAGCCGAGATCTCTAGACATGGAGTCCACCAATTTTTCGAAAGCCTCAGTGTGAGGTCCCTTAGGGGTTTTAGTGCCAGGCTGTCTTGAATGACTGAAGGGTCACTTGCAATCATCAATGGGGGTGCAGGGATCCAACCCTGTTGTTGTGCGTAGCCACATAAGTGTCATTTAAGGGGACAATGGACTTAACCAGATCCTTGTAACAGACTGGTGCACCCCAGCATCCAGCGCCTCCAATTGGTCATGCTCCAAAGCCCCCTCAAGGTCATCAAAATAGCTCTCCATATCTTCATCTAAATACTCATATATAGACCAGGCTTGGCAAGCCAATATTCAAGAGCGTCAGGAGGTGAAGTATTGACCTAAATAGTAGTTGCTGAGACCAACCAACTGATCTGGAGCAATCAGGGGGAGTGAATAAAATCTAGAACACCACAAGAGGCCAAATCAGAGCCAAAGTAGAAATAAAATGTGCAGGGAGGACCTTCAGCACTCTAGGCAGAGCCTGATGTAATTTTCTAACCTTGCTGAATTATAACAATTCAGGGCGTCGCCAGGGAGCAGCAGAAGGGGCTTAGGCAGCGAGGAAACTCATCGCCACACGTTAGATGAGCCCGTATTCGGAGGCACCAATTACACAGCCTTCGCATATGCATGCGAGGAGCCCAGCTGCAGACATAAAAAGAGGACTGTGTGGAAGGCATCCGCATGTCCTCGCTTCCCTTTCTCCCCTTCCACTAGATTAAAGCGGGTACGGCAAGCCGATTTGCTTTGGGAGGAGAAAACCGCTCCTTGGAATGCGCACAAGCCATGCTAGTGATACAGTGCAGACCACAAATACAAATATCTTAATGGCAAATGAAGCGCAAGCACGGCGGGGGAGCCCACCTGTGTAAACATACAATAAACGATCGGTAGTAAAACCAATAATATCACAAACAGTATAAGATACTACAATCATATTATGATAACTAGAAACAGCATAAATGTTATATTCATAAAAGTACAAATATGAGGAAATGTACTTAACTGGCTGCGAAGCAACCAAGAAAGAATACTGTATAGCAAACATGAGGGTTATATAGGGCTGCTGTGTCTACGGTTGGGACATGCAACTATGGTGGTCATGGGAAATGTAGTGTTTTAAAAGTTTACATTTGATTGACTGCTAAACGTTAAAGAGTAAAGAAAGAGAAGCATAATTGGAGCCTCCGATTCTGACATAGAATTAGGTGGACAGGTATTTACTCAAGGCGATGGAGTAAAGTCACTCTGAGGGAGTAGCCTCCCACCAAATTTTGAGATGTCCGCTGGCCCAGCAGACATCTCTTGCATTTACAGGAACCGCAGTGATGGCGATTCCTGTATATGTAATGAAAGTTTGACAGATGGCTCCGCCAAGGTTATGGAGATGTGTGGCAAAACTTCATTTTTTTTCCTCAGAAAGAAAATCTCAAAGCGGGATTTCCTTTTTTAAATTAAAAACAAACAATGATCACCCCCTTGTCACATGAGTTTTATCTCATGGCGTGGAGGTCTTTCTAAAGTTTTCACTGTCCCTTACATTCAGGTTTTACCTGGTGGTGACGGACAGTGAAAACAGGGCATTTGTCTGCCCACTCTGAATAGGCGGGGCAGACAAATGGCCAAATCTCCGATGGCCGCAGTGTATCTTGGTAGCAGAGACGGAATAGTCTCCGTCGCTGGTATAATAAAGGTCCTCCCGACTCTAAATGAGGCAGGCGGATCTTCAGTTTGGCACCGCGGTATGGGTACTTCTCTCCGCCAAACTATAAATGGGGCCCTTTGTTCTTGAAGGTCCAATCCACCCCAGGAGCACATTTCTAAAGCCCCCAGGACCTCAGAAGAGGCACTTAGAGGCTCACAGGTTGTCAGGCACAGGCAAACAGCAGGGTCTAGTCAAGGCACAGACGACACTGGTAAACTGAGCAGTTTCAGGAAAGCCTGCTTGAAGCTTGTTGCATATCTATAGCTTGAAACAGGAGGTCAGCCTTACAATCCTTGGAGTTACATCTTTGTCCTGGGTACAAGAAGGAGCAGGTTCAGGGCTCCTCCTAGGTCACAGACAGCAGGTCCAGTCCTCTTCTGCTCTCTCAGCTCCAGAAAGTGTTCTCAAGTGGGTGCCTGGAGATGCCACATTTATGCCTGGCATGAGCTATTGTGTGGGAATGAATCCTGGACATGCCCTAACCAATGGGTTAAAAGTTCCCAGGGCCAACCTTACCCACTTTGGGAATTTTCAAGATGGCAAACTTCTTCAGCCACACTTACTTGGAGGGTTGAAGGGATGTGTGGGGAGGGTACTATGGCAATCCTAGTGTCCTTCTCAAACTAACATTCATCTTGTAGGACAAAGCAGGGTTTATTAGCAACCAAACAGTGAATACACAAAAAGTGTCTTGCCATCCCGTTTTCTAAGTGTGCCCCCCCAGTCTTATATGTAAAACCCAAAGGCAGAAGTCTGGTAGGCCAAAGCAGATTCTTCAGCAAACAGACAGTGGATACACAAGATGTATCTTGGCTTCCTGTCCTCTGCCCCAAAATGTTATATTTAAACCCAGCAGACATGTCAAGCAGTATTTGACACTAATGTCAAAAAGATGCTCACAGCCCCACCCTTCATATTTTATGAGGTTCATCATTGCACATTAAGGTCAGACTATTGTTTGCTCCTGGTGGACATTTAATACCAGTTTCACACCCATTCAAATGTTAATCCCTTGTTGGGTGACGTTTTAGAGTAAATGGAAATTAGCCTCCAGAAACTTCAGGCAGGGAAAAAGTAACTTTCTAGAGGTTATTTCTCCTTAACTTTAATTATTAATCTGACTGCACCACTGAATTGGATTTTTCTTAACTAACTAAAATGGTTGTTTAATTATTTTTCTAGCTAGTCTCATTCCAGAGATCCAGTTTTAGGATTTTAATCCAGATAATTGTTTTCTACATGGCACAGCTAGGGCTGCCACAGTGAAAAATAGCTTTTGAAGGCTATTTACCGTAAGGACGCGTTAACGTTAAATTCCTAGATGACCTATTTTTAAATACCATGCAGCTTCCTTTGTGAGCCACAAGGGGTGACTTATTAATACCTAAAAAGGAGATTTTGTCTTTCAAAAGGGATTATTTTGACAGGTCAAGATGCAGTTTTTGCACTGCGACAGTCAGGTTACACTGGTAGGCCTGGAGCCATGTTTCCACTACCACTGTAGCAGATGGCACACTAGGTGCTGCAGTATACTAGTGGCATTTAACTTCCAACCCCTGCTTACATCTGGTACCATATACTAGGGACTTATAGGTAAGTTAATTATACCAATTAGGAATATGCCAATTTGACCATACTTACAGGGGGAGCACAGGCACAGGTAAGGGTAACGTTCATAGGGTTCAAAAGCCAGCAAAAATATAGGGTCCAACAAAAGAAATAAATCTGAGGTGACCACAAAGAAAAGGCAGATTTCCTACACCCATTATGTTCAAAGGTCTGCGCATCAGTTTTAAAGTTTTCCTAGTAATAGATCCTCTTTCATTGAACAACTATTCAAATGATACACACTCATGCTATCCGGGTTCTACTTATGCCTTCCTTTTGCTAATTGCCTGGATCAGGAAGTTTGGTCAAGGTTTCTCCTTTTAGATGACGTCCCTCTTGAATTCTCTGCCCATCAACCTTTGCTCCATCTCAAGTTACATGCGGCTCAGGAAAGCCTTGAAAACTTGACTTTTCCAACAGTAGGTCAGTCAACGTTGAATCTAGCTTTTGGATCAAATTAAGCAGAAGAATGCATGCCTCCAGGCATTAGCACACTTAACAAATTTGGCAAATAAATATAAATAAATTATGCAAGTCCACTGCATCTCAAGGATTTCATGCCTCAACATTTTTCGAGTAGGGTTCTACTTTAAGGGAGACACCCAAGTATACACCTCTTTGAGGGAGAGTGGCTACTACTCTCAAACAAGTCTATGTGGCAAGTGGTGTTGCGATTATACTCTGGCGCAGAGACCTTGTTAAATGCATCGCTGTGGGGAGAATGCCCAAATGATTTCGCCTAGAAAAAGAGTTCTGTAGTAAGTGTGTGTTGCTAATGAACTGGTGAGTGCTGGGGTGCACTTGAACCCCCACCCCCTCCCGCCAGATGGATTCCTTTGTGCTGGTCATCTCATTCTGCATGTACATAGTCTCCTTTGTCCCTCTTTGAAAAGGATGCCCCCTGTGGATGTGGAAGGTAGACATCACATACCCTTTGCTTTAGGCAGATTTTGGGCAGGATTCCTGAAAGCAAATAGAAACCACTTGTGGTCACAGTGCACTATAAAAAAACCTACTAGAACAAAATAATCACAATAAGCAAATGTACCTACCAACAAACAAGACAAGTCAACTATTCTAGGACAGGCTATAATCCCATACCAGTATTCTCTGCAGTGCAGTATCCTAATGCCAGCATTCTCATCCTTAACACCGAAGGTGTGCACAAACACACACAACATCCTCACCAATGCTATTTATCATCCCAAGCTGACAGAAAAATATAATATATATTTAAGGAAACCAGTTCATATTCTGAGAGGAGAAGGACTGCAGAATTACCCAAAGCAGCTGGTGACTATCTGTGTAGGTCGCCCACGAGGCCAATGGACAGTTAGCCAAATGCGCTCCTTCACCATGGGGTCAACACCCCCTCCCCGCCTCTTCAAGAAGGGCAGCTTAAGAGTCATCATCCCTAGAGGTAAGCAACAGTGAAATGTTCAGTATGAATAAGAAATGCAACCTTTCATCATGCTAACATTTCAGCCTAATCTATCCTCCTGACGAAGCACCCCAACCCTAGATATGAATCCTTACAAGCCTGTCTTCCTTGGCCGCACAGTGAACCAGAAGGCCTCCATGTATAAAATTAATCACTTCTGCTCACTCTGCTCATTCTGCATTCCCCTTTGATATATTCTTACTCCCCACTCTAACGTCTTCTTGCTTCTGCCCAGTCCGCTCTGCTCAGATTTCACCCATCTGTGCCCGCTCTTCCCCATTCAGTATACACATTTATCTACCATGTGCACTCTACTTGGTTTGTGATTTTCTTGTCCTGCCCTGTGTATGTGTTCAGCCTGAATTCAATTTTAACAAGCCACATATGCATCATTTGTAGTAAACTTCTGTTCCCTGCATTGTACCATCTGATCATAAAGTCTTCTGCCAAGCCTAAACTCACCTTTGCCTTTAGCAAAGCTCCAAATACGGACAGTCTGATCTTTGCTGCCAGAGGCTAGGTAGCAGCCTTTGCTCTCTACATCTGGCAGGAGATCACCATTTGTAACCTCAGGATCTGGAAGCATAAAATGGAAGACAGAAACAAAGTGAAGGGGGAATGCCAGAAAAAAAAAAACATAATGCATGTGTTTGTTTTACTGTTTAAGCATATTTGCAATGTATTCAATGCCCAGGACACCCTTGTGAGACATGTGAGCACTAGGTTTTCAGAAATAAACAGTAGCCTGTATTCTTGACACACACTGCAACATTAGTACAGGCACAGGTCAACCATTTTGCCAACAATGCAACATTGCTATGTAGACCAAACAGAAGTGTTTACAGAGGCCACTCATTGCTTAGAACAAAACTGAACCAACACCGAATAAAAGCAGTCGGGAACTCTCTGATTCCCCTGCGCTCTGATACTTATTGAAACTGCAGACATGCAACTTGGTCTCCCAAAATGCAGCACTTCTAAAACTATCATTGGGGCCCGCTGTGTGTAGCGCTGCTCCATTTAGCAAATAGGACAAAGAATCAACAATGAATGTCCTGCCCAAACATATAGAACTTTTATTTTAAATAAGTATCTAGATCCCCATCAAATATTTCAGCTGTAGTGGTGAAGGCCGTTTGGGGGTCATGAGCGCAGCAGCTATTGTAAGGTTAACAAGCACTCTGGCTGGTTGTGAAGCAAGGCAACCCTAATAATGGTGATCCACAAAAAGCTCCTGAAAGAGCCAGGAGCTTTATAACGTCAGGAAAGGAATTTTGAGGAGTGTTCCCTAAAAAGTCAATATGCACCTTGTTCTGCAAACTAGGGGAAAAAAAAAATCATCTTTCAGCCTTGGAGATCATAATATGAATTTTCGTTTTACTTTCTGGTGTATTGGGGCACTTGGGAGCAGTTGCATGTTGAAGAAGTGCAGTGTGTAAGTACATAGTCCATCCTACCCACGCCATCCTCTGAACGCTGATACAATACTTCTTCTCTTGGCACTGGACACCAAGCTATAGAGTGTATCTCATCGTCATGCCCACGGAATCGGCACAGGACATCCCCTTTCCGGCTGATGTCAATAATGGCAATCATCCCATCTTTATATCTAAATACAGAAGCAGAAAAGTGAGAATTCTTGAACTAAGTTATTTCGGCACAATGAGACCATTTAAAAAAAAAAAAAACACGTATTCAAAGTTTCAGAAGTATCAACTGATCAGATGGGTACTAGTGGTGCCTGTATCTGCAACAGGGACGCTCTTATGCACAGAGGCTATCCTCTTCCCTCAACAGTAGGCATGTATAAAATTAAATAATTCACAGCACAGAAGAGACCAAGACAGCAATTAAGAATGCAAAGTTAAGGTGGGTGAGTGAATATAACCAGTGGCTGACATAGTTGAGGCATAGTTACTTGATCGAATTTATCAGCCAATAAGAGTTTTACAATCAAATCAGGATAATAATCTTACAATTCTGAGATGTAACCAAGTTACACAGATCGAGGTGAGAGAAAGATCATTTGTTGAAAGTTTTGAAACCAAACTATGAAATTCATACTCTTACATTGTATGCTCATTTACAAATCTAAAGGTGTTCAAAACACACACACTTAAGGCTTTTCTTTTGCTGAAGGCACCATATGAACCCAATTTCCCTTCCTTAAACTGCTTGTGGATGACTATCTGGAGACTCGTAAATGCTGCACTTTATTTTGCGATGTACCTTACATTCCTGACAGTGCTTTCTGGCTGCTAATGCTTGTGTTTAGAATAATTTATGCTATAGTATTGTATTTTGCTGATATGTGAGTTTTTTTCTGCAATTAGACAAGGGTCATGGGGTGATATCAGGGATACCCAGAAGATCCAAGCTTTCCCAATCTAGTGGTTACTAGTGTCAGTTACCGGCTATGATCTGACTACATTTTCGAGGTTATGGGGCCTGTTTTAGTAATCTTGATGCTCTATATGATTACTGGGCAGTACTGTGTGGTGGGTACTGCCATTTACCACTGGTGTCCCAGAGCTACCATTAATGGTGCACTCCAACTGAATATCTGCATTATTGCCTTTGACCACTTAACTCTCCAGAATTAGCGAAGTCAAGCTGTCAAAGCAGTCACCTGTAGGAGGCGGCAGGGGTTAGAAAAATCAGATGACACTCCACGTTCTGCACAATAAAAACTCAATGCACAGTCAGTGCAGTTACTTCTAAAACAAAAATATCCATCTTTACAAATAGGTAAAATAATGCAGTTATAAAGTAAGATCTATACAAAAAAACCAGAAGGTGCCAAGTTGCGATTCAAGACTTTTACAGTGTTTATGTTCTAAAGTTCTATTGGAAAATCGAATTTAGCCTGGTAGTTCTTGGCAGCCGTCATAAAAATTTGGGTTCACTGTCAGTTCAACCAAAAAGTTAGAAGTGTCAGGCAGAAAAATACAATGTATCATTTGATACAATATGTCAGCTCCATTCTCCTATTAGCACTAGGTGCAATGTGAAACCAATCTGTGGCTTTGAGCCTGTGTGGCCGTTTCCCATAAAAAAAAGGCCACAAAAATAGTAATATCCACAGACTCAGACCCCTGCCCCCTCTCTCCTCCCCTCCCCCCCCAAAAAAAGGAAGATGGTCTCACCCAATTTTGAAAAAGTCATGCAGGGGCTCAAAGATAAGCTCAGTAGTCTGTGTCCAAACTATGGTGGGGCATCTAGTAAACCAGTAATTTTGTATTATAGATCACTTGGCAGCTTCACTGGAAGAGTCCATCAGTGACAGTGAGCAATCTAGGTAGCAGAAGTAGGATACCTAAGCAGAGTCCGTCAGGGGGTGCTACACACTAATGGTCTGCATCTCACAATAGGCAGTTGTGGTCAGGATTTTCATATTGCGAGGGCATCCATGGAACTTGGTTGACTGAATGGGCTCTCAAGTTAGAAGTAGTTCAGATTAGAGGCCAAGGAACTAAGGAAATGCAAGTTGTTGCTTTGGCCTAGAATGAAGGCAACCAGCAGGGAAACACAATCTTGTGCCTACACCTTCACTTCTATAAACACCATTCAACCTGCCCACAATCTCCTGGTCCAACACACACCCTATTCAACATAACACCACACAAACGAACAATGTAGGAAAGGGAAGGACCTTGGTTATGGGGGACTCATTCAATTTTGCATAGGAGGGACAGCAGGCAGCTCTCAATGAAAGTTGCAGATGAAAAAGTACCCCTGACCAACCACTAGTCACACAACAGATTGGTGTAAGGGTGCAATAGATCACTTTTACTGTTGGTGAAGTTACACTTTGGGGGCACCCCCCAACCAGTAGCGCCTAGGCGCTCATGCGGAACTGGAAACAATAGGTTACCACTCACTTGACCTGCAGACTTCAGAGTTCACTGGGGAAGTTACCAAGGTATGTTGGAAGTCCCTGGTGCTGTGCCCATGAATTTACTGTGAAATGTTGCTTATTTTATCATTCTGGCAGACCCAATATATTTTTTTATGCAAGACACCTATGTAATGTAGTCTCCTGTCGTGCTCTATATGATGTCACTGTGTTGCTCACCAACAGCATGCTAGAATCTGTTGGGTGAAAAGCGTCGAACCAAGGTATGTGTATATATATATATATATATATATATATATATTTTTTTTTTTTAAACATGAGTGGTAGTCGTCACCATACCCACGTTGTGAAGTTGCTAATGGCTGGGGGCAACAGATTACAGTAATTTGCTACAAACTGCTGTATCTGTGCCCAAGATGCGAAATCGACTGAAGCTCTCCCTGGTAAATTAGTGCAGGAGGTCATAACTGACCCCGATTCCCACTGTTTGCATGTGATATGCATAAGACAGGCTTGGCTACATGAGAAGTGGTTCTCCTTGTTGGGATCTCTATTCAATGCATTTAGCCTAGTTCTTGAAGCTGTTCGGTGTTTATTGTCAATCATGGCTTCAGTCTTTCCTTCTCCGTCCTTGATCCTATCCTATCCATATTTTTGACTGTGTAATGGCCCAGAAGAAGGATTTCTTTATCCTGAAAAACGATAGTACACTTACAAAACATAGCAAAAATAAAAAATCACAAAATGCTTAAGTGCCATTAACTACACATCAGGCTAACTGCTTCCCTCTAAACATACACTAACATTAAAATACTGCAGAAAATACGCAGCTCCCTCAATCTTCTGGATAAGTTATATACTGAGGCATTAATTCCAATATTTGATGTCCAAAAGAACTGAGTTTTTTTGCCATGTGGCAAACAATTCAGAGGTGGTTTAATAGAAATATATGTACACAAAAATGAGAAAGTCTTCTGCATTCAGTCACAATAATTACAACAGTATTAGGGTTCTAAACAAGGGGTTAATGAAAGAAACAATGAAGGAGACACTTACCCCAAAGCTACCAAATTTTCATGGTGTGGTGAGCAGGTCAGGCAAAATATGGATCGTGGTTCTGGGAAAAGGCGCTGAGGCTCCTCACGTTTGTACCAATGACAAACCACAACACCTTTCTCATCCCCAGATACAATCAAGTCTTTGACAAGTGGCGACCAGTGCACAGCTGTGATGGTATTCTGTAGGAAGAGCAAGCAGATGGGTGAAACGGAAGCCAGAACTTGAATCTAAATTTCTCTTGACACAGTATGGCAATCGACATATCAATTGGCTAGAAAACAGAAATACATTTAGGAATAGGAAGATACAATTAATTCAATCAACATTTGGCATTTGTTACGCACACAGTGTAAGATTAGCTCTGGAACAACTGTGTGGGAGTGTCGCAGCATATTGAGTTGCAGGCCCTTATGGCACTTTTTTGGTGAGATCACTCGCAACAGCCAAGGGAGAAAGAAATTGAGTTTATTGGTGAGTGCAGATAGTCATTTCATTTCTCGATTGGCAGTATTACTGAGGATGTCTAATGGAAAAGGGCTTAATTTTGAAGAGTTCAAGAAATCCAAAGCCGCTTCAGCCACACATCTAGAAATGAGGGAAGAATGAACGAGGAAAGTCAAATCAGGCCCATATGGATTTAACTTATTTGTTTATCATGGGACTGCAGCATGGACAATGCACTCTGCACTTGACTTCCTACTTTCTCTGATCCCCACCTGTATTGAACCATGTCAAACTCTGCTAATGCCAAATTCATAAGTACCATCTAAATCCAAGCCCCAAGCCACTTGCCCCAGGAGAAGTACATGCCTTTTAACTGTACAAGGCAAGGCTTGAATAACTTGCCCCCACTCATAAATGAAAATTACTTTTCAGGATATTCTGCTAGACACCTACTGATGACATACATGTCATGACAGGTAACCACTGTCATTTCCTATGCATGCATCCTGATCAGTTGTTTGCCATCTGCTAGTGAACAAGCAGTACATGCCCTGCCCAGAAATAATACGTGCTGTGACTAGATCTGTGCTTGTCCGAATTCGTAGACAGGCACAAGCTTGGGAGAGGGACAGGCTGTGAGTAATAGGTAAGAGATTAGTATATGTCCAGATCAACAGACCTTCAATTGATCAGAAACAATCAGCAACAATGCTCTACTATCACGTAACCATCAGCAACTATCAAAGACAGACAAACTCCAAGAGAAACCAACAATAGCTGGTTGAAACTACAAGGGCTAACAAACCTCCCAGTCCAGCCTACAGTCATACACAGAACTCACCAAATTTAGTCAATTGGAAACCTCTTAAAAAATCCTATATGCAACATTTACCTCACCCAATTAGCCACAACTTCAATCACACCAGGAAGAAGCATTGCAATGCCTAAAACTGAGAATCCTCCTCATATAATTACACACAACCTTTTCTATAAGCAGCGTACAATAAACGTTTACTCTCTCAAATTCTAGAGCAAGTTCTGACAGACCATGCAAGAATCTCTTGCTGAATCAACAAAACATTCTTGAAATTGGCATTCAATGCAGGAAATTATCACAATTATGATCTTTACATTACATTTATTTTTTCCAGTATATATATATATATATATATATATATATATATATATATATATATATTTTGACTGAAAAAACCAAACGTTACAGGGACATTCAAGTTAGGCTCAGATTTCACTTGTACAAAACCAATGAAATTCAGCAGTTATAGTTAACTGAGCTAACTAACTTAAGTCCCCGCAATGCACTGCTTATGACTTCACATATTACATCACTCATGACATGGTCAGTGACATCACTGATGATATCTCAAATGACACTGATGACATCATTCACAGAACCACTCACACTATTCTGTGCAATTCCGTTCAGCAGTTCGGGCTGTAGCCGTGTCTAACGTTCCTTTGGAAATTAACATGGGGAAAAATCATTTTGGGACTTCCCGTTTTTCTCGGCCCCCACTTGACGGATCACACCCTTTCCCTTTTTCTTGGCCCCAGCTTGACGGATCACCCTGAAACTATCAAGACATAAGCTGAATTTGGCATCGAACTAGTTTTGAAACGTTTGCGAGGATTAGTCAAACAACGCCAAAGTTATTGGCAAAAAAAACGCTCTTCCTATTTTTTTCCATTTATTAGGGGAGGAGTGCACGTGGCCCCCTTTTCCTGGGCCAATTTAGGCCCGGATCCCCATTCCCCGGGGCCAGGCCTTTTTGGAATGGCAAGGGGGGCCATGTGGCCCCCCTTCTCTGACTATTTCGTCCCCGGGGCCCGGACTTTTTTGGGGGGATTTCTACTTTAAAATTAAAGGGAGGGGAGCCGAGCGGCCCTCCTCGCTTGGTGACCTCATCCCCCAGGGCCCGGCATTTTCTATTTTTTATTTTAAATACACAATAAGGGGAGGGCCGATTTTGGCATCGGAGATCCCATCCCCTAGGGCCTGGTCACTCTTCTGGGTGCCCTGGACCACCCAGGGTACCCAGTTACTTTTCTTGGGAACTGCAGGGGAAGCCTCAGGGTCCCGCTGTCCCTGCCGGCTCACAGTCTCCCGGGGGAGCAGTCATTGCTTTTACAGAGAGGGAGCTACTAACATGCAGCTCCCTCTGTCAAAGCAATTGTGCTCCGCTTCTAGCAAGCTAGAGCATTTTTATGCCTCTTTTGCTGTCCAAAAACGAAGATGCACTCGAAAGTGGTAATTCTTCTGAATTCTTTAACAGGGAAACCAGCATTTGCATTCCTGATTTTCTTTCTGTGCCTGAGTCACAGATCTGGGTTGCCAAGCCATGTCTTCCCTGGACCGGAATCAAGCATGGCTTGGCAGTTCGGTCTGGACTGTTCCCATGAGGCACAGGGTCAAGACTGATTTGCATATAGCGGTCTCTGAACTGGGGGTGGCGAAGTGAGCTATAGAACGATGATGGATTCAACCCAGATCTGTGACTGGGGGGTGAGTGTCTGAAAAGTTTCAGCGCTCCGTCCATCATCTCCTTGTGTTTGCTTTGAATACTTGCAATCCCCTTATGTTGCCACATTTCCGCAGATGTGCATATTGGGGCTGAAGGTCGTGGTAAGCAATAGTTCCAGGGTTAGAATGCCCTTTTGAGTCTGTGCAAACCTACTAACTTGCATGTTTTAAGGGTTAACAACTCTTCTCTAATCTTTTTCCATACCGAGAAATGTTGGAAATTTACTCCTGACAATGGCAGACGTAAACCTTCTTTCAGAGTTGGGGAAAAAAGTGGTTGGAGAAAAAGTGAACTGCAAACACTCAGATTTTTGCATGAGCAAATCTACACGTGCATATTTGCTCATGCTAAAATGCAGTTCACAAATATTTCTAGGGGTACTATTTCTTGTCCTACTTCTGTAAATTCTTGGGAATTCACAAAAGAAAGCCGTATAGCTGCACTTAATGCAAGGACATATACCATGGGTACATTTTTGAGACTTTCTTTAATAATTGGGCCCCAAATTTGGTCTGGCGTTGACCATGACCTTTTGCGTTTTTTAAACTTTTGTCTCTCGGTCTGTATCGGCTGGCTTCACTGTGAGTGACAGCATTCTGCTCTTCCACAAAGAGCATATTGGCACACAAAGTAGTTTTGTTCAGTGCCAGTAAAAACTGTGGCAGTGTGTGGTTTTTGAGACCAAAAACAAAGTTTGCTTTTGCCAATGTTTATTATAATGGTGAGGGCCCGGCAGCTCCCGCACCAATAAGGTTTTACAAAAACCATGCCAAAACAATTCACATTGACAAAACTAAAAAGCTGACCACCAATTTAAGACCTACTGGCTTTGCCAATGTTTGTTTATGTTTCCCATGATCTCTTTGAAATTGGTTACACTGATTTTCCATTATGAATATTTTTGGCAAATACTAGCATGCATCAACACATGTTACTAAATTATGCTGCATAGAAATGGTACCTGAAATTTTACAGTAGTTTAGCGAAATGTTTTTTTTTTCCTGCTTTCATTTTTTAATGAACATTTTAGTTTGAAAGCAAAGAATCATCAATCTTGCCTTCAAGCTTCTGCAAATATTTGCTTAAAATAAGAGCATTCTGGGAGCATTATACATAGCCTCATATTGCTAAACTTTGAAAACGTGTGTACACATTTTTATACTGGAACCACTGTCAGTAGTGTAGTCAGAGCTTACAACATTTACTTTGAGTGCTCACCCCAATAATAAAGGCTTTCAATTAATGAACCATAAATACAAGTTTGAACAGCATTAACATATGGACAAAAATATTTCCTTAACTGCAGACAGTGCCCTTCCCCGATAGATAATGTGGTACTGCAAACTGCCAGCCACAGGGTTTGTGCTGCAGGGGGTTGGGCCTACTTGTCCCAAGGACAAAATGCACATGAAAACTTGTTGCCCTTGACCCTAAACAATATGTGCTGGGTGCGGGGCTATAAGAATTCCACATCCCTGCTATAGGCTTGCTGAAATCTTGCAGAAGCTCCCACACATTACCAAAGCTGCAATGCTAATGAGTTTATTGCCCTCTGTGGGGCCACATAGGTGAGTATTTTTCAAAGGATGCCAGATTTTGTCGTTTGTTGGCAGACCATTTTTACCCTTCGGTAGGTTCTACATGATTGCAGTTTATAAAATCCATATTTACAACCCTCCAGTGGGCTTCAGAAAAACAATTGCATGGTTTGATTTTTTGACACTGCTGTGCCACTTGTGGGTTTGCACCAGTTCAAACCCAGCGACCCAACCTTATTTCGACGGTGGTGCAGTCCTCCACGGCTTGGACTGCCGTGATTTATGCCTCTTTTGCTGTCCAAATACAAAGACGCACTTGAATGCAGTAATTCTTCTGAATTACTTAACAGGGAAACCAGCATTTGCAGGCCTGATTTTCTCTGTGCCTGGCCGGTTTCGGAGCCCCCAGCTCCTTAATCAATCTGTTGTTAAAGAATTCAGAAGAATTACTGCTTTCGAGTGCGTCTTCGTTTTTGGACAGCAAAAGAGATATATATATATATATTTGACGGAGCTAGTATAACGAAACATCAGTGGTCTATAAAGACTCGATCGATAATAGTAACATTAAAGAAACTGCATTTGGTCACGTCTGAGCATTATTAATTTTGTGTGCACTGCCACCTAGACAAATAATATAACGGAGAAAGGATTTTAATCTTTCATCATTTTGCTCAGCAAATTCTTCCACTTAAAGCTGTACAGTGGGATATTTTTATTTACTTTTTTTTGGTTAACCTACACATTCTTACAGCCAGTTTAGAAAATTCTGCAATAACGAACTGTTTTATTCTGTGCTTTCGGTCTGTTTTGGCCCTTCATCCTTTTCTACTTAATATGCAGTGATCCGCCTCCCATGTTTTTGGATATTCCTGGAGGAACCATGTACGAGATGAATGGACATCTTGGATATAACTTTTTGACAATTACTTAATTGCAATGGATAGTAAAAATGTTAGCGTGGAAAGACCAAAAAAAACATTAGTGAACTTACTTGGGAAAGAAGCTCAAAAAATATTTGAGCATTTACCTCCTTGTCAGCCTTCCCCAGGGTCATAGTCTGGTGATTACAATGAGTATTCAGAAGCAATTTACAGGCTGAAAATATAGTTCAAGAAAGAACCACACACTGTAATGGAAAGACAAATTCTATACAAGTCATGAACTATCTAATGAACCAATTGATACTTATGTTGCAGCTTTACGGATTTTAGCTTCTCAATGTGAATTTGATGGAACTCTTGATCTGTATATCAGTGATGAAATTGTTGCACATTGCTACAACAGAAAAATACATGAGCAACTTTTAAGCTATCACAATCCATTGATATTGTGAAACGTGCTGAGACTGCCATGCGTTATATCAAAGGTCTAAAAACAAAAATATTAATGAAGAAGTTTGCATAATCAAACACAAGAATCCATCTGACGAAAATGGAGATAAGTCAAAAGACAATGAGCCAAAGGTTGAAATGAATTGAGTGGGAAATCTGCAAAAGCTTCTGGTTCTCTACGTAAATGTTACAGATGTGGATCATACACTCCTTAATTCTTAACTTTGCCCAGCTATGGGGAAGGAATGCCTGCAGTGGAAGAAGATTGCCATTTTGCATCAGTTTGTAACAATGGTTTTAAAAAAATTAATTAATTCAAGATGTTGATGAAGATAAAAAGATCTGTCAATATGATACTCCCTACTTGTGATCAACAAGATTCATCGGAAAAAGAAACTCAGGCAGGAGACTGGTTTCAAAACCACAGTACTTCAAAAAAACATTTGTTATTGAATGCAATCTGGATTTAGTGAAAAAAAATTGATTCGTAGCCTCATATTCCTCCTCAATCTGAGATTTCTATTGACAAAGTGCAAACTACAGTTTTAGCTGACTCTAGATCTCCATGCACTGTCATTTCTGATGTGTTTTTTTGCCAAAAACTGGGTTGTGTCTTTATTTGAACTAGATATTAAGGCTTTTTCACGTTGATGGAACAATATTGACTTGATAGGACTTTCTGTTTCGGACCTTCAGTTTGAACAAAATTTGTGTCACGGTAAAATTTACGTTTATCCTCAAAAACAACATTTATTAGGATGGAGGCATCAGGGATAAATGGGAAACCTGGCACTGATACACCGATTTTGTGTTTGACAATATCCCAACCTGTTGAGGTCATATTAAGTCAATTTACTAGTATTTTCAACAACAAATTAGGAAAAGTGAAAGGGTTTTCCCATTAAATTAAATTAGTTAAAATGCCATACCAGTCAATCACAAAAATGAGGAATGTACTAATGTCTGTTTGTAAGGAACGCTCTTCTTTATTAGATAATTTGTGTAAGGAAAGTCATTCAACCAAATGAATCATCACAGTGGATATCTGCTATTGTTTTAGTTAACAAAAAAAACCAAGAGATTAAGATTATGCACCGATTTAGGGTCCCTCAATAAGCAGATCCCCGTAGACTGTCATCCACTCCCAAAAATACAGGACATTTTTGCTAAAACGAGAGAAGCCAATTTATTTTTACCACATTAGACCTCTGGGCAGCATCCCATCAGAGTGAACTAACTGATAATTGCAAACACTTCACCAAATTTGTAACACCATTCGGGGCATTTTGTTATTTACGAATGCCCCATTGGATTAACTTCTGCTCCATCTGTATTTCAAAGTTTCATGGATTCCTAATTTGCTAGCATGGAAGGGGTAGCAGCATTTCAAGACAACATTATAATTTTTGCTGCTACCATTGATTAACATAATAGCATGCTTTCTAGAGTGCTATCTTTTATACAAGAAAGACGTATGACTCTTCATAAAGATAAGTGTACATTTTTACAAAGTACAGTTGAGTATCTTGGACATTCTATTTCTTGTAAAGGTATAAGACCCAGAGAGGGTCTTCAAGGCCATCGAAGAAATTCCTCTACCCAAATCGAGTAAACAATTGTCATCATTTTAGGGCATTGCGAGGACTATTCAAGATTTGTTCCTTATTTCTCTTCACATACTGTGTCCATGCGGACATTATTTAAAAAAAAACAACAAAAAAAACGTTTATTTGGTCTGAGGAATTGATACAAATATTTTATTAGAGTCAAGGATTTAATTTTAGTTGCCCCAGCACTCACTCCTTTGTCAGAAGATGAAGTTTGCATTGTTACTGTAGATGGCAGTGGGATTGGCTTAGGTGCTGTTCTCTCTCAAAAGCTGAAGTAAAAAAACAATTGTGGACCCACTATCACCTATGTATCAAGATCTTTGCCCGAGGCTGAAAAATATTAGGTTTGGCCCCTTCTAGGTTTATTTGCATTTTTGCAAAGTTATAGGAGTTCAGTTTTGATGTTCAGTTCATTTCTGGCAAGGATAATATCAGAGCAGATTGCCTTTCTAGGTTACCTTGTAAAATCAATGAAGGAATGAAAGATTCCATAGAACATTGTACTGTACCAAATGTCTGACATTCTTCAATCTGATCATGTTCACATTTCTGACAGTGAATGTAAAGAAGCCATGATTAACGACACCATTCTTTTGCATGTCAAGGATCTGATTGTAAGTAAATGGCCTAGGGAAGGATCACTCACTAGTGATTTGTAAGATTCCTGGAAAGTGAAAGAATGGTCTCTGGAAGGAGATGTTGTAATTAAAGGGGATACATTTATTCCTCCGGATAGTGTTAGATCTAAAATTATTGGTGTGGCACAAAGGCCATCTAGATGGAACAAATACTAAAAAACGAGTCAGAGCTAGATTCTGGAAGCCTTATATGGACTCTATGATTAGTTCTACATTTAAGAATTGCCCAGCCTGTTCTAATTCTGATAAATCTTTGAAGATCAGTTCCACACCTTTGCAACCCATTGCTTATCCTGAAAGACCATGGGAGCTTGTAGGTATTGATTTTCTTGGATCATTTAATCTGTTGAAAAGACCACAAAAACATAATTGTATTGATGGGTTTTTATTCTAAATGGGCTGAATGGAAGTTAGTAGATGTGACTAAAACTGAATGTGTGTTGGAGTTCCTGCATGAATGTTTCTGCAGGGAAGGTTTCCTCAAAACTATCATCTCAGATAATGGTGTTCAATTTGTTTCATGCAAAATAATAAACTTGACAAACACAACATTAAATCACAAACACACACCACTTTATTCTCCAAATTCCAATTGTTTTGTGGAAAGAATGAATAGAATGATGAATGAAGGTGTACAGGCAGCGTATTCTTGCAGAAAATGTGCTAATAATCATTTAACTCCTCATTCAACTACCAGATTTACACCTTTTGCTTTGCTAAGAAAAAGAACTTTTCTGACATAAATCCAGCATAGTTAGCTAAATACAAGCAAAAATGCATTGATAAAGATATCCATGTGCAAGCAAAAGCTAATGTGTAAGGAAAACTAAACAAAATGAAAGAATGATATGACAAGAAATTTGATTCTAAAGTTCATATTGGTGACTTTGTCAGAGTGAAATACCCTTGTTTTAGAGATAAGGGGGATGTCTAAATGTATGCCTCCTCCAAAGGTTGTGAAGAGAACCAATCTGCAGTGAAGTTGGAGAATGGTAAGCGGTGACGTTTATCCAGGGTAGCCTTGTCTAAATACAAGTGCTTGTTGGTAATGAGGTTCCGGATGAGGGAAATGAGAATTTTTATGATACGTTTCAGGACAGCATTGTGCCTTCTAATTTACTTTCAACCAGTTTGTCAGTTTATGATCAAATTACTGATGTGGACAGTTTTTTTTTTTTTTACACCATTCGACTCCACAAATTCTATGGAGGAACGCATTTCTCTGGAGTCTAAGGTTTCAGAACCACTTGAAAACAGTGGATTCAGCAGAAGTCCTAGAATCACTTAGAGACATGGTTATTTGAAAGATTATTTTTAATTTGTATTTATCCCAGTTACATTCTGTGCCAAGATATCATTTTCTATCTGTTTTAAGTTTGTTTTATTTCAGTGTCAAAGGAAGGAAATGTGTTGTATTTAGTGATTCCTTATATTGTTCCCAGTATGTCTTGTATTGTGTGTTTATTCCCTATACTGTTCCCAGTGTTTCTTGTATTGCATGTGCCATCTGCGTTTTCCTCCCCATGGGCCCCAGTGCTCACTGTCTTTCCTTGAAAACCATAGCCTTGTTTACTCTTGTAAATGTTCTACAGTAGATCGTTCAGATTTGATCTTGAATGTCAGATTGGAACTGCGACCGTCTTGCTGTGAGCCCCAATAAACAACTGTTCTTGTTTCGCTGCTTGTGAATTCATTTGCGGACACAGTGGATTTGTAAATCTGCTTCCCAAATTGTATATTTGCCATGGATCACAGGAGAAACAAATCCCTTAGTCCAGTGGTGTGCTTTTATTTTTAAAGTGGATTCACAAATCCACAGTGGACTCGTGGAGGTCTAGGTCTCTCTAAAGTTTAACCGCTTAATGCTGAGACCAGAACCGTTCTTAAACACTATTTTCTCGAAAACTACTGAAGTTATTTACACAAAACCAAGAAGTTATTTCTTCTAGTAAAGTTCTAGTTTCATGCCAAGTTCAGTCTAATTCCATCCAGTCATTTTTTGTACAGAGAAGTGAAAAATCTCATCGGAGATAAACTGTGAAATGTCACCTTCGAGGTCTCCACCCACCTTTTTTTCCTCCAAACACTGCGTGACAGGTCTGCACAAAACTTGTCTTGAAGAACTCAAAGTAGAAGAAAGTTTGTTACAGGACTATTTTACATAGATTTGTTGAAGAGCACCAAAATTAATAATAAAACAAAAATGCCTTTTCAATGAAAACTCTGACCTAGCTACAACTACACACTGGCTCTCACCATAGAAAATTATAGATGGTAACAGTTAATAACTGGGCTGTTTTTTCACTGAGGGTTCTGAGTGACAAATAGACAACAAGAGCGATGCTCAAGTTGTCTATGATGTCACTCAGAACCCCGATGTGAAACACCTACCCATAATTCACTTTTTACCCATCTACAATCTTATGCTATGTATGGCCCCCAAAATACTCTGCTCCTGAGTAGAGGCAGGGGAGTAAGGGTGAGCCATACATAACATAGCCTCGCCTCATTGTCCTTAATTTGAAACAAAAAAAAAAAACATACATTGCCTCCTGCCACCCACCCCCACCACTCTGTGGCTTCTCTTCACTGTCCTCCAGAGGCTGTACTTCCTGCTTTCCAGAGGTACTCTGACAGGCCCTCAGAAAGCCCAGCCAGAGCAGGCTAGAATTCGTTTATGATGTCGCAACAATGGGTTACAGCTTTTGTTTACAACTGTTGCTACGTCATAAGAGTGAGGGACTGGATTTCAATCCAGTTATTCATGCTAAGTGTCTCTACCAAAGCCATACATAGCATATAGAATTATAGGAGGGCAACAGTGCATTACAGGGATGTTTTTCACAGAGAGGTTCCGAGTGACATCAAAACGTCAAGAGCGAAACTCGAATGGTCTAGGAGGACACTCAGAATGCAGACGTGAAAAACATACCCGTAATTCACTTTTTAACCATCTATAATTTAGTTATGTATGGCTCCTGCTTTCAATTCCTACACGGGGGCAAAGGAGTAAGAGGGAGCCATACATAACATGGCCCCTCCACTCTGTCCCAAATAAAAAAATGCTAGACACATTTCTGCCTTTTTATAAGGCAGGTGACACCTTCACCCTTCCCTCCACCATCTGTGGAAAGAAAATGTATGGTTCTGAAGCACAGCTTCAGCTCTCCGTCCATCATCTCCTTGTGTTTGCTTTGTTCGCCCTAAGTTGGCAGGGTATGCCCAGACGTGGGTCCCTTGCTCACTTTGCCACTGGATTCAAGCTAGCCTGGCTGATGTAGGGTGTTACCCAGAAACCGGTCCCAGGATGCTTGTTTCCGGTTCAGGGAAGACCTGGCTTGGCAGTTCGGGCTGGACTGTTCCCATGAGGCACAGTGCCAAGACTGATTTGTGACATCCCCCAGAATTCTGATCCATACAAGACAGAACGCAGCTTTGGCAAAGCCTCAGCTTGGTGCTGTACTGAGATGACCTCCACGCATTGTTCAGCAACCTGAAGGCATTCCTGGCCTGGTTCATTCTGCTCTTGAGGTCACTGCCTGCCACTCCATCATGTCTGATAGTATTGCCTACCTAGGTGAACTCTTTAATCATGGCTAGGTTCTCTCCATCCACCTTGATCAGTGAAGGGCTTCGAATACGGAGTGGCATTACTTATTTCTTCATGTTGATCTTGAGCCCCTCTTGCTGTACATAGATGTTGAGGTGAGATGCCTTTTCCTGCATTTGCTGGCGTGTGTGAGAGCGCAAGGCTAGGTCGTCTGCATCGCCAAGGTCCTCCAGTTTAGAGAATCAGGTCCACCTGATGCCTGTGGCTTGGTCTTCTGTTGTGCATCGCATAAACCAGTCGAGGACTAGGTTGAAGAGCAACGCTGACTTCACGCATCCTTGTCTCACACCAGTTTTGACTTCGAAGCAGTACTCACCATCTCCCACTTGGCAGGTAAAATTATCATAGAAAGATAGTGGAGTATTTACAACTTTTTCCTTAGCCAATCACATACCGCAGATGACTAAATATTAAAGAACACCCACAAACCAATTGCAAAAATGAATACAGGATAAAGGCATCTGATAATTGTTAGAAGGTGGTTCTGACCATCTGAGCTGCCCGGATTTTTCACTTTTTGAACACCTAATTGTTGAGCTTTTACTGTGGGAGAGTCTCATAAGTTGGGACTCATCCACAGTGAACTCATGATGAAAGAGACTGCATGTGGATTTTAACTGTGTCCCACTGGGGAGAGTAGGCCGCTGCGCTGCAGCCGGAGTAAGGGGCACCGGGCTGGTTACATGCAGACAGTTGTACATGCGTGTGCCCACGTTTAGGGGCTGCGTGGGGGAGATTTCTGGCGTGCGCAGCCCAGGAGCAGGTACAGATAGAATGGTGTGGCAGGAATTATGCAGAGTTGGGTGGTGACATGGAATAGGCTTTATACTATGGGAAGACACATGTAAGGGAAAGTCAGTGTGCTTTACTGTTTTCACTGAAGGAACACTCCATTATTCTCCTATGAAGATGGGGACCACATGGGGTAGTTTCACTTCGCTAGGGTCTACAAATTCCAGACACGCACCAAAGTACACTGTAAGTTGTGTGAGAAGAAGTATTCTGCTGAGTCCAAAGCCATATCTGTATTGCTTATGGGTCATCCAGAAATGTCATATTCCTCTGACTCAGCTCAGAACCAGAGCCTGGCTGGGTGTGACCCTGCCTGGCTGGATTAATGACCTTCCTCCCCAAGCTGTAGCATCAGAGGCCTAGCCCTTCACTGCAAGCATTCCAAGGGCGAAGGTCTCCTCTCCAAGAGGGAGAGAAGGTGGGTAGAGCTGCAGGTTATCCATCAGCAGCTGTCACCTGGTGCCAGGCACCAAGCTGCTCTGGAGAGAAGGCAGCAAGGGGGGGGGGGAGGAGGCTTTTCAGAGACCATGTGGCATTAGACCCCTGGACGATGCCATTTTGAACTATCCCAGAGGCCTGGGCAGGAAGGAGGGAGGGAGCAGGGGCAGAGAGGTGATGTGTCGCTGCAGGATAGGGCAGCAGAGCCTTCCTGCCAGCTCCCTCCAAATTCTTTTAAAAGGTCTTGCACAGGAAGAGGAGCTCTCTCTGGGGTGTGGTCTGCTGAGGAAGACTGGTGCTGGAGCCTGGCGCTATGGGCAGTTGGAAGGAAGAACCCCCCCCCCCCGACTGTCCCAGGACCCTGAATTGCGACAAAAGGGGAGTCCAGGACCAGTGAGCAGAAGCCTGGGCCTTTGCGCAGGGGAGAAGAGCGGCCCAGGAGGAGAGCCCGGTGAAAGGCTGGCGCAGGGAGCCAGTGAAGACAGCTCCCTGCTGAGTTCGCCCTCTTGGAGACCAGGAGGGCGACGGAAAGTGCTTCAGATGGTTAGAGCTGGTCATCCGGAGCAAGAAGAGGCCAAAATGGTGAGAATCGGTCTCCTGGGGGCTGACCTATGCCTCCCAGAAGGTAAGCGACCTTTGACCTCTGGCCTGACCAACGACGAAGCGCGTGGGGCTCCGCCACCGGTCTTGAATGGGCCCTCGGGGTGTGTCAGGTCTTGGGGGCTGCCGCTGCACTCCCCTGCTGCAGGAGGAAGGCGGGGGGAGCGCCGTCGCACTCCCCCAAGGTCTGGCAGGACCAGCGGCAGCCGCCAGGTCTGCCCGCAGGAGCAGGCAGACCAGAACAGAGGTGCCGGCTCCCGTGGCAGCACGTGAGGATGCTGGCCAGTCGGGGTGGGCTCCCCGAGCAGCTCTACAACGATGGTGAATGCGGGGTGCCCGGGTGGGACCGGGCCCCCGAGAGGCAGCCGGAGCAGCCGGGGGTGGGCTCCCCGAGCTGCAACAACTCACCTTGCATGAGGGGTCCGGGTGGGACCGGGCCCACCAATGGAGGGCGGAAGCGGCGTGAGGCCGCCAAAGAGAGAAGCGCGGCTCTCCCCAAGCAGCAGGGGAGGCGCTGCTATGTTATGCATGCGCTGGAGAGGAGCGTCCCATAATGCTTTGCAGAGCCTGAACAGGCCTGCATGGAAACCTGCCCATGTTTCACGAGTGGTGGCCCCAGGAGGACAGGGTCACCGCCAAGTGAGTGAAAAGGTGCAGGGGGAGCTGCAGGAGCAACGCAGCCTCCCCCAGCACGAAGATGCGAAGTCCCCCACTAAGTCTCTGGGGACTCAATGGAAATAACCCCTCAAGGGCGCAGCCATCTGCCAACAGCAACCTGTGGCTGGAACTTTTGTTCTTCAGCTGGAGGTGTGTTTGGGGATTGCACAAGGGTGTGAAGGGCATCCCTTGGAGGTAAAGAGGTGTAATTGCACAAGAAGTGCATTATTTAATGTTATTTCTATTGAGGGACTGAAAGTCACATGTGTAATGTGAAGTCATCAGCAAAGTGGGGTTATGTTGCTGGACATTCCTGCTAGGGTGTCTGGCTATATATGCTTAATCCTGTGATTACAACTGTGATGCCTTTTAGGGGCTTTAATTGCAATGCCTTATCAATGTTATCGGCTATGATCAGAACTGTCATTTTAAGTGATGCCTAAACATGTATTCTTGCTGCTGCGCTAGGTGAAGAACAACCCATACTGTTCGCCACTAAGATGTAGAGGTGTATACTGTATGGTCAGTATGAGATGCTTAGTCAGGGTTATGTGTCACCAGGGCAGGGGTGCCCATTTTAAATGCTTGTTGAGATAATGGGGTGGGTCGCCACTGGGATGGTGCCAGTGGGCAAGGCCCTCACTCCAGGTTATGGTCAACCTACTGCATTAGGGGGCAAGATGATGTGCATACATGGGAGTGGTGGTACTAGACCCCACCCCCCTGCGGGAGGGGTGGGAATGTTATGCAATGTCACAAAGTAATACCAACAGCTTATGTATATTTGTAAATTGTTTCATAGTATTGAGTGGTGTGTGTGTTTAATAAATGTACTCATCCTTTTATAATGCAAAGTACAGACTGGACAATCAATTATTGAGTGTTATTTCTGCGTACTGGTAAATGGCGATTACTAGCCCACACCACCGCCCTTGAGTAAGCCTTAGACTGCTCTGCAACGCTACCCTCTGAGAGTCAAGCGCTACAATGGGGTGTTTGGTTCCCAGTGAAGGACAAATGTAGTCATGTTATTTGTGCAGGCCTCACAGATACTGCCTCGTTATCCAACAATAATCTTGTGCAAAACTGCAAAATCAGACTCTTTGCATCACCATTAATATCTCTGCTTCAAGGAGAAGGACTTCTTGCAACCACTGTAGAGCAACTAGTTAAGCAAATCTCAAGGCTGCAAATAATACGGAGGTCAAAATAAAGTGAATGACTAACGGTGTTATAGGAATTTACAGTTGGATGTAAAGTAGTAATTCTTAGCACTGAAAGTGTTTAGCAAAAACCCACTCCAAATTTGCAACAGATATAAGCTCTGATATTTGCAAATCACATTTTCTACACAATGAAGAGTATTTGCACCATTCCAAATCTGTGACTTTGTGCGAGTGAAAATAATGCACATTTTCCTAAATTCTAAAACCGCTGCCCCCGATTTTGAAAGAGGTTGTCTTGGTGATCATCTCCAGTATGTTGACTTTTAACAGAAAAGCTTCCTGAAATCAATGCTAACTTAATTCAGAGTTCTCAGCAATCAATACTATTACATGACAATTTGATAAACAGTTTAAAATGGTAGAGGTCTGCCCCTAATGGCTAAACATTACCACAAGTGACTGAAATAGAAATAGGCATTGGTAAAATACATAAACCTATTCTAGCACAGTCTTGCCGAAATGAATGTTTAATATATATATACACACATACACACACACACAGCACTGACTGCTGATGTATAAAGCACCTTGTGCTTGTCGCTTTCTATCCTATCTCTCGCTCTCTCTCCATAGTATATTCTCCGTAGCCAACCATGCTATTAAGAAGTAAGCATACACAATGCTTTATTTTGAACAACTTGCAATTATTTGTCAAAGACACTATTGCTTACTCAGTAAAATGAAGACCCAGTGGACTCTTATTTCTCAGGAGATGCTACGACAATTATAAGTCCACTTGAATTTTCATTGCTTACATGCATGCAGACCATCACCAGGGTACTCCTTTTGGTGTCAAGTGGAAGAGACCACAAGCAAATAATTCTTAATGGCTGCTATATCTGTAGGGTACGTCACTGTTAAATATAGGCAGGGTCCAGCACCACAGGTTTTTAAAGTAATTATTGCATGTTGTATACGATAAATCAAATAGAAAGTGTGCCATTATAAAAATAAGGCTTTCGCGATAATAAGGCGGCCATTCAAAATGAAAAGTAACCCACATTGGCTTTTTGGACATTTAGGTGATCAAAGTCACTTTGTGATATCTGCTGCAAACATTGAGCATAAGTGGCAGGAAAACACAGGCTGATTATCGTCTCTCAAATAAGCCTGTTAAGAAATAACAGCTAATTTTACAAAAGAAAGAATGCATACTGTACAGACATCTAGGGGAGCAAAAAACAGAGGGAATATTTTTCATGTTATTAAACCCAACAGTGTCTTCTTCAGTGTAGCCTGAATGACCAATAAACTGTAACTCTAATATGTAGAGAAACAAACACAGTAGTTATTAGAAACCTTTGTAACAGTTCCCAATTGCTGCATTAGAAATTTAAATGACATGCAAAATACTGAATAAAAGATCTTTATCAATGCTTTGCTGGCACACTAAAAATTTGCTAGAGTTATCCCTGGCGACATATGTACTTGCCTGTTATGAGAGAAGCCCTAATTATCTTCATTCTGTAGCCTGACAGGGACCCAACAGAGGTTAGGTTATATTGCCTGGCATCAATGATCAACACAAGAAAGAAATATATATATATATATATATATATATATATATTCACTGAAAAAACCATAGGTTTCAGACACGTTATAGTTAGAAATTAGCATTTAAAAAACCTTTGAAATTCACTGAAAAACCATAGGTTTTAGGTAAAGTTAGTTAGATGGACATTTCACTCATACAAAACCAGAGAAATTCCCCCGTTATAGTTAGTTCAGCCAACTATAACTCGCGCCCCCGTAATGCATGCTGATGACGTCACACATTACATCACTCATGACATGGTCAGTGACATCACTGATGACATCTCAAATGACATCACTGATGTCATCATCCAGTGACTGTTTCTGTAAAGTTTAAATATGTTTAATATATTTAGGGACAGGCGTATTGAAGAATGAGTGGGTGTATAAGTGTCTGAATGGATGATTTAGTAGGTGGGTGACAGTCTATAAGTGAGTGATTAAACGTATCTTACTGAATGCATGGGTTAGTGACTAAACTGTGTGAATGTCTGTATCCGTCTGTGTGTTGGTGTGTAAGCGGCTGCATGGGTTTGTGAATAGCTACATGAGTGTCTATATGAGTTGATTGGTTGTCTGAGTATCTGTATGGGTGCCTGAGTGTTTGTGTGGGTGGGGTGTGTGTGACTGTGCATAGATGTGTGAGTGGGTGATTCACTGGGTGCATGGTTTCAAGAGTGCATCTGTGATGGACTGTATGGGTGTGTGTGAGTGTGTGTATGGGTGTGTTAGTGAGTGAATGTATATCTCAGTGGTACATGTGTGAGTAACTACATATGTGAAAGTCAGTATATATGTGTGTTAGAGTATATAAATGGCTATAAGTGAGAGTGTGTGATTGTGAGAGTGGCTGTATGGATGAGTGTGTGCTTGTATCAGTGATTGTATAAGAGCGTAAGAATGTGCTAGTATTTGTATGAGTAATTGAGCTGGTGTATGTATAACTGTATAGGTGAGTAAATGGCAGTGTGATTAATTATTTGCATGACTGACTAGGTGTGTGAGTACCTCTATGGATGAGTGGCGGTGTGTGAGTGTCTATATAGGTGTATGAGTGCATAGGATAGTCCTGTACTGAGTGACCATAAGTATGAGTGACTGTACGGGTGAGTGAGTGGATGTGTGTGTAAACATAAGAATCAGTGAGTGGGTATGTAGTTATTGGTGTTGGAGTGTCTATGGTTTTGAGAATGGCAGTCTGTAATTTAGAGTGGGTGTATCAAAGGTTATATAAGGCTGTGAGAAGATGCATCAAATTATCACATGGATGATGTCATCAGTGATGTCATTTGAGATGTCATCAGTGATGTCACTGACCATGTCATGAGTGATGTAATATGTGACGTCATCAGCAGTGCATTGCGGGGGCGCGAGTTATAGTTAGCTGAACTAACTATAACGGGGGAATTTCTCTGGTTTTGTACGAGTGAAATGTCCAACTAACTACAACTTTCCCTAAAACCTATGGTTTTTTCAGTGAATTTCAAAGGTTTTTTAAATGCTAATTTCTAACTATAACGTGCCTGAAACCTATGGTTTAAGTGAATTTCAAAGGTTTTTTAAATGCTACTTTCTAACTATGCCTACAGAGGTAGAACATGTGACGAAAGAAGAAAAAACGCACAGAAAGAAGCAACAGAAGTCCACAAAGACGAAGAAAAGTGCAGGAAGAAGCAAGACATGTGCAGAAAGAACCAACAGAGGAGCAGAAAGAGGCCTTGTTGAAAAATCATCCTGTGCCCACAACTTTTTCAGACGGGTACTGGTGGTAACAGAGTCTGACTAACGAGGCCTAGAGCCAGTGCTATGCTAAAAGACACTTCGAATACAGTGAAAACACCTACATACACTAGGGAACACTATGCGTTGGGGTACCCCTGTGATTAGCATGACCTCCTCTGTAAGGCCCTAGTACATAATAGGGCAGGGGGATTAAAACTACCTCCAAGTCATAGGTGCAGAAATATGCTACTTTAACTAGTAGTCGCGTTTGCAGAGTGGTGGAGAAAGGGTGCTGGGCGTCCAACCAACGCTCAGGAATTCCGCTGCGTAGGACTTACAGGAGGTATTCTTGGCCCCCAAACTCCCTCAGGACAAAATTGGACTTCATCCCCCATCCCGTAGTCTGCCACGAGGCACGTTTGCAGAGTGGTAGAGAAAGGGGGCCATGGCCTCCGAAGACGTCTTAGCAATCCCACTGTGTGGGACTTACTGGAGGTAACAAGAGGGGTAGTTGGCCCCCCAAGGACATCCTTGGGGCCAACTTCCCAAACTATTACCTCCAGTCAGTCCCACACAGCAGCACTGGTAAGTACTAGGCCACGCCCACTTTGCCCACCACTCTACAAACGCGCTCCCTGGCGCGCTCTTGGATGGGGATTGAAGTCCCCTTCACTGCTGGGCAGTGCTTTAAATGGGCCGGTACTGTCCGGTACGGAGTACCGGCACTTTTTGATTTTGCGAGGGAGAGTACCGGCACTTCAAGAGAAATGCTATACTTTTAATTGGAGAGTACCGGCACTTCTCAGAAACAAGCAGGTACTCTTACAGAGTACCTGCACTTCTATTTTTCCATTTCAAGCACTGCTGCTGGGGGTCCTTTAGGGGCCAACTAGCCTACCTTTTACCTCCAGTAAGCCCCACGCAGTGGGATTGGTGAGAGCTAGACAAAGGCCATGCCCCCTTTCTCCACCACTCTGCAAACGCGCCCCCTGGCGCGTTGTAAGTTGGGGGATTAAGTCCCCTTGAATCCTGAGGGTCCCTGGGGTCAAACTAGCCCACAAGGTACCTCCAGTAAGCGCCACAGAGCTGCGTTGCAGAGAGGTGTAAAAAGGGGCGTGGCCTGGACCACCTCTCTGCAAAACAGGCCTGTGGCGCTTACTGGAGATATCTGGTGGGCTAGTTGGCCCCCAGGGGCCCTCAGGATTGAAGGGGAATTAATTCCCCAACTTAAAATGCGCCACAGGGCGTGTTTGCACACATCACCTCAGGCCCCGCCCCCTCCCTGCACCATTGTGCAAATATTCCTCTAAAATCAGCCGAACTACGAATTCCGATTTACTCACCTGTTATCAGGAGAGACCTCAGTGCTGCATCTTTGAGCCCAATACTGATCCTGAAAAGTAATTTTAACCGCACTTACCAGTAATTTGAATTTCCTTCTAAAGGCTAACATTGACTGGTTTCACTTGGAAATTCTTCTAAGTGTGGAGTTTTGGAACTTTATAATATTCCTCTAAAATCAGCCGAACTACGAATTCCGATTTACTCACCTGTTATCAGGAGAGAACCCAGTGCTGCATCTTTTAGCCCAGCACTGACCCTGAAAAGTAATTCTAACCGTACTTACCAGTAACTTGTATTTCCTTCCATAGGAATCCATTGTCTGGTTTTCAGCAGAAAAGTTTCAAAGTGTCGATTTTCACAAACTACAAATATTCCTTAAAAATCGCCTGTATGACTTAAACGCATTCTTTCAACTGTTTACAGGAGATGCACCAGTGCTGGATACAGGATCCACCACTGAGTAAGAAAAAGTAACGATAACACTACTTACCTGCTAAGTGAATTTCCTCCCATAGGATAACATTGGTGATTCTGTGTGAAAAAGTTTGTGTCAACTTTTAAAATACAATAATATTCCTTAAAAATCACTACTGTAACCAAAACGCTTTTACTCAACTGTTTACAGGAGATGTCCCAGGACTGAATCTAGGATCCAGTCCTGTGGTTAGAAAAGTAATCCATAAAGTAACTAATTGCATTTAACTAGAAATTCACATTGAGCTCAATGTTGCATTGTGTTTGAAATTGTGTTGCCCATTGCAACAACTGTACATAAGTCTATTGCCTATTTGCAAAGTATTTAAACTAAAGTAATTCATTCTGAGAAAGTATATTTTGTAATGTAATGTATAATGTAATTACAATGTAATTTACAAAATAAAATATGTAAAAATAAATAGTTTAAAAAAATGTAGTAAATCAGTATCAAAAAAATAAATATAACAATTAATACATTTAAAAATTGTCATTTACAAAACCTTTGAAATTCACTGAAAAAACCATAGGTTTTAGGGGCGTTATAGTTAGAAATTAGCATTTAAAAACCTTTGAAATTCACTGAAAAAACCATAGGTTTCAGGCACGTTATAGTTAGAAATTAGCATTTAAAAAACCTTTGAAATTCACTGAAAAAACCATAGGTTTTAGGGACAGTTATAGTTAGTTGGACATTTCACTCGTACAAAACCATAGAAATTCCCCTGTTATAGTTAGTTCAGGTAACTATAACTCGCGCCCCCGCAATGCACTGCTGATGACGTCACATATTACATCACTCATGACATGTCAGTGACATCACTGATGCCATCACTGATGACATCATCCACGTGATAATCTGATGCACCTCCTCACACCCTAATATAACCTTTGATACACCCACTCTAAATTACACACTGCCATTCGCAAAACCATAGACACTCCAACACCAATAACTACATACCCACTCACTGATTCTTAGGTCTACACACACATCCACTCACTCACCCGTACAGTCACTCATACGTACGGTCACTCAGTACAGGACTATCATATGCACTCATACTCCTATATAGACACTCAAACACCGCCACTCATCCATAGAGGTACTCATACACCTAGTCAGTCATGCAAATAATTACAGTTATACACACACCAGCTCACTTACTCATACAAATACTAGCATATTCTTACGCTCTTATACAATCACTGATACAAGCACACACTCATCCATACAGTCACTCTCACAATCACACACTCTCGCTTATAGCTATTTATATACTCCAACACACCTATATACCGCCTTTCACATATGTAGTTACTCACACATGTACCACTGGGACATACATTCACTCACTAACACACTCTTACACACACTTACCCACCCATACAGCCTATCACAGATGCACTCTTGAAACCATCCACCCAGTGAATCACCCACTCACACATCTATGCACAGAGTCGCACACACCCCACCCACACAAACTCAGGCACCCATACAGATACTCAGACAACCAATCAATAACTCATATAGACACTCATGTAGCTATTCACAAACCCATGCAGCCACTTACACAGCAACAGACAGACGGTTACAGACATTCACCCAGTTTAGTCACTAACCCTTGCATTCAGTAAGATACGTTTAATCACTCACTTATAGAGTCAGTCACGCACCTACTAATCCTTCATCCACACACTTATACACCCACTCATTCTTCAATACACCTTTCCCTATATATTAAAAATATTTAAACTTTACAGAAACACAGTCACTGGATGAGGTCATCAGTGATGTCATTTGAGATGTCATCAGTGATGTCACTGGCCATGTCATGAGTGATGTAATATGTGACGTCATCAGCAGTGCATTGCGGGGGCGCAAGTTATAGTTAGCTGAACTAACTATAACGGGGGAATTTCTATGGTTTTGTACGAGTGAAATGTCCAACTAACTATAACTGTCCCTAAAACCTATGGTTTTTTCAGTGAATATATATATATATATATATATATATATATATATACACACATCACACACACACACACACACACACACACACACACACACACACACACACACATACATACACACACATATGCAAAAAAAGATGCAGAGAACTCTGGGTAGTCCCCAAGATTTGGTGGAGAGCAGCTCCTATATAGAGCACCCTACAACACCAGCGACACTCTGAATTTGCCCACCTCAAATGTCTGCTTTTCTCTTAAAATTTTTAAGCATAGGATTAGCACATTACCATCCACGCTGAGATAAAAAGGGGCAAAGTCTTTTGCAATTTCAACAGGAAAATCTTTAAGCATAGGATTAGCACAGTGCCAGTCACGCCGAGCTGTAAAATTACAAAAGCCTTTTACCACTCGAGGCACAGTATTACAGCTTTGGATTGGTAAAATACCATCCAAGCCACCCTGGAATGAATAAAAGAAACCCCTGACACGTGTTTCGCTATCATTATAGCTCTTCAGATAGATTTAGCTTTGTCCAGACACAAGTGAGCAACCAGTATAAGTCAAAACAATAGCTTTTTCAGGCATAGAGGGCGGCATAAATGATGCAAATAATTATAATGATAGAGAAACACGTCAGGGGCTGCTTTTATTCATTCCAGGTTGGCATGGACGGTATTTTACTAATCCAAAGCTGTAATACTGTGTGGTGTAGTACTGTGTGAGAACGTGTAATATTTGTTGCAACTGCCTTCAGTGGAAATATCAACTTGTTTAAAGGGTAAAACCATTAATAAAAAAAAAAGAAACAGAAAAATACAGAATAAAAATTGCAGGTGACCGATCATATACCACCACAACTGAGATGCTACTAATATTAAAGTCTTTACCCCCCTGCCAACAATGGAGATAAATGTTAGCGGGGGACACGTCATGATCAAGTGCCTTTGTCATTCATTTTCATTTCAAAGCTTTATTCGGTACATAATAAAGAACCATAAAAGCATTCTAATCATAAAAACAGCGGTACATGTTAACGATCTTTCTTTGATTATTTATACTCGTGACCACGCCATTATTAATCACAGTAAATAAATTAAAAAAAACATAATGAAATACACTTGTTAAAAAACAATTCAATACCAACTAATACTCCGACTAAAAGACTATAAAAAAAACATCTCTACCTTACAAAGGCAATGATTATGTAAACTTAAACTTGTAGTCACAATAGAAAGTGCAATAATACTTCATCTCAATTAAAAGTCACAACAATTATGTAAACAGATCTCTAGAGGGGATAAAGTGCATATATACTGTGCAATAACAAGTTTTTTGACTTAAACTCGCAGTCACCATACAAAATGCGATAATACTTCATCTCAGTTGATAGTCACAATAATTATATAGACAGATCTCTAGAGAGGGTAACATGCATGTATACAGTGCAATAACAAGTTTTTTAACAGAATGGTTGGAGCCTAGACAAGTAGTAGGAAACCTACATGCTTTCATACGTTAAGGCTTCCAGATGGGAATTATCCTTTCTTCTCCTGATTGACATTTGTATAAAGACTAACTGCATTGCAGATTTTATCATTTTCTAGGCTACAAATATAATTAAAAGCGGATTTATAAAAATACAATCTGTTAGCTAAAAATAAAGGTCTTAAGACGGATTTTCTAATGTCTCGATAAAAAACTACAAAAAAGTATAAAATGCAGTGTAGTCTGTGAGGACTTTCCATCACAAGGACAATTTGGGAGGTTATGGCTCCACTTTCCCATTCTAGGGTATGCAATCTGGTAGTGTAGGGTGCCCAACCTCAGCCTTGTTAAATAAAATCTGTGTTGCAAATGTCTTACCGAGAAGATACGGTTGGATACCCATCCAGAGAGGGCCTTTGCAATATGATGGGACACACGGCCTTACGCCTATTCCTGCGTCCCTTACCAGATCCCTTGAGTTAACTAGCCTCATCTTTAAATCCCTTTTATTGTAATCCTGGATTGACTCAGGATCATTGAGGTCGGTGTCCACCTTACATTCTTTTAAAAGGTTAAAAATATACTGTAACCAGGGGATTTTTTTGCTGTAGTCAAGGGCTATGCAATCCTTAATTATTTCCTTAGTAAACTTAGTCTAGTCTTTGGTCCAAATCCCATGCCAGAGCGTGAGGGCTGCCGTGCTAATAAAATCGCTAATATAAAGGTACACATAGCTCCTTGTGGACCATGTATGTGGCAGTTTGAATTGGGAACACCTAAGACCCTTTTTAGAAATGTATTTTCCTGGATTTGCAGCAGAGTGGTATTTGCTCTCCCCCAGAGTGCTGCTCCATAACACGAGCCTGTTATACACTTACTCCTATATAGTGTAAGGATTTCCCCCACAGGCTTATTGCCCATTTTTGTAGCAAATCTAAAAATACCCTCGCTTGTAAGAACTTCAGCTTGCATAAATCAATGTGTGCGCCCTAAGTACCGTTACCATTAAAAAGGATACCTAAATAAGAGAAAGATGTTACTCTTTCGATGCGGATGCCTTCCACGTGATGTTGCCTACTCTTTACTCTGCTTTTCCCACAGGTCATGACAAAGGTTTTTCTAAGATTCAGTTTTAAGTCTTTTGCAGTCATGAATTGTGTGAATTTCTCCATCAAGCACTGGAGCCCGTTTGCAGTCCTTGATAATAGGACTGCATCGTCTGCATATAAGAGCACTGGGGTTACACGTGTGCCAACTCTAGGGGCATCAGCACTTAAACTCTGCAGGGATAGGTAGACATTGTTAATATAAAGGGAAAATAAAAGGGGTGCAAAGACACAACCTTGCCGTACCGCACGGGTAACTCAAAATTCAGAAGTACATTCGCCTTTTGAGCCAAAGCGAACTCTTAAAGTTAAAAAGGAATATATTTGTGATAGATAGATTATGATTGCATGTGGTGCACCCATCCCATGCAGCGTTTGCCATAGTTTAACATGATTAACTAGATCAAAGGCACTAGTGAGGTCAACGAAACAGAGGTGCAGGTGACCTTTGGCAAGGGTATATTTCCCTATTAATAACTCGAGGTTTACGCATTGCTCAACCGTCCCTATACCCCTTCTAAATCCATACTGGGCATCGGTTAAGATGTTATTCTCGTTTGCCCAGCATGCCAATCTTTATAACATGATTCTGCCCATCAATTTAGATGTTGAATCGAGAAGGGATATGGGTCGGTAGCATTTTGCGTTCCCTCCGTCACCTTTTTTAAAAATAGGGACAATGATGCTCTCCACTCAGGTTGCAGGGAACACTCCTCCTAATGGAGCGTTAAAAACACTTAATAAAATTGGTGACCAATAATCTATACTAGATTTAAAAACATCAATAGGTACCCTGTCCAGGCCTGCAGCTTTACCATTTGCACTTTTGTTTAGGGCAGTTTTAATTTCATCTAAGGTAATGGGTGCCGTCTTAACAATATCAACTAGAATGAGATTACTATTACCATCTTTGGCAAGGGTCTCATTATTAGAGTTAAAAATCTGCTCAAAGTGCATCAACCATTCATCTGGAGTTACTAACGTTTCTATCTTTGCCGCCGATATATCCTTGAAAAAAGGTTGATTTATTGTTTTCCAAAACAGAATTGAGTCGCGTGTCTCGGCTGCTTGAATCAATTTTTCCCCACGCCCTCTCCCGGATTTCAATTTTTCACATTGGTTTATAGTTTTTCCGTAATGTACAGATCCCCTCTCTATCTCTAGGTCTTACTTTAAGCGCTTCCTTTAATTCCTTATTTAATTTTGAGCACTGCTGATCAAACCATCTAGGGTTAGGGTCGCTATTTTTTTTTGTTTTTTATTTTCAGATCTCCAGAGATTGCAGCTGTAATACTGTAAAATGCACTTACTATATCTATGTTTGAGGAGGATCTATCCAGGCACATATTTATATATTCTTGTTTTTTTAAAATTATATTTTCCATAAATATTGTAGGGTTAACACCTGACCATTTGATTGAAATTCTGTTTTCTCCTTGTGTTTTAATATCAGAGGATTCTCGCACCTTTTCTTGTTGGGGCAGACCGTTTCAAAGTCAAAAATAATGGATGGTGGTCACTAAACGGGCTCGCCTGAATATAAAAGTTTTCCACTAGTCCCTTGCAGTTGCCTGATACTAGGGCATGATCAATGTTTGACTAGGATCTTGCTCCTTCATACGTTTGAATAATAATTTCTCCCTCCTGTTCGTCTAACTCCATAATTTCTAAGTCATATTTATATATAACAGTATTAATTGCTTCTCCATATGGGTCATGAGGGAAATGAGGGCTTGGCTCGCCATATTCATCGCTGTGACCACATTGTTCCCCAGTTGGGATTTTGCACTTTTCACAATTAAAATCGCCGGCACAAATTAGCAAGTAATCTCCCCCCAACCCCTTTAAAAAAATCATCTAGCTCTTCTCCCATTGACATAATTACCCTATGTCTTGTGCTATCAAAAACATTATAAAAATTGATTACAACTATACTCTGTTTCCCTTTAGTGCAGAAACATAAAATCTGAGAGAACTGTGATTTAGTATTAACTTTCCGTAAAATTAATGGCGAAGCTACTGAAATTAAGGCCGCTAAGCCTCCTTTTGCTCTCCCTACCTTCGAAGGAATCGCTTGTGTGGAGATAGTTTTAAAACCATTAATAAAGAAAGATTCTGTATGCCATGTTTCTTGTAGCAAAATTAAAGTGCAATCCTGTATCGTTTTGAGCCATTCTCTATCATTTCTTATTTTTTTACCCCTGCACCATTCCATGTCATAATCGTTAAAAGCCCATGTGATGAAAGACCACTTGAGTTATTATTTACAATAGTAATAGGGATACAGTCATGGCTATCGTCTAGCGAACACACGACGTCCTCCCCCTGTCAATCGGTTTCACTGCAACCTCTTAAAGGAGCGAACCTATTAGACGTGGGAGGTATCACAAGTGGATCTATATAGCGGGGTATGTTACTGGTATATTGTGTAAACTCATTTCTGGGATTATAAAAGTAACCGAGTGGGACAGCAATGATAGTGCTGTCCCGATGGTTAAGAGGCCCAACACATTTGGTTGAGAGTTCTTCCAGTAGGGACCCCAAGACCTCCGAACTTCGGAAATTCACAACTACACAGTCTCCCTGACATGTTTTCCTTGTACTGCCCACCCAGCTAACTCTTCTTAGCAGGATTATATTCTGATAGAGTATATTAGTGCTAAAGTTGGTATTAGAAGCGAATCAATGAACCACCCGATTTTTTAAAACCCCCAATGTCTCAGTGGTGTTATCTGCCAGTTTCGGAACATTTTTCAAAACAATTACATAGGGGGTTGCCTGAGGTGGTAGATGGAGTGTAGCCTCACCAGGTTTGACTAACCACCAGTTCCCAGTGGGTTTATTCTCGTGATTGGTGCCTTCAGATACTATATAATTTATGTTACTTGGCTTGTAATCTCTTGGTTTTACAACGGGAAAAGATTCCTTTGTTTGTAATGGCGTCATCAAGTTGATTTTTTTGGTTACACCTTGGGAGCTTTCCCCTACTTTTGACCTCTCCTCCAGATCTCTAGCAGGTATAGCCATGTGGGAAATTTCTGGGAGCAATAGGGTTGTAACCAGATCAGTTAGAAGGGTAACGTCTTTTTGCACTGATTTGATTTCCAGCATCAGTCGTCTCTCAATGTTATCAATTTTACCATACAGTTTTTTTAAATAGGGTTTCAAGATTTTGCGTATGATTTGTTAGATTGCCGGCACCTGTTCCTTTGGCCTCCCCTTGGAGTTTTTTTCAATCCTTTAACTTGGTTTTCAGATTTATTGGCTGGTTTGGAGGCGGTACCTTAATTTTTAGTGTTTGTTGTTTGCTCTTTTTAGCCGGTGGGGAAGCCAGGTCAGAGTTATTCGTTAATATATAAATCTCTAGTGGAAACGTTGATATGCAAGGGCCCTCTATTACTTTATCCACATTCAGTAAATTTTCCTCCTTATTTAAGCTATCTTCACGAACCTCCAAAACAGGCTCCGTTTCAGGTTCTGGTTCTGAATCCACACGGACTGTCAGTTCTGACCTGGTCTTTTTTAAAGCTGCATTAAGTGCCGTTTTAGTAGCAGCCAAACGCTCTTCCACTTGAAGGATCTCATTATTGATTAGCCCCATGGCGTTTTTCAAATAGTTGGCAATTGGTGCGTTTTTACCTGCTTGCTTCCCATTGGTAGGTGGTAATTTTCTCTTGCCCATTATCCTACGCAGATATTTATGCTTAAGTTGTAATAGTATCAAGTTTTTACCCCTTCCGTGGAGCCAATACTGAGGCTAGGTAGGGCCTCACAGCGTAACGGAACTCTGGTCCAAATTAATAAAGTAGACATGAAATAAAGAGCTATCAAATGAAATACACATTAGGAGGAAGTTGTTTTGGCACAATACAGTTGTTTATTAGCGAGTTTCCAACAATTTGAGAGAACTAGAACAATATACTAGTGACATGCACCAATCATTAATCGCAGAAACTGACACAGAAAAATCACACTTAATAAAACACTTGTCCACATACCTGGTGCTGGCTGTGCTCTGCAAGGACACTCTTGGTCGCAGTGTCCCAGATTTTAATGCTCCTATCATCAGAGCTGCTGGCGCACAAATGGGTCTGGCCAGGGTAGTGACAGAAGGTGAAACCAGACACCCTATCAGTGTGGCCGACCAACTCTCCTGAAATTATGAACAGAAATTAGTGAGTTTCTAAAATTGGCAAACTGCCAGTCTGTATGTGGTGTCTACTAAATGTAGATGCTCAATCAGGCAAAGTGCCACATCTGAATTTTTGAATCTGTGTACCCTACATCAGGACACCCAGTACCTCAGTTAGGATCAAGCATCTGCAATGATCTGTAGCTCATTTACGATGTCAGTTTGGAAGAACACTGCATCAGTTTCTGCTTCAGACAAGGAGCAGAACCATTTACTTTCATAAACTTCTGCTCATGTGTGGGCCTGCTGAGCCAGAATTTCATCAGGTTGTAAAATTAACTTTCAAAGTCTGCTGTCTATCTTCAAGGAAAGGACAATAGTCCATTAATAACAAAGAAAATTTACTTCCCAGTAACACCAGTTAGCCATCAGGTGTATTTTTATTAAATCCACAAACACTGAATACCTCAGTCCACATGCGGAATCTTGGAATTTGTTATTTATTTATAAATTTAGTCAATGGAGAGGAAACAAAAATTTTACAAAACTATGCCTATGGAAAGTCAACATTTTCTTTCTATATTTTAAGTTGAATAAAAAAACATACATAACATTCAAATCTCTATCACAAAATATGGAATGGGGTTAAACATATATAGCAAATTTTGCTCCTAAATACTTTTTCCATGTATTCCTTTTTCTTTTAAAAGGGGAAAGGAAAGTATGTTCCTTCCATAACCATGCAGTTTTTATAGCAAAAACTGCACTTTTGCTTTAAAGCAACCAAAGATGACAGTAAGACCTAAACGCAGCACAGTCACAGTTATCCCCTCAGTTGATTTTGACGATCTACTAAAAGATGTAGCATCTAATGCCCAAATTTCCAAGAATCCTTAAGGGGTGGCGGAAGGGCAGTTTATGAGTTTACTAGATACCCACAATACAGAACTGGTGTTACACCTAAGAATGTCCTCTTTTCTCAATCATGAAATCTTAATTAATATTCATAAACACTTAATGGAATAGCAAACTCATCCCTTCCTAAAGCAGGTAGGATAGCTGAAAGGAACTAAAGCAGAACATATATCAGCTAAGCCTGAACCCCTAAGATACATTTTTTAAAGAAGTCTTCTGGATTTTTAGTCTGTCTTATCAGCCTAATCACCAATCGCTACACCTTTTGTGACTGTGTGCATTTATGCTGCCCTCTGGTCTCTTAGGTCTTCCATGAGGTCCTCCAAGTGGCCTCGTGCTGATCTGAAGCCGTCTCTATGAAATGGCCCTGTATCACTGCCTTGACATCCCAGACCACGACCTGGCTCACCACTCCATTGTTGTTTAGCTTTGTGAAAAGATCCCATTCTCATAAAGAATATCAAACAAGCATTTTTCAGATATATGCACCCTACCGCTCTCTGTAGGCTGCTGATCCCAATCCAGAGAACATTACAGTGGATCATGTTCGAAAGACTCAAGGGCCCTTTCTCTACTTCCCCAATATTCTGTTATAACTAGATGTTGTGCTGGATGAAATCAGAAGAATGGTGTGGATATCGCATGAAAAGAGTCTTGCCCGGGTAAGGTTTGATCCTTCTTGGTGAGAGAACAGGAAATCTAGTGCCTCTCGGTTTGTGTGAGTCTAGAGAAAGTTACGGAGTCAGGAAGTAAACAAAAGGCTGTGTGTTTTAAACAAGCACATCCAGATTCCAGGTGCCAAGTTCCGTCTCAAAGTAGAAGAATTTGGGAGATCACCCCAGTCAGACTCTTCAGACTGCTTGGAGATAGCAGAAGGAATTCAGGTTGCCTTGTAAATAACGGAGACATTTGAAAACTGAAGGGGAACTGAGAGCTCCTTGAACATTATCTCCTTTACAGTTTTTGATGTTGGGACAGTAACTTGCTTAAGACTCTAAAAGATGAACCGTATGGTTGAATAACTTTGTGAACAACATTTGTGTTTATTCTGGAAAGGAAGTCTGAAACATTCAGGCTGGCGTAATTGAGCTTGTATGAATTTTTTGAATGTGGTCTGGTCATGGTACATTTAAATTTTGAATCAACAAGTTATGTAATAAGAATTAGGTAAGGATGGCTTCAAGCGAAATCTCATTTTCTATGAAAACTATTTGGCATAGAATAGCTGTAGTTGTTTTTATCCTTGAAACTGCTTAAGTGGAAACTGAAGGCCAGTCGAGTATTATGAAGCCTAGTGAATAAGGTAAAGGAAGTCATAGTTTCTCACAGAAGCAAAAGAGAAGGGAATTGTTAAAATCGAGAAGGCATCAACTCACATTTGTTTCTTGAAAATAGACGGAAGTCCACTGAGCCAAATCATCAGATGTTTTCTCCATGTTAATTCCAATTCCCCTGTTCCTCTTGGAAAACAGGAGTACTTATTCAGTGGCCAGTAGTCCTCTGAAAGTGCCAAGTTGAGTGGTGTGAGCAAGTCAGTATACACAGCCCTTGGGTGGTAGGGGATTTTTCTTGTGACCTATTAATCAGGAGGCTTTTGTATAGCAAGATAGTCTATTCTGGCCCTATTTAGGGCATGTAACGCTAGCACTGTGAGGGGTGACCACCCAAATGTAAATTACTAACCAACATCAATCTCACCGCCAAGTGCTTTGGTGGAGCATTCAACCCTCAAACATAGGCAACAAACATGAAAGGAAATGTTACTTACTATGTAAGCATCTGTTTGTGGCATGCAGTGCTGGTAGTACTCAAGATTGGCATCTTCTTCGAATAGACTTCAAAAACCTGCGGTTCTTCCATCTCAGATTGCAAGCTTGGCTCTGGGCTGAAGTGGACGCCCTGCTTGGCCGAGTGTTCTGGTTGTTATCCTTCCTTCATGTTGCGGTCCCTGAAGAGGTCGGAAGTATAGTCCCCTTCTTGCTGATCCTTGCTACGTCTAGCAACACACGATTCTCTTCGGTACCTCAGAGTCTTTTTGGAGGGGAAGGCGAGGCAGGTTACGCAGGAGGCTTTGTTGTGCTCAGGGAACAGAGAGAGGTTGCAAACTTGATGGAGGTCTGTCCATGGGTACTTCGCTCTACACTGTGGGCAGTAACGGAAAGGGGTCCTTTCTATTATGATGATTGCATTCTTGAAAGATGGAGGCTGAAGGCCCCTGAGGGGCACAGACCCCAAAGGGCCGTCGAGAACAGCCCAGTTGCCTATCCCAACAGAGGTCGCGGTGACACTGAAGATTCTGCAGATAACAGTATCTTTCCCTACAGGTACTGAAAAGTTCGAAGGCAACCGAGACGAACACTGAGAGGCGTCAAACCAGAGCTCTGTTCAAGCACAGCCGAACCCAACAGTGAAACAAAAACAATCTAGCAATGGAGTGGATGTCCATGCACATTACCAGCAATAGGTGGAGTCACTATACAATATGATTCCAAGTCTTCTTCAAAGAAAAACAAGTTGCGCACATCGGAGCCCAACACTATATGACAGGAGTATGCAAAGCATGTGTATCTACAGCTACACATGCCACAAATATGAATATTTTTGTTTAGTAAGCTAATAGGCTCCCTGGGATGTGCATCAGTCAACCTCCTCTCTATATCCATTTTTCTTCCACTATACCATTCACAGGAATTCTACGTAGTAAAAGGCAACATACCTCCCTCAACTGCCTCTCACCATTTAACCCACCTCTTAACAGCCCAGTCACAACCCCACATCATAAAAAACCCAAACACATGGTTATAACCATGCCCACTACTAACACCATTCAAGTGGCGGCTCCTCCACTAAGGCGGAAGAGCATCGCCCCACTGCTGCAAAGCAGTGAAAGAAAGAACAATTAAATGGTAATAACTCGAGATTATAATCAAAGTATTTGTTCCTGCTTCGCAAGTTTGCGGGGCGGGGCGGGCTGCTCTGCTTTCAGAGCAATGAAGGAGGAGTTTGCCCACTCCAAGTGCGCAATGACTGTTTGACCGGCCCTCTCAGGCCAGTCAAACAGTCATGCGCACTTCGTATGTTCTCTATGCAGGCTGCTTTACAGCCTGCATGGAGAACATGCTGAGGCCCCCAATTCTTGGCTGAGCGCTGATCCACGGCATTGCAGCATTGTGAATGGCTTAGGGGAGGGAGCCTGGCTGCTTCTTTTTCCGCCCCCAGAGAGACAGACGACGTGGATGAGGGCGGCAAGGAGGTACGTTTTTTTTCTGTTTTTCTTTTTTACATCCCGGCCCGCCACCCCCTTTCCGCTACTGAACATTACCTCTGATGCACTTACACCCCCTCGTAAAATACACCTGCACTCTCTCCTACTACAATAGGAAACATTGAGAGACAAATCAATTTTGCACCCCTTCGTCTTCTCTGCTCCTGGCACAGACCACAGACTACTTGACTGGTTTATCTGTCCACACCAACTCACTCACCTGTGTGGTACCCAATTAGATCCCATTCATAAAAATCAAATGGACTCTTCGTGTACCTGCCTCTATTCCAGTTTAGAGGGAACATCGGTCATCACCTCCGCTTCATTAACTTGTAGGTGCATGATGGTCCTTCTTCTGTCAGAGTATCTCTTCCTCGTCCAAGCTCTTGCTATTTCCTCAACATGATACCTTCTGCCACAAGGTCACTTTTCCAAGCTGGTAGTCCGAGAGGTCAGCTTTTGTTTCTGCAAAGCCTCCTTTATCAAGGTGCAGAATATCACATGCCTCTTCCAGTGACTTGCCCTTCCATGTAAAAAGGAGACAGAATAAGTGGCCCCATATTTTATTGACCCATCACTCAAACTCCATTACAGGTTCTGGGTTTTCTTCTGTATTATGACAAGGGAGAGGCCATGAAAGATCTGCACTTGTGACCCATTGTACCCCACCATTGGTAGGTTCAAATTAATGCTTTTGTAGCATTCATCATGATGTTTTCTGTGGAGTATAATAGGAAGGATATGCCTATTAAGGTTCATGGGAGCCACTCAGTGTACAGGTTTGACCCGGATGGGCTGGTTTCCTGTTTGTTTTAATATGGCCTGCATATACCTCATAATGTCTTTCCACATGCGACCTTTCCGAATCCTCTCATGTGGATGTTTTCCTTCTAGACACATTTTCTTGCTTTTCCTGTAGGAATATGTTGATGCTTCTCAAGGAAAAGGATTTAGGCTCTTAGATGCTTAAGTTACAGAGATCGATCACCCAGTTTTATCTAGATATTGTCGCTGATCTCCCAGGTCAAAGATGTCCTGTCTCACATCTTGTAGCCCTTGTTAGAAATCCACTTTGTCTAAAATAATCACATCTTTAATGTGCTTTAAAGAATTGCTTTGTGAAATGTTTGGTGTTTGTTTCAGTCTTCAGCTGCTTGGTCTGGTAGAGTCCCATACCCAAAACTGCAAGTCTTTTTGGCGCCATCGTATTGCAGAATGCCCTTTATGGGAGGGCACTTCATTCCCCAGCTGCTTGCATCGGTGCTTTTCTGGCCAACACTTTAGGAAGATATGCTTAGAATGGGATGGTCTGGTACACTTCCACCCTAAGAACCCTCATTTCTAGGTCACTCGCCCTTCTCGCATTGCTGCTCTCTCAGCTGGTACCTTGATCAGACTCTTCTTTTCCACGCTGGCAGTTGTCCTTCAGAGCGGTCTGCAGGCCCAGCTTTTCCCGGGGTGAACTCTTGAAGGCTGGTAACTAAAGAAGCAGTATAGTTCTGGCTCACTTACGGACATGTTCAATGCGATGCCTTGAGCCTCCAGAGATTCACTCCTGACAATCATTTGATCTGCAGCTATCTCTGCTGGACTCACACCAGAGAGCCCCGGATCTATTCATTAGCTTTTCCTCCGAGTACTGTGCTATATAGCTGCTGGATGGGTCCCTTACTCGTCTGCTTGAAACGGACTTCGTGTGGCCATCTGCCAATAAAGTATTTGTTGCAGATGTCTTTGTTGCTCCCTGCTGGGCTTTCAGGCCTGCCAGACTGTGCTCCACTGTGGTACATCAATCTAGTTGAAAACACAATATTATGAGACCTCCTCTCCTTCTCCGGCCCAAACAGGAAAAAACATACAGGCAATTACTGCTTGAAAAGCTTTATTCTGGTGCAGACCACATACTCCCCTTGGGCAACATAAGGATCAATTAATCTCCTCCCTGCTCAACCGAAAAAGAGTTTGAGCATTCGTTATTTTGTGGACGTCAAGAGTCAATTTCATGAGAGGTAGAAATAAATGTTGGGGGAAAAAATAGTAGGGCCGTTTTGAGGTATCAGAGCGGGCCAGAAGGACTTGGGTGGTAGCACAGCTTCTCCATGATCCTATTATCACCTAGCCCCAAAAACTTGTGTTAAAAAACCTAAACTGCTGCTTACCCACAACCCAGCAATAGTGAACATATGTTTATGAAGAACACCATTCCCACCACATAACATAATCCAAATGTGACAAAACTCTGTGAGGATATGTGGAACAACAGGTATCCTCACCCTGGTAAGTTTCAAAAGTATTGCTATGATCTGGGATCCTACTCAAAGCCTGGAAAGAAAACTGAAAGGTTGTCACTGTGCTGCAAGCTGAAACTATGGTGGACCATAGGAGTTTTCCCTATATGCCAGACTGCACGTCTATGGAAACAATTACCATTCTTTTTTTTCCCCTTTTGAAGAGGGGAAAAATTAAAAGTGGCTTCGGCAGCAAAACTGCTTTCAGCATTTAACTAAGTTTTCAATTTTTTTATTTATATTTATTTTATCAATTTTTTAATTAGAGGTCTTTTTTTCCACTTTTAAACAGCACACGTTCACCAATTCATCTCTTTTAACTCTGTGATGCAGAACCGGTCTGTTACTGCTGTTTTGCACACAGGAGACTTCCACGTGATTTTGCCATTAGACAAGACAAAAATAATAGCAAATAGTAAGATAATGTTACATTTACATACACATTGTCCTTGATGTAATCAGAGACATATTTTCTGTCAGTTTATAAACGTGTTCTGGGATATCGCATGTTGGGAAATAATATTCAGTTTTTATGAATGATAATGAAGATCCTATGAGAGGGAGCAGATGTTATTTCAACCAGCAACAGACAATAGGAGACAGATATTAGAAGCAATTTTTTCATAAAGTTGTTTTTGATCATAAATAAAAAGAATCCTTCAGCATCACCTCCACTCAAAATGAAGGAGCAAATGAAAACCAGAGATGAAGTCTAAGGATAACATAAAATATGTCTGGTGTCAGTACATGACTAACACTTTCAAGGGAAAGTGTAGGGCAACACTAATCTCTGCACTGTACAACAGCCAAACATCAAACGGCGGCAAAGTGTAAGGAAATGCCTCTTTTTTCATGGTCACCCCAAATTTTTAGATGCTGCTGGTTTTTCCACTCTGAGAATGCACCATGGCCTGCCAACAAGACCTCGGTGCCTGTTCCCTTAAAGAGGTCTGTCGAAATGCTCATACCCAAATGGCTAAAGTAACTTGCCTACAAGTCCCTAGCAAATGGTACACATGGCATGCAAGTTAAGGGTTTATTACCCCCAGGGGCTGCAGCACTGTTTGTGCCACGAGTAAAACGAGAAGCCCAGCCCAACATTTGCAGGCTGGAGGAGCAGTTTAAAACTGCTATCCAGACTTTGCCATTTAGGATCATTTCAATGGCAGACTTCCTTCTGGTATACGTGCAAGTCACTCCTATGACATGCCTATCGAGCCCTAAATCAGGGAGCAACATATCTCACGGGCAGAACATGCATTTTACATGTTCCGATAGTGAACATGTGAAGATGTTTTTACTGTGAAAAGGCTTGGTCGCCCAATTGGCGAGTACAGAGTCACATGTTGACCCCTCAGCTGTGCTAACTCTGGAACTGTGCGACCAAAGTAGGTCATCCATCAAACAACTCGTTACATTAAGCCGGACTTGATTCTCAAGTCGAAATTAATGTAATCAGCTGCAGTGTGCAACTTTAGTAAATTTACCACTTTGTTGCATTTAGACCCCTGTTCCCATAACGGTTGCATACTGGGTCCTGCCACGGAGACGGCTTTCTGCCCTCCTGGGGAGATGTGCTAACAACTCCCAGGAAAGGATACAATAGGGGTCTTCTCTGGAAGGAAGTGTCACCTTCCTCCTGCAGGAAGCCTCATGGGTGTTGGCCAAAAAGGTCAGCTTCAAAGGAGAAGCTGCTTTTGAAGGGCAAATGGGTAACACTTGGGAGAGAACCTGGTAATTTGTTTGCTACAAAGTGCATACTGCCCTGAGGACATTTTCTGAGCATAAGTAGGGCACCCCTGGCACCCCAAACTCAGATCTCAACTGGACTAGAAGAAGTACCAAGGAAGGATTGCCCTGCTGCACCAAGTTCCCGGCAAAGAGACGCTGCACCGACATGGACTGCATCTGCTGCAACTGGTGGCTAGACTGTGCCTGATGTGCCCTGCTCAAGGAGAAGTCCTCTCCAGAGCCCAGCCAAGAGACACCAAGGGCCAGCTGACAGGCCTCCTGTTCACAGCACAGGGACACAACAGCTGAAGAAGCCTGTTGGGGCACATTGGTAGCTCAAAGTCTTCAACCCACCGTCAACCGCTGCCTTGAGCACCAGGGACATGGACCCGATGCACAAAGTTGCACCTGAGTTTGCTGAGCCAGTGAGTGTCGTCAGAGTGCAGCTGGGACCTCCAAAGAATGAATTATCCATCCAGGACGGATTGGCTGATGACCGCGATATTGGGTGACCGGTAGTCCAGTGGCGACATGACTTCTGCCGGCACCGAAATGACAAGGATAACCTCACCCCTCCGAGGAGTAGTCGCAGCAAGACACTCATCGACTGAATCACATCCACAGCATTCTTTGAGCATCTTACACATCCTTCATCAGTTGCATCAGGACCGCTTCCATAGGAAAGCCCTGCAAAGGATACAAAAGTGCCTGGAGCTGACTGAAGACTGCTTCACCTACTGATGTAATGGTTTCTGAAGATCTTGCTGGTCCCCCTGACTGGCTCCCTACTGGAGTTGGTCACCTAAAGTGGCTCCAAGTGACCATATTACAACTAGTCTAAACTTTTTAGTGAAAACTTTTTTTAAGTGTCAAATTAGTTTCATTTGACAGTGCTTGTTCACAGTTGAGTGAAATGCTTCGATTTACCATACCTTGTAAATTCTGCATCTCCAGTAAATCTCTGTGTTGTGGCATCTATAAATACAGTCCATTTTTATTAATTGTGTCGGATTCCTGCAGGTTCTTGCTGATTTCTTCTTTAATTGTTTTGGTGGGGTTTAAATGCTTTACACTTGTTCCTTTGTAAAAGCCTTGCTGGTAAGAACAATAGCTACTCAGGCTTGAGCTGAAGGTTTGACAAACAAAACCTAAGGGTCCAAAAGGGTTGGTAGGTCTACTACAAGGTGAGGTCATACAATCATACCATATTAAAAACCCCGTTTCCACACAGAAAGCATACCTGCATAACCCAAGCAGAACAGCAACGAAAGCGACAAAAACATATTTCTTTTGTAGGGAAAGGCTGCCATGGGTGAGTGAGATGAAAAGTACAGAGCAGTTGTGGATTCTTTCATACAGTACTTCAGTCTGGATCTATTTACCCTCAAACCTGACTCCCAGAGTAACAGGATGCTGGTTCCATCGGGTACTTGGTCACCTCAGTCTAGGGTGTACATGGTTTATGACTGTGATTGTCACGAATGACAAACATCTGTCAGTCAAGTATGTGCAAAAGCATAAGCAGTATGCACACTTTTGTCTCACAATTTAAGAAGTCTTAGTATCTTGGACGTAATGGTGTATAACAGATGCCTTACAGGTAATCTATGTCCAGAGTTGGGAAATACCCTCCTTTGTGTTTCACATTCATACATCACACTATATGACTGCATTGAGTGGCATTTATTAGAAGTGGTAGATTTCAAACATGAACTTGGAAACATTAATTCTCTCCCCCATCTGATGACAATGCCATTAGTGAACCAACAGGCAAGTCAGTTGTCACGTGCATCCTCTTTGTAGCCTATTTATTATATATGCCAACATTCTAGTCTATTAATCAAACTTGAGAAGCTTTTGTAAAGCGCGCATGCTGACCCTTTATATTTCAAGGTGCTCTCGTATATGCTAACCAAGACAAGCACTGGAAATGCCAATAGGTCTCGCCTTTTGGTACTATTGGCTTTGCAAATGGTTTACAGCATGGCTAAAGAGGAAACAAATCAAAAAAAGTGCTATGACGCAGCGGCCATGTAATTTTGGAGGCATGGGCACTACACATGCACAGATCTGCAAAATGCGCAGGGAATCTTTTTATTACTGAGCCACACTGGATTAGCAGATAAAAAATATAAATAAAAAAAGCGTCCCAAAGAGTTTAAAAAAATAAAAAAATAAAAAGCGGGTGATGGCAGGCAGCCACAGTCAGCAGCTATCTGACTAGGATCATTATGTGTGCCTATGAAACAGCTGCTTAGCCCTAAAAGCTTTTTGGGTAAGATTATCCGGTCTTTACTGTTCGCTACAATAAACAATACGGAGGCAGCAGAGAAGCACATAGGAAAAGAGAGCAATGTGAGGGGGACAGAAGATCATGAGCAACACAATTTTGACGTGAGGGGGCAGAGAAGATCACTGAGCTTGAGAGGACAGAGAGAAGCATAAAACAGAAATGCCTGCAAAACATATCATGCACTCTCATCGAGGTCTGCACAAAAAAAAAAAAAAGAACTCCTGAAAAGCGCGCACTAGTGGAAGAATCGAAGGAGCCAATCAGAGAGATGGTAAATAGCCTATGCTCCACAGGAAGAGCAAAGACATGCTCAAGGTGCTAAAACAAATAAATCAAACAAATAGAATGCAAGCAAATGTGAGTGACAAAACACAAAGCTAATAGTAACTAACGGGTGGAATGCATTCCTAGGTCAGCTTTCAGAATGTCCCCCAGGAAGTATTTCACAACCAGACAGCTATGCAGTCAGGTAGGCAATTAGATGGGAATCTCTGTCTCAATATACACAAAGTTCATGCTTTGTCTTTAACTCCTGGTGCAGGACTTTGGAGCTTGGGGGCTTGACAGAAGCCTCATGAAGGATCAGTTTATTTTGGGATCGAGCGTCCAAGAGAACCTCAAGCTGACCCAGAACCATATATCTGGCTTGAGCTTGACTCCGGTCTTCAGTGGTCCGCCCACTCCTACCACATAATGGCAATTAAGGGCACAGAGGCATCGGAAGAACATGATTTGACCATGATCAAACAATTTGTGAAGCAGGAATAACACCACCACAGGCCAGAACTCCTTTTTCAAGGTCCATTACTTTCTCACTGCATCGCATTTTAATGAGTGGGCAATGACACTGGGTGTTCTCTCTCCATCGGTAAAATCAAATGATTGTTGGGCTACAGTCCTATTTTCTTATCACATACTAACAGTGTTTAGTTTTATTTATGTTCTTCGCATCTCTGAAACAAAAGAGTGAAGAAACATGCTCAAAAAGTGTTTGTTCTGACAAATTGTCAGAAGTGGCGGCCGGGATTAAGAAAAGCCATTTCTTTTGATTCCATAGTTTCCCTCTAGGCCATTACACAACAACTGGCGTGTAAGTAGTTCCGATGTTGAGACTGAGGGACTGCTCTCACCAAAAACATTACACTATGTTGTGGACCCTGCACAGACATTTAAAACCGAGTTCACAACAACCAACATATTTTGGCCAAGTGGTAAAGCCAGGAATAAACGTTAAGTATCCTAGGGCCATGGCTAAACTTTTCCACTGGACCACATCTAGCAGAGGAGGGCTGGTGTTTGTGTTTGCCCAACTTCGTCCAGATTCTTTTTTTTTTTTTTACATAATGCTCGCTACCTGTCTCTAAGTACTCCTAATGTCTACAGATAAGCGACTAAAGGCATTAGGAGATTGTGAGGCCTAAGGTTGCATTTCATTCAGATTGAATAATCAAGTTTCTTCCTTTGTACACTTTACTTGCCAAATTGGAGATAGCGAGCAAAGAGGGCTTACTCCAGGTTGTGGGACAGAGATAGCAAATCAGATACAGCCTAACAGTATTATCAAACCTATTTTCAGTCTCTTCTAGAGAGTCGGGGTCTAATTTAGGGGCAGTATAGAATGAAAACCTCAAAATAACTCCATGGCTCAAAGTTCACTCCATGTACACATTCACCCTCCATATACCCAGATAACACCCCGTTCCTCTACTCCCACCATACTGTTATCCGTGTGGCCCTCGGTCATACCACAGACTATACTTTTTGGCCCCTGGGAAATAGTTTGCGAGAGTGCGTGCTCTAGACCAACGTAAGGCAAATGTTATGGGGTATGCCATCTTTCTTGCATTATGGGCAACTGCTTTCCGAGCAGCAAATTTCTGCGGACTTATTTCGCTTCTAGGACTTTTAGGTATCCTCCTTTACCACTGGAATTAAGACTTCAATGGAGACCAAGTGCATGAAAGCCCTGAAAAGTAGTCTTTTCTAGATGTGGTACTCCAACCCCCAGTCATGAGGCAAGTATGAGCAGCCTTCTCAAAGTAAAGATTTCTTAAAGAAAAACTAGCATAATGACATTTAGTTCAAGAGAACTGCCTTCAGATGCCGTGCCTGAAACACAAGAGGGGCTGCAAGTTAGCATCAATCGCAGCTATGTTAGAACAAATATAGTAGAGGATAATTTTATTTGGTGGCAAGCTCAAATAGAATCTAAAGGATGTGTTTTGTCATTACCACAAAGGCAGAACTTTCTTAGCAGGTTAAGCCTACACTCCTTGCTGACTTCGACCTAATAAGGCCAGAATGTCTGACGACCTAGACATGCAGAATTTCTTGAAGGGGAAACAGTTGACAAGTGTGTCTGAAGGTACAGCAACCTTCAGGTTTCAGACTTCTACTGTACTCGAATCAGTTTCCAAGCACTCCTATACTCTTTAGAGGACCATTGCTAGGGAGAAGAAAAACAGATGAACCCACCAATATTTGCAGGTTTCTTGGTGAATCTGCAAAACCTGTTAATATTCAATAGTTAATTGGAGCTCCAGAGTTACCAGGGAAATTTTGCTAGGAGAGAAGTAGGAATATTCTTAAAGTCCTCCCTCTCAATTATGAACCATTCCCTCCACTGATTTCCATTAGCATCCTCGGCTGTGCTCCTTATGCACTGCTAGTCTGATTATATTCTCTAGTGGTAAACAAACTATCATCCTCTAAAGGAGAAGAAAATAATGTTCTTGCTATGGCTCCAGTGGACTATGCTGCAGCTCTCTGTGACACAGACAGCAGAAGGCAAGATAATAAATACTACAGAATTAAAAGAAATGTTACTTGCCTCTTGTCAGTCACAATAAATAGTCTATTTGCAATGGTTATAGTACACAGACTATAACCTTATGCAGAAGACTAGTCCTTTTACTGTGCATGCACTGAACAGACTACAATTTTGGCCTGCTTTAACTAGCATGAGACAATTAGTACATTAAGTTCAACTGCATTTACTTCAAGAAAGAAAAGTAGCAGCTTTGCTTACCTTGCCATCAGCTGTTAGCTGGACAAAGATTGTCCATTAAGTTTTTGATAGTTATTAAAAATAAAAATTCAGTACAGTGCACTTCAGAATTGAACACATTGTAAAGGTACATGCACCTCAGCATGTCACCCTCATCCACAGGGCCATCATCCACAGTTTTAGTCCATAAAATGCTCACCCCTTGCCCCAGATCTTAGTGTGTTTTCATGGACATCCCCTATCTTGATAAATAGTCTGTTCCATTTTAGAGCAACGATCTACCACCTTTCGCCATTCAGCTAGGGTTGGGGGATGAGGGGATCTCACCTGCGTGAAATATCTTGTTTGGCGACTGTTGTGGCCACCCCAACCTTTGTCTGTTCAAAGCAAGGGCCACCCATGTCTTCTATTAGGTCTAACAGCCCCACTCTCAGAATCAGGATCACACATCTATCTAGGATTCGAGATAAAGGCATTTTAAGTACCTTCCAGGAGTTTATTATCCTGAGGCAAGACCATACAATGTGAAAGAATTACAGCAGAAGCAGGTAGGTTGAGGAAGTTTCCCGGCATGCCACAAGCATCTAGGTGTAAAGTCGGTGGTATTTAGGTAGTGTATTTGGATCAATCGCAATTTGGAAGAAATAACTATTCCTCGGGGAGCAATCTGGGCATCACACCAGTCAATTTCTTCAAGAAAGTCTGGCAGTTCCTACCATTTCTGTTTAAGTGTCATAAATCTGTCGGAGGACACAGAGTATGAATGTGCGGTATATGCAGGATATTGCACCACTTTCCAAGCAGCCTATGAGAAGCTTGGCTTCAAGAGGGCTGTGCTCACGCAGTGTAGTGAAGTCTTGAAGATAATTCACAGGACATGTCGGAGTTGCAAGTATTTGTGAAATTGTATACGCGATAGGTAGAACTTGTGTTGTAGGTCCTGGAATGATTTTAAGTTTCCTCCATGCCAGATATCTCCAAGGGTTGTGATTTCAATTCTATCCCATTACTCAAAGCCCTTCAATCGAACAATGTGAGGTAGACATTGTCCATCCCAAGAGGGGTTAGTTGTGCGAGTGTCTTGTCCCATTTTGTAAAGCAAGAATAGTCCATTTACCACATTATTAGAAACACAATTTTGCCTTCTACCTTAGAATACATTGTCTGCTCACTACACACATAGTAAACATATTACCACAGACACAAAATAAGCATCATTAACATGCCCTCCGAGTCAAGTCTTTAACAAATATAAATCCTCTGTACGTTTGTCCATTCCTACAAATTAAATTCAGATGTGTTTGGGGACGAATAGAGGGACTACTAATGTCTGAATCACCCCTAAAATTTAGATTATTTAGAGTTCAGTTGATTGAGTTTCCACAAGCCCAATGCTGATTTATTGGTGTGTTCAATATCACACTTAGATTTTTTGAAGACTATAAAAAGTTTTTTATTTTTAGTAAAACGGTTAAGGAACTTTATCACAACTGTGCTATATTTTGATGCTTTAGGCATTTCGCCAGTTTTTGCTTAGAAAGTCCAAGTAATTTTATCATGGTTGCTGCCATTTTCCATTTCAACATTTAGTTCAATTTAGTCAATATGTTTTTCATTAGATAGTTCAAGTAATTTATCCAGGTTGCTTTCTTTTTCTACTCCATAATTGTTTTTAAAACTTTTTTTTATTAGTTATTTATTTTTTGCTGAGCAAGTTCATTGCCATGGTCACATATAACCACAAATCACAATTACACAATTGCAGTACAACCATCAATAACCAAAAAAAAGACATCAAATGTTACAGTAACTCGGTGTGCACTTCATCTCTGGTTCCAGAAAGCCACAAGGATTCGACCCTTCCCTCCCCATCTCTCAGTCTCACTCCTTTCTCCACTCCCTGCTAATGCTATAAATTTTCTATCATCCGTCTCCAACCATAGAAACAACCGAACTCCCAGTGACGTAGGCCCTAGCTCCCTACCTTACAGTCCCCCCTCTACACCTCGTAGTACCCTCAATATTGGGTCATTAACCCCTTCCCCCCCATTGTCCCCCAACTACTGCCTCTGCATGGCAGAACGTTCAGTATCCTGTGAAGGAGATCCTCTCTCACTTCCCCTCATTTGTGTCCGTCTGCATAGCATCCAGCAATGTGGCCCAAGATCCAAGTCATCCAGCAGTTTAATATCCAGTCAATTGAGTTTCATATGGTCATCCTCCGCTAGTGCCCACTCTGATGTCTTTACTCAACAGCGAGGTCGAAGGGGCCCTCGAGCTCAGCCACCCTATGGCCACCCTCTTCTTGGCCAGCACTTAGGCCAAATGTAGGTATTTCCAGGGCATCTTTTCCCCTTCGTGGTCGTTTAATAATTCCCAGCAAACACACCTGCAGTGTCATCTAAACTGCTATTCCGTCACAGTCAGCAGCTGTGTGACCACAGACAACCACTATGCGTGCGCACTGGAACAGGTCCATGCCATATGTAAGAAGGACATGCCCTCTCCTCCGTATCGCAGGCAATCCGCAATCCTGTCTCTATACATCTGGATAAGTTTAAAGGGCGTGAGATATGTGCGATGAACATAATTAAAAAACACCAGCTTAAATCTAGCATTGCATGAAACCGGTTTCACTAATTCGCAAGATGAACTCCACTCCCTGTCAGTCTACTCCTCCCCTGGAGCGCTGCGGGCTCAGTCCTGACTGTCCATCTTAAGCACTACATAGAGGTGCATCACCGGATGTCTTGTTGCCCTGGCCGTCGACATTAAGTGCAAGGTTTCCGTCTGTTTGGGCGCATTCGGGAAATCCGCCCAGATTTCCCTCCAAGTGCTCCTTAATTTAGCATTCTGCAAAAACTGTCTACCCCACACCACAAAGGCCTCCTGTGCCTCCACAAAAGTGAGAAACTTCGCCCCTGGGTAGAGGTCACTCAATGTCTCAAACACCCCCCCTCTCTCCATCGCACTACTGACAAGCTCAAACTAATGCGGCTAAAGGGCGACAGCATCTGAATGACGAGGTCCCTAGCAAAGGGTTGCCTCTCCAAGACTCTGGTCACCACTCTCTCCCACACCTACGCGAGATGCCTGTGACCCTCGAATAAGCAGCGTCAATAACGAATGTGTGCAGTAGGTGCATCACAGCTGTCTTTTCTCCCAATTGTCCTCCTCTGCTGCCCAGTGTCGCATGTTGTAGTTTAGAAGCATAATACTAAAGTTCCAAATCAAGGAGGCCCTTGCCTCCCTCCAGGAGGTCCTGCCTGAGGAGTGGTAGCGCCACAAGGCTTCTGTTCCCGGCCCATACCAGGGAGGTCATGTGTTCATCAAGAGTCCTAAAAAGGCTGCACGGCAGGGTATGCAGTGCACTCTATACAACAGAGTCACCTGGGGAGGAACACCATATTCGCCACTGTGATTCTGCCAGCCATAGACAGCGGCAGAGCATTCCAAAAGTGAACTGTTTTGGTCAGTCCACTCACCAAGGGGCAAATACTGTACTGGCGCCGACTGTCAAGTGTCCCACCATAACTCCAAGATATTGAAATGTCTTAGTCGATCATCTCGGACCCACTGGGATCAGATCCTCTTCCGGATGTAGCGTACTCCCCAGCCCGGGAGCACGTAAAATAAAATGCCACACACAGAGCTCATAACAGATGTCTTTATTCACCAGTGTACAACATTCAACTGAACTTCTCAATATCTCCTAACCATTATTAACCACACCATAACACCTCCCCAAATGCTTAGGCAATTCTCTCATTGAGCCCACCCACAACCTTGGGCTCATAGTTTTAAGACACACCTCCACCCTGGTTAAATAAGGTGTAAACAGCAGCAGCATTGTATTCTTCGATAAGTCGTCTAGGTGCTTGCACTGTTCAGTCAGATCGCCTGGTCTGAGGTAGCTGAGATGCACCCTGAGTGGACACCGAGGGTACGGGAGCTGGTGCTTGATCTAGGCCGTCAGGTGGGGCAGGACCATCAGGGATTAAAGGGGCTGATGAATTTTGAGATAGATGTCTGAAATGTGATGAAACCCTTGCAATGGATTTTCCAGGGCATTGCGCTATTATCATGTTTCTTGCGCGCCACAACTCAGAGGCTCAGCAGCAAATGGAGGGCTGGACATAAGGCCTTACTCAGCTCGATTCCCTCCATCGATGCACGCTGAATCACTCTTTAGGGTGCCCATAAATCGTTTCACGACACAGTTAGCCTGGGGCCACAAGGGTATACTTTTTTTGATGCTTTACATGGAGTCTAGTTAGAAACTACTTGCTATTTAACAGTGGACCATTATCAGATTTAAGGATGTCTGGGATGACCCATGCTGCAAAGATGTCGTCTAGCAGCTCAATGACCTTGCCATGTGTTGTTGATGACATTTCTTCCACCAGAGGAAAATGAGAATACTCATTGATGACTACCATGAGATGATGTCCATTCGCTAGGGGCCCAAAGAAATCAACAGCCACCCTTTCACGGACGTGCAGGAAGATCAGACATGGTTAGTGGATGCTGGGTCATTTTAGGGGAAAGGCAATTACATAGGTGGCACTCCTTTAGTTCCCTCTCAACTCTCTGGTCCAAGTGCGGGAACCACACTCGATCCCTCAGGACTCTTTTGGTGTCGACAATGTCACAATGTCCTTCGTGAGCGAGTTCAATGACTAGGTGTCTGAGACTCTCAGGTAGGACGATCCGTGAGCCTCTTAGCACTATGCCTTCTTTGGTGACAAACAGTTCATCCTGTACTTTCTTCAACTTTTGAAATTTAGCATCATCACTTAGAGGTTGAACACTTGGTCTCCATGACTGCGCTGAAATGATGTCTTTAAGGGCAAGCATGCATTTATCGGCATATGTAGCAGCAACGATCTGTTCAATGGATAAGGCCGCTGGCGTGCTGGACCTTACAATAAAGTTGATGTACTCTTCAGTTGTTTGAGGTCGAGCTGTGCCGATGTAAGGGTACTCGTGAGAAGTAATCTGCAGGATTTTGGTTCTTGCGTGGCTAAAGCACAATTGTATAGTCGTACTCCGGTAAAACGCAGTGCTTGGTGGTCTGTAACAATCATGAAATGCTTGCCATAGATAAACACATGAAAGTGTTTGCAGGCCCACACCACAGCCAGAATCTCCTTTTCTGGGTGGGAATAGGAACATTCTGTGTCAGACAGACTTCAGCTAGCAAACGCCACTATGTGTCTCTGAGCATGTGGGTGTCCATTATGCTGAGCAAGGACTGCTCCCAGCCATACCGGGCTTGCATCAACAGTAATCTCAGTGTGCAATTTAGGATCAAAGTAAGCAATCTCAGTGGCATTGTCAATAGCATGCTTTATCCTTTTGAAGCTTTGGTCGCATTTAGAGGACCATCGGAACTAGGCATTTTGCTAAGACAGGTCTCTCATTGGGGCACTCATTGTGGCAAAGTCACGAATGTACCTTGAACAATAGCTGGCCATGCCCAAGAAGGATCGTAGCATGGTGACATCTTGTGGTGGTAGGGTGGCTGATCATGCATTTACTCTATCTGGATCAGTAGTAATTTCGCCATCAGATAACATGTGCCCAAAGAACTGGCGTTTGGTTTTGTGAAATTCACACTTTTCTGCATTTAGAGCAAGACCTGCATCGGTAAGTAACTGGCACTCTTGTTTGAGAGCCTTCTCATGCTCCTTCTGTGTTGTCTCAAATACCATTATATCATCACTGTGATTGAAAGAATGTGGAACAGGATGAATTTTTCTACGTACAACATCTTAGAATATTTCTGCAGCAGACGACACTCCAAAACTCAACCTTTTATATCTGAACAAACCAACAGGAGCCAAAAAAAACGTACCTACGGTTTTCTTCTAATTCAAGTTGATAGTATCCATTGTTCAGGGCAAGACGGGGAAAAAAACTTTGGCTCTGTTCAGCTGTATGATCATGTCTGCAATGTGTGGATCCTGATGTCCTTCTCTCTTGATAGCTTTGTTAGCCTGGTGCACATCCACACAAATGCGCACTGCACCTCCACTATTTTGGCACTACCACTATGGGCAACACCCATGGTGTGGGATCAGTAGAGCACTCAATGATGTCATGCTTCATCCATGTTTATTGTTCCTTTCCGACCGCTTCTTGTTGGTGAAATGCTATTCTGTGGTATCACTGTGCAACAGGCCAGATGTCTTAGTTGATGTGAAGTTGCACCTTCATTGTCTTGAGCTTTTCTAGTCCATGAAATAACGAAAGGAACTGACTCAAAATTTCAGATTGCGTATGCAGGTTATAATTGTAGATATTAGTCCCCTGTAAGCAGCAATTGCAAAGCTGAGTAGACATGCACTGGACGAAGTACCTTGAAGAACGTGAATTGGTGCTTGCACAGATGTCTTTTTATGATGTAAGGTCGCGGTGAATGATCCTTGACTCTGCAATGGTTTCAACGCAGCCTATGTGTTTGACACGTTGAGTAGCAGTGTGGGTCACAAATTATTAAACTGTTTGACTAGCATAATGTTGATCGATGCACGCTATCAATTACAAAGGTTATGGGGCAACAGTTGACCTTCAGTGTGAAATCGGGGCATTGTCCATATGAATTGGTTTGTTTTGTTGACTCGCTTGTTTTTGTGGTTGGTTAGTCTTCTTTGCAAGCAGCAAGACCCATGTGTGCAGGTCACTTTTTGGCTGATACCATCTTCGCACATTCACCATTTTCACTGTCGCTCGATTGTGATGTCCAAAAACGTTTGTTGGATGAACTTGATGATGATCAACTTCATTTAGTTTCCACCTGTCGCAATTGAGGTTGCTTCTCATCTTTGTAGGCATGGCGAGGATGCTTCTGGAACTTTCTGGCGTCCAGTTTCTCGTCTCACCGTGATGCATGTGGTTTCTCTTTTGCCTTCCACACCGTTATGAAGAGGTTTTCCTTTCTGCAACCTTTGCATGTCCGACTGATGGCTGGACATTTGCTCTCATGTGGAAATGAAAATCTACACCGTAAATACAGCTTTCCTTTCTTTGAGAAGGTCGACTTACGTGCATCTACTTTGTGCTTGCTCTACAGGATTAGTGCCGATTTACTCTTTGCTGTTCCAGCTTCCATGTCGGCAGCCTTCCGATCTGCCCTCTCCTCGGCTCTTGCAACCATTAGCACTTTTTCCTAAACTGAGCATCTCCCTCAGCATGTGTAGTCTGAACGAGTCTGAAAGACCGCCATCACTGACACTGAGGTGTATGGCTTCTTCATCGTTAAATTCACTAAATTTACACTGTTTGATAAGCACGTCAAGTCTCTCAACAAGCTCATACATTGTTTCACTAACTTTTCTCGCTTGATTAAAAATATACCTTTCATAATCAAAATTTGTTATTGGATTGAACTTGGCCCCTAATGCTTCTATGATTTGATGGTACAAGATTGTCTCAGTCTGTGAGATTTTCTTTATCACTTCTTTTACTTCATCACCAGCAAGATACTTTAAATATTTAATGAGCTTTCTCATCATTTACTTTTTCCAGAGCATCTATGAAGTCATCGAAGGCCCCGATCCATATAGTCCATTTGGCGCCAAAATTCAGCTTTTTGGAGGCGTCGAATGACGGTGGTGGTTTCAAGAACGCAGCTGGGTCATACTTCGCACTCCCGTCAACAGCCATTGAAAAACTTCACAATCCCGAAGGCTTTCCCGGCGTCTACAGGAACTTTACCTTCTGCATGCACAACCTCTGTGCTTGCACTTGGGTTGTTTCACCCAATCTTGAGGTCATACAGCACTTTCTCTGTTTTCGCTGGTAAGCGAATCTCCGTCTCTCGTACCTGGTTATCACTACCTTGAGCGCTTGCTTCGTACCTGGTTGTAGCTGCCATCTGGATTTTTCACTTTGTATCGATAATGGCTCTGTGATAATCTGTGGTACAGAATCTCTTCTTTCAGTCTTACCAAAGAATTTCTGGTGGGCTTTCAAGGACACGCAGGGCTCGAAAAATCATTAAAAAATGCACTAGACCTGCAGGTCTAGTAACCTACAAAATCTCCTCGACCTAACTCAAATGCACTTGACCTCTGACACTGAAAGCTGAGCAAATGTGACAAGTTAACAATATTTAAAAGCATTTTTATTGCTCATTTACTTTGTGAGCAATAAAGATGCCTTTAAATCTTGCTATCTTGTCACATTTCCTCTGCTTTCAGAGGCAGAGGTCAAGTGTCAGTTTGTCTTCCTACTCGCCAGAAAGGGCGAGTAGGACCTAAAAATAGCTCGTCCTGAATTAATCTGACTCGCAAATGTGAGCGGTCGAGTGAATTTTTCGAGCCGTGACACTCCTCTGCAGGGCCTTCAACTTCTTTGAGGGCTATATATGGGCTGGAGTGGGGCTTCGATTCCACACACTGCAACTTCGAACTGCTTCTCATCGAAGAGGCACACGTGGCACACACAAGCAGTTTGTTGTAGCATAGCATCGCAAACCTTCAGGGACATCGGTCTTGTTTATTTGGGGCACAAATCCCGCACTCGTTGCCCGTTGTTGCATCCTCCCCAGCCCGGGAGCATGCAAAATGAACACGCCGCACACAGAGCTTGTAACCGACATCTTTATTCACCCATTCAACTGAACTTCTCATTTTCTCCTAACCATACCTTAACACGATTACATAATTCTCTCATTGAGTCCCCCCCCAAAAACCGCAGGGTCCTGGCGCACATATTCTTAAGACACTACATTGGAATCTCACTAAGTGCCCCAATGGGAAAAGCAGCTATTTACATCTGTTAATACTCAGTCCTGCACCTCCCTAAAATCCTCCAACTTCGCCAGCAGGAGCGGCACCGCATCGGAGGGCTGTGGCAAATAAGATAGGACATTATCTGCATATAGGGAGATCAGGTGCGTGGAGTCCCCCACCCTGATACCGAGGGCCCACATCTCACTACGAAGCCTCACCACCAGAGGCTCCAGCGCCAAAGCAAAATGGAGAGGGGACATTGGGCAGCCCCAACATGTATCCCCATCTCACTCCGCACCCTGGCCCCAAGAACTGTGTGCAGCAGCCTCACCCAGCAGAAGAAATGGGTCTCAAAACCCATCCTCTGGAGTACCTGCATTAAGTAGGTCGATTCAAGAGTGATCGAAAGACTTGGTAATATCCACTGACGCCAATACCAAATCTTCCCCACTCTGTCACACTGAGTGCATCACATGTGCTAGCAAACACAAATTAAGGGCTGTGCTGCGCCCTTGCATAAAGCCACATTGATCTTCATGCACCAGAGATCCCACCACCCCTCTCAAACTTTCAGTTAAGATCTTACATAGTACTTTGGCGTCCACATTAAGCATGGTGAGAGTTCTATAGGAGTTCTGGCTTTGGAACCATACAGATTACTCCCTCTCAGAGGGTGGGAGATAGGCAAACACCCCCCCCCCCCCCACCTCCTGAAACACCTCTAACCGTGGGTCCGCCAACTGTGCCACATACTCCTGGTAAAATTCCACCAGAAAGCGATCGCCTCCTGGTTCCTCCCCCTATTCATCTTACCTAGCACCATATTCAACTCTTCAAGAGTGATCTCAGCCTCCAGGTCCTCCCTCATCAAGCAAGACAGGCAGGTCCACCCGTTCAAGGTACCTCTCCACCACCGTGACATCCACCTCCTCTCCCACCCCATACAGCTCACGCAGGTGTTCCCCCAAGTGTCATTAATAACCGTCTGGGACGTGGCCAGAAACCTATCCTGCTTCCGGAGTGCTACAATAGGTGCCCTGCCCACTTAACGTTTGAACAGCCAGGCCAGCAGCTTACTGGGTTTGGCCCCTTCTCGATGTAAACACGGTCTGTATTCCAGTCGTATAAGCCTGTCAAGTCTATCCCAGGTGTCTCCCAGTCCTCTCCGAAGAGCCATTATGGTGTCGCCTGAATTCTTCGGGTCTGTCTTCCCTCATTGGGCCTTTGTTAACATCTCAATGTCCCCGAGCTCTCCCTGCAGTTGCCGTTTGATACCACATACTTGCCCATACACTCCCTTTGGAGAACCTCTTTCAACGCCTTCCATATGGTACTTCTACTACCCGTAGTGCTCCAGTTACGCACTGGGTACTCAGTAATGACCCTCCCCGGTGTCTGCCTATATAGTGCATCTAACAGGGCAATCGGCAGATTCCCCGTCTCGCCTGGAACACTACTCCTCCTCACTCCAGGAGGAGAGGTGAGTGATCCGACAAATATCTGCCCAGATCGGTACCTGTGTGTATGTCGGCCCATATTTCAGCAGTCTCTAGGGTCGATCCAACCTGCTCTAGGTGCCAAGGATAGTGGAGCGACAGGAATACTCCTTTTTAGCTGGGTACATTTCCCACCAGATGTCCCTCGCTCGAGGTTGTGCATAACTGCAGCCAATGTCTGTCATACTAAGCTTTGTGGGCACGCGGGGGGGACCATCTGTCCATATCTGTGTAAAGGACGCACTTGAAGTCCCCAACCCATATCATCACGAGCGTGTTCAGGAGTGGAAAAAACTCCCTATCATCCACGTTGGGGGCATATACATTTAGTATAGTTATTTCCACACTATCCAAAGTTCCCTGCAAGAGGACATAACGCCTACTCGGATCAGCTTCCGAGAAGAGCAGCTTAAAGGGCACCCTTGGGGCCACCCACACCACCACTCCTCGGGCTTATGATGAATATGTGGAAGATATCAATTGGCCTCTCCACTTTTTCCTCAATTTGTCTGCTTCTTCCTCTAGATTACATGGGTACTCACAAACATTTTCCCGGGGGCCGCAAAGTTTGTTCTATGGTGCGACCAAGGGCCGCACTGATGCTAGAGGGGGGTGTAAAGTGGGTGTAGGGGAAGCAAAGCATGTATATCTAGTGGCGGTCTTTGAAAATGAAGGTGTGCCTAAAATTAAGGGCCTAGTTACTACCTTTCCCTAACTGCAAATTAACCTTTAAATAAGTGCTTGCTGTATATTTAAAAAATATTTTTGTTTATTCATTGCAGTGCTGAGTTGAGTAAACAGCAGCCAAGTGCTGCTGCTGCCCAGGGGGCCGCATATAAAAGGTCAGGAGGGCCGCATGCGGCCCCCGGGCCGTACTTTGAGTATCACTGCTCTAGAAGGTGTGTTTCCTGCAGACAGGCTAAACTCACCCCAGAATGCCTTAAGTAAGAGAGCACCGTGTGCTTTTTCACATAACTTCCCAGGCCTTGGACGTTCCATGTGATTATCTTATAGGTGCGCATCCGACTTGATAAACACACCAGCTGACCCCCAGGCTGTCGAGACAGTCTCTCCCCCCACCCTGAATTCGGCTCCTCCCCCGTCCCGCATGTATGGAATGTGTGCACATTCCGAGTACCCTACAACATAGCTTGTACCATAACAAAAATAAAACACCCCTCCATGTTTAACACCCCCATCCTCTCCTCTCCCGGGCAAACACATAACAACCTTAGTTCACCCCTGAGCTGCTCTGATGCCTGTGCCGTACCGCTGCACTTTGTCCCTCCCAACTCCAAAATTTACTTAAGCACCAGGTCCACAAATGGTTGCACCCCACAAATGTTAGTGTGCAGTCTCACTCAGATTGGATACCGGAAGTCTCTGATGGAGGCAGATAAGCACCCTCGTTGCCTCCTCCATGAGCACAGAGTGAGTCTGTGCTGTCCATCTGCTCTGCTGCCAAAGTAACATCGTCCTGCACAACAATTCGAGATGCAGCGCAGCTCCAATTCGAAGGCCGATCCTGTGATTTACTTCGGGGGACTTGCCCAGGTCTCCCAAATTGCCTCCCTCAAGTCGTTCTCAATGCAACTTGTTGGCGGCGCGGCACCTTGTCCCATTGGTCAAGCCATGCCCAGACATCCTCAGGCCTCTCAAAGAAGTTCGTTTTTTCCTGTGGGTCTGCACCATGTGGGTATAATCCAGGAAAATGGCAAAACTGTGGTTTTCAAACTTCAACGCCCCTGCCGCAAGGGGCGCTCTATAGATACAGTCTCTGACACGATAATTAAAAATCCTTGCAATCAATGCTCTAGGGAACGCTACCGGCAGAGGTCTCATCACCAAGGACCGGTGCACTCTCTCAACCGCAAACATATGTGATAAGCACAGTAGTTGACGGGTGTGGGTAATCCAATCTTCCAAGAAATCCTCGGCAGACACCCACTCAGTTCGTTGGGGAACCCCACCAGGCACAGGTTATTGCGGCGTGGTCGGCCTTCAGCTTCCTCAGCCCTTTTCTCCAGTATCTTAGTAGTGGCTGTGAGCCGCACAACTTGTTCCTTAAGGGTGGTGACATCCGTACCCAAGCCGTTGATCAATTGCTCCGCTACCGTCACCCTCTCCACACCTTTACAGAGGTCACGGCGCAGGAGGCCCACTTCTAACGCCACAGTGTCTATCATCCTCTCCAGGGCTGTGCGGGACCCCTGAATCGCCTCCAGTAAGGACAATCTCGAAGGTTCCTCCTATGCTTCTGGCGGTGGGGGGCGCATTTGACGGGTGCTAAGCTGCGGCAGGCCCTAGGGAGTAATAGTATTACTCTGCTGTCCCTTACCCGCCTTATCTTTCCCCATGATTGGAATTGAGGGCAAAAGCTCCTTGATCCTGCGGGGTCCATTTGCTTGCCGATGACTCCACTGCATGCCCCCACTTCCTCTGCACTTTCCGCTTTCGCCGGACCCAGGCACAGTGGGATTTGCAATCACAGCATTACCTGCCCCACCTGTGGACTCACCAAGGTTGGGCCCCCCAGGAGTGCTCTCGCACCAGCTCCTGCCATATTCCCCAGAAGGCTCACCAGGTCATGTGTGGAAGCTGCAGCCTCCTCTATGCCACTCTGAGGACGTTGAGAGTCTGAACCTCTGCGTCTTACAGTCTCCTAGGGTCGATCCGTCCCAATGGGCTCCCGTCCAGCAACCCAACAAGTTCGGGCCACCCCCGCTGTTTCTGGCCACTCCTACGGCAAAATTACACACCACACAGATCCGGGACTGCCTTCTAGTGTGCGGGCACTCCTTCAGCCACGATAGCCACACTGACTCTAGGCGGCACCTCCACGTCCCTCTGCTACACCGCTGGGCTCCGCAGGCAATTCGACCAGCCACGCGGCCTTTGAGCCGGAGGAGCCGCCCCACCATTGACAGGTCTCAGAGCTTTACAGGAAAGATATCACAGGATAAGGGTATGTTACAGGAGTTCAGTCAACCCGGTTCACCGGCATTTAAGTGTGTCTACAGGGATGATTACAGAGGATTTGAGACTGGGGCAGCGGAGCTCGCGCTCAGAGCATCTGAGCAGCCATCTTGCCAGGCCACGCCCCCTTTCTACTCCATCGTTAAGTCGAACTTTGCACTAAATTTAGATCAATATTTGTATGGACCATAATTTCTATAGCCCATGGACTAATTTGCTTTATTATTGACTAGGTTGCATCAGGACTCTAGTTTCTCTTAAATCAATAGCCTGAAAATGACTCTTACTCTCCGCTATATTGTGAGTATAGGTTCGGTCTCTGATTGAGGCAAGATGCAAGTAGTCCCAGAGTGACAAGTATGATGTATGTAGTATTTGTACACAGGTCCTAAATCATGTAAGCATGCAGTTCTTACCATGTAGGCGCGGCTCAGGGGGGGCGATATACACGAGGAAGACAGAGTTCCGTGCTCCAAATCCAAATATGCCATTGGCAGCATCACTGGATCGGCTGCAGTACCAGTTTGGAGAAGCTCCCAAAAGTTTATCAACATGCGACATCTTTCCTGTGTAGAACATTCAGGAAAGAAAAACAAATTTTACTCAGGAATCTGCAAGAATCAGACTGATTAATAAAGCATCTTCTCAGCCGTCCCTCCAACTCTGGGTATTTTACAACATATGTTTAACTGTACTCAGGCCCTCATTCCGAGTTGGCTGCAATTCCCGATTCAGCTGGTAATTCCCTTTACTGGCAGCGCTAAAAAATACAAGCCAGGTTGTATTTTTTCAGTAACAGAAATATGGTGAAATTCCCAGATGCGAAACGCAGAGTTACCATGGGAATCTAGTGTGGTACTTCTCATCACCCAGTAATTCACCCTTTCTACAGACATGTTTAGGGTATTACTTGAAATACTGTGATATTCATGCATTCTGGAATTAAAGATAGCCATGTTACAGATAATTCAGGTTGCAGTAATACCACATCAGTACTCTGGACCTCAGTTTCCCAATAAATGTCTACATATAGCCCAACCTATCTATACAGGGGAGCAGCTACTTAACAAGGTCAAATGTATCACAAACAAATATTCAATGGGTAAAAAGAAAAACAGCATGAGCTGGTGCAAAATAGACAGACATAGTAATGAAAAGGAAGATGTGACTTTCTGTATCCTTCTAAGGAGTCAGCCTTTAAATCAGGTATCGGTGGATATAAAAACTTATTGTGGAGTTGGGCGTCATATACTCAGCCCAAACAGTCAATCTACCGGTTTCATGCATTGATGGGATTTTATTTCTTGCAATGTTGGTACTGCTTGTGTATACATCTCTTTTCATGTACCAATAGGATGTTGAACGAGCATTTTAGTCATTTATTATCATATAATTGGTTAGGATTTTGACTCACCGACAATTGACCCCTTGTGTTATATTTTCTGTGCTTTGGAAAGCATTTTCTAATTCCTGGGTTCATGAGGATACCCTCATCCCAGTGAGTTGCCCTTGATCATTTATAGGAGTTTAGATACTATACAACGCACGACAGACCACACAATTAGACAGTCGCCTGATATGCTTAATTGTTTATTTTACCATATAGAAAGTTTGTGTACTTGGGCATGTATCATATTGACCCATCCTTATGTTTAGCAAAAGTGAACTTTTATTACTTGTACCATTAGTACTCATTTAACTATTACATTCCAATACTTATTATGCTTAATTTATTATCTAATTAGCTTCTGCACTTCATGATTAATGGTATGGGCAATTTGGATGCTCTCTTTAATTGCCACACCATGGATCTGGTTCATTCGTGGTGTCCCACGTTTAACAATTCCCTTTGGACCCACATCTGTTCTCTACACATTGGTTACGTGGAAATTCTAAACTGCACAGTTAGACTCACCTGTGGAGGACTAACTGTGTAACATGCATTACTATTTGATATTCGCTCTCTTTCCATTTGGTACCTTGGAGGTACATTTCGGCACATACTATTTCATGATGCGGAACTCTGTTTACATGTTTCAGCACGTGGATCATCAGTGTTGAGCAGTTAGGGATCTATCCTATATGTTGGAAATTGTATATAACTAACTGAGTTCATGTAACCTCTTCCTGAACCAGATGAAGTCAATGGGGACCTACTCTTTTTGAGCAGCTGGAAACAAAGAAACTTTTGACTGTATGAAACATTGATATGCAACAGATTCTGGACTAAAAGGATACTGGACCAAGCTAAGAACTCGCAAGAATGCCTGAGGATTAATAATCGTATGATTTTGGACTGGCCTGCGAGTTCAATTTGACAAAAGTTCTGCAATGTTCAATTCATACTGAACACCAGTGACCTGGTGTTCCTCCCTCTGAACTCCGCAAACTGCTTTATATGGAAAGGGACACACATGTGATTTACATATATGGGATCAAAGTGTTAAAGGTGTGCGCTGCCTTGTTCTCTTGCCAGTCCATTTGTATATTGGGGTCATTTTCTAACAGCAAGGGAACATATGGCATCATGTTGCACACTATGGCACATTCAACAGGGCAGTGAATGCATGCCACCTTCACTGAGGAATAACATACAAAATTCAATAGCACAAAAAAATAATTACGTTAGCTCTAGATATGTGGTTAAGTCTGCATACATATATATATATGTATTTTATTTTAGATATTGCAAAAAAGGGAAAACAAATAAAAACCGAATATATGAATGGATATATTTTGCATTACATATATACAATTGTCATAGTACATATTAAATCCATCTTACTTACATAAGATATAAGTGTAGGAATGTGTGTGTATACCTTTTGACCTCTTTTTCTAACAAAAGACAAATGTCACAGTATGTAAATAATTACTACAGTTCTCTCTATATGTGTGTGCATGCCTAAATATGGACAGTGCATGCATACTTTAACATGACAAACTATGCTTCTCACTGTATGGAGAGGAGGTTGTCGTTATTCATGTGTAATCATACGCTGAGATGCGCTTCCTGTTATACGCAGATACATTAATATAAGGAGAACAAAATGTATATTACACCACAAGATACATGTGTTTATCAGACCATTTAAATATTGCTGCTTCTATGTACATATGGGTGTGTGTGTGTGTATTATATATATGAATTTATGTCTGTCTGCTATTAAAACGTTACTAAGTGTCATGAGTATATATGTATGTATAAGTTCAGTTATTTGTTTAAAATAATTATTTGCATAGTTCAGAAGATACGTGTGCATATCAGGCCATGTAAATATTTCTTCTATGTACAGATGGGTCTGTATTCAGAGAGGTCTTTTTGAGCCACTAAAACTTTATGTGGTGGTGGTGGTGGTGGTGGCAGCAGCTGTGTGTGCTAATTTCAGTTTTTTATTTAAAAAAACTCTACTCCCTTCAATCTTTGTCCCACCCCTCTTCTCTCTGACTCATCCCAAACCTTTCTAACAACTATGAACTCCTAACTCCTTTTTCAAACTCCCCCACCCCTCCTTTTTAGCCAAATTATCCAACTAACATGGGCACATGTCTACTACTTCTAACAACAACTTACTTCCCCTTTCTAATCCATTGTCATCCATCTATCCTTACTTCAAAACACTAATAAACACACAAGAACTCAAGAGTAACTATAAAGATATCATGTGCCCCAAGAAGGAACGAAATTGGATAAAGAAATCAAGAAGAATGACATGGATAATCATCCCACAACATCCCAACTTGTAGGAGAGCCAGCTACCTAACAATCCTTGCTTGGTTCCCTAGCAGGAAAATCCCAGAGGTCCAAGCTAAGATAACCAGCTGCACCCTAGCAACCACTCTAAATCTTCATTCAAAGGCAGCAGCAACCGAAAGCTGTGATTCAATTAAATTAGTCACGAAACACTGTAAGAAATAGTACAGTAAATTGTAGTTTGTCCCTACAGAGCCAGTCTTCCATTTCATTGGGTGACCCAGCTTCGCTGCCACATGTATGTCAATCACTTCCTTTTTCATTCTCATGCATACACTCTTACTTTTCATGATCTTAGGGCAAAGTGCAGGAAACAAGAGAAAACATTGCCACTCAAAGGAAACTTACTTGTTACTTATCCCATTGCACAGCACTGCATATTGAAGGTCCTGTGACCCTAGTACCACCCACCATCACTGTAACTCCACCCTCTTTATCTACCTTAAAACTTATGGTGGGGAGAAGGCAAACTCCACCCGATACATGGGCCTACTCCTGTATCGAGTCATGGTATAGGGCCAACAATATTTCTTCAATCACCTTCTCCACCACCTCTGGAGAGACAGATTACAATTTCCAAAACAAGTATATTTGATCCCATCCTAGATTTAATCGCCAGTCTTATATACATTGTTAAGATGTTCACCACCACACAGTCTCTATAAGCACTAGACTCCAGGAAGGCTTTCGCCACTGTGCTCTGCCACAGTGGCAATGAACCAGTTTGCCACTCAGCCCAGTAAACAACTATTCCACAGCTAGTACTCTCCAAAAAAATGTCTTCCTGGTTGATTCAACGGCCTGCACAAACTGCTCTCTGGCCTCCGATCATATTTGTGTGGAGAGAGTTGACAGATATAAAGAGCATGTTCTCTCGTTTAGAAAGTTAATGGGCCCAGATAAGCTGCTGCAGATTGTTCCATGTGCCCCTTCCTCACTGATCATTGACACTCCCCTTTGATTTCTTTCCAATAGCAGTGGTAAGGGCTCGAAAAACATAAAAATGTTACTAGACCTCCTAGTCTAGTAACTTTAATAATCTACTCGACCTAACTGTAATGTACTTGACCCGTGAACTGGTCTCAAATTGTGTGATCCTAGGCAAATAGTTTGTCTTATGGAGCCGCCTTTTTCTTTATTATCACATGAGAGCACCTTCAAATATGCAAGTTCACTATTTCTGCTGTACAAAAACTCTTTATTTACTAGACTAAATGTTTGCTCCATGTATAACAAGAATCGAGCCCATATATAAGGCACACATGATCCCTGGCTTGCCTCTTAGTTCACTAATAGCAATCTCATCTGGGCTCGAGCAGTAATAATTCCCAGTTCAAGTTTAAAAACTCACTTTTCATAAATATATTACCAAAGCATGATGTGGTAGTGCACTGTCATTTACAGATAGCATATTTTCCATTGAAATGACCACAAAACTTTCCCACTAATATGTGGTTTTACTGATAATAGTGCATAAACAATGTTTGGGAATTGGGTTTCAGCAAAAAATATGTAAAATTTGCACATCACTAACTAAAGTGTTCTAATTTGTTTTGATCCTATAAACATTTTTTTCACCACAGAATTACAAAAATGGGTCTTCATAACTAGTGAAATATATTTTAAATGTTTGAACAGTTCACTTAGCTAGTTCAGTGTTGTTAGAAAAAAGCCTGACAACTTACAGCCTTTCATTTAACATGTTTTGCACAGTTCAGTTGTCACACAGTTCACTTTACAAAATCCTCTAACTTTATTCACAGAAAGAAAACTAAATGTAGGAAGACAAACTGACTTTTGACCTCGGTCTCTGAAAGGCAGCAAATATGACAAGATAAAAATGCCTTTACAACTTGTCACATTTGCTCTGCTTTCAGGGACATAGGTCAAAAGTCATTTGGTCTTCCTACATTTACTTTTATTCTATGACTGGAGTTAAGAAGATTTTCAACTCGCCAGAAAGGGCGAGTAGTCCCTAAAAATAGCTCTGTCCTGAATAAATCTTGCTCGACAATGCAAGTGGATTTTTCGAGCCAGTTATATAGCACTCCTCGGGGGGGGGGATGGGGGGGGAACGCTCCGGCTCTTGACTCCTGCCACAGTGAGGTGAGCTATGTGGGAAATGCTTTTCACAGCCTGCAGCCCTGCCAAGTACCATGCATCAGGTGTTAGACTAGAGCATTTTAATGTGGTGGTCTGCGTCACTGTATTAAAATGCATTAGCACGCATTTTTAGCACCTTGACCGGCTGCCCACACTGAGCCTGGGTGAATTAAAGGCAGGTAGTATAAAGAAGTGGTGACTGCGATGCTGTGGTTGCACTGCACTGCAGCGCGGTTCTAGACTCTCACTGTAAAACAGCGTTTATGTGGGGATGGGCAGGGAGGGCAGGGGAGAAGAGCCGTGGCGGGGCTGTAGTGAAAGGCAGAGGCCAGAATCTGCGCTGCAGTAGCCAGGCGGCCGTGACAGGACTGTCAGGAGCATGCCATGACAGTCTGCATACCGGCAGGCAGGGAGGGCTGGGACAGAGCTGTGGCGGGGCTGGCAGCCAGCTCCATGTCCTCATGCAGCCGTGCGTTGCGTCAGGAGCAGCTCTGACAGGCCATACATGAGTGTCAGGTGTCTGCACACTGACCGATGAGAAAAGCTGCATTAGCAGCGCGAGTGCACTGCTGTCAGAGTGCTGTGGTGCAGCTACCCGAGACTGATCCTGCATGCACAGTTGATCTGCAAATTTGAAGGCCATGGCTGCTACATACTCACTTATAAAATGATGGCACTACTACAGCTTGGGGGCTGCACTGAATCAAGCCACCACTCAGCCCAGAGGCCTCACGTGACCCATCATAGCGGCGCGTCCCACATAAACAAACATCTCCTATGCGGCGTAACTGCGGGGTCTCCTATGCGGCGTAACTGCGGGGTCTCCTATGCGGCGTAACTGCAGGGTGGGCGTCAGCTTTGTTTCTCCTTGCTGCGCCACCAGAGTGGCACCTCAGGTTCACCTGGTGCTATCCGGCCTCATTGGCAGGGTTGGTCAGGTGTTAAATGGTGGCGCGTGACTAGAACCAAGCAGGATGGTTTTTACAAGTCCTGCCGGCCCCCAGGAAGACATCGCGAAACCCTGGCAGGGCCCAGAATAAGCTCAACTTGATTCCCGTCATGGTGAGCGATATCTTTAAAAGACACAGCGCAGTCTGAGAAGCCATGTCACGGACAAGCTCACTCACTGCAACTTCTACTGCTCAGAGCATTTGCCCTTTCTCCCCCATTCTGAGTGCCGAGGTCTATGGATTACAGTTAGAAAAGGAGATGGATTGCAGATCTAAGTGCAATAAAGTGTTCCGTAGCCAAACACGGTCTGACAATATTGCACTGTTCATGCAATTTGTCTGTGGTTCTGCAACCAGCTGCAGTGATCACAAGTGTAAAATCATGTAGGATGCGAGTAGATTGTGGGTATACAATCGTTTTACAGTAGGATCAGCTTGCAAAAGGCAGTAGGATAGTGCCTTTTTAATTCAGGCGCGTTGCAGCAGTTTCAGGTTCTTTTATAGCTTGTCCTTGCTCAAATGAGTGCAATTTCTTATGTTTATCTCTTTCCATGGACTTAATTGCTTAATTTTGCTTGCAAAAAAAGTATCACTCCAAGTGTCACACATTAGTGGTTGAATGTCACTCATACGTACTCTGAAACCTTGAAAGTCTAACACATAATATCTCTGAAAACTTGGCAGCTATGCAGTCTGTGTGTCATGTCAGTAAGTGCCCCTCCATTACTGGTGCTTTGCAGCAGTTGTAAGATCTTCTTAGATTTTCTCGTTGATCAAATGGGTGTAAGTTCTGAAATTAGTATGTTTTCCTCGCCTTCATTGCTTGATTTTTGCTTGCGAGAAAGTGTCAACCATCGTTGAATGCCACTCATAATTACACTGAAATTATGAAAATGTCACACATAGGCATTCTGAAACTTTGGCAGCTATGCACAGCCAAGGACTGTACAATGTCCAAAGTACCCCCAAAGGGGATGGGACTTCATACATTCCAAAAGTTTAGAAGAGGAAAGCGGGAGATTTAAAAAAAAAAAAAAAACAAGATAGGGAGAATGTATTTCTCCCATTGACTTATATTGACAGAGAGGCAATTTCAGGTGGGAGACAGTCAAAATAAATCCATTTATGGCTTCAAAAATTGGGAGTCTCCCGCCTGGATCGGGGTTATTGGCATGTATGAGACTTTAGCTCTTCATGAAATAATTAGTCACTGGCACATTTGCTATCCCTTCAGCCTCTCTGCATGCAGAGAAACAGAACATGGTGCAGTTGCAGTGCACAGAGGAGAATCTGCTGTATCCCTTCATTCTAGGTCATGCTAGAGCTGTGAGGTGTTCTGGGTGTGCCAACACCAACTTTATTTGTTGTCTACAGAATGCAGTGGGGAGGTGGAACTCACTCAACCAGCGCTTCCAACACTTTCCTGGGCCTATGTCTCTGTACAGCTGCTCCATTCAGGTCAGAACACCATGGCACTGAGGGAATAACATGCAACTCCGTGCTCTGGTTCAGCCAATGCGAGCGAAAATGAGGAACCAATAATGGGGGCTTCGAGGCTTCATCACTATCTTGGAGAACTACAAATCCCGCCTCTAGAATATGAGCTTTTTTAAATTGCAGTCCTGTACAGTATGCTGGTGTTCACCGTCCTTTTATTGAATCATTGCTGATGTGTGCACTATGGCTCAGTTCCTAGACAAATACAAGATGAAACTTCAAATTTACACTCATGACACCCAAATCAACTTCTGTATGATCACATACCGAGATGCCTGAACCGCATGTTCCTTTGGAGGCAATAGAGCTTGCTTTGCATAAACGGAGCCAAAACCGAGATTGCATCATATTTAGGAGCAGTACACCTAAATCCAACCCAGCAAAAGAGAAGAATTTGGAAATGCTTTAGGACTCTGAGCTTCTTTCAAACCTCAATGGAAAGTTACAAAGGACAAGAATTTGGAGCTTTCATGGCTTTGGAAACGTATCCCACTCTCAAAGTTTAGCTGACAAGAGCCCTGTTGATGGTTCATCTGGATTACAGCAAGATCTACTCCGAACTCCCAAAGAAACTCACCAATAGCCTGCAAATGTTTCAAAACTAGCGGCTAGAATTCATGAACATATCAAAGATTGTACGAAATATGACCCGTAATTCCTTCACTTTCCCCATCAAGGCAAGAATGAAACGTGTGGGTCTCTGTGCTGTACACAAAGCAAACTGTGCTACGGGCACATGGTACTACCTACAAAAACTTGAACATCTCTATGGCTTTCCCAGGACAATACAATAAGACTACTGCACACCCGATCTCCCAAAATGTCTTCAATTATCAGAAATATGAGGGAAGGAGGTCAGAGATCCTCGGAGCTTGAGGTCCAAGGTTATGGAACATCCACACATTTACATGTGTTTCAGGAAAACATTTAAAACTGCTTTTGAAATTTGTCTCAATACTGGGATTTTTTAGTATGTAATGACATCCACTAATACAAGTGTGTATCACTGACCCTGCAGGTACTCTGAACCCAACCGACATATAGACTTCTGACACCTTTCTAAATCTAACAATAATTGCAAAATAAAATACAACAAGCATTGGCATAGCCAATAGGTCTCGCCTTTGGGACATTATAAGTGTTTAGCCATGCAACAGTTGATGTTGCACCAAGGATATTGTGCTGCATAAGAAAAAGACAAAGGACGCCAGCCATTATTTCTGGGAGTAAAAGAAAACAAGCAAATGGTGCGCGCGAAAGTTATCGCGAGCAAGACGTGCGGCCGCCACGGGGAGTTTTGTGCGCGCGCGCAAAAAGGAATTTAAACAAGTGTCTTGCTGTTGACGTGCGCTTTTTAAATGCCTCCCAGCACAGCGGCTCCAGTTTGGGTGTTGTGTGTAATCCAAAGCCCGGCCTGATTGTTCACAGCAGCATCTAAAGCTCGAAGACGGTGCGGCCGAAATAGAGTATTTCGCGCGGCGGCAGAGGGCAAGCGGGATAAAGCAGCGCGCGAGGCTTGCCAGTTTACCAAGAGGTGGGAAGGCGGGATAACACGTGTTTAATTAAATCACAGAGTAAAAGAGATGAGAGTAGAAGAGATATGAGAGAGAGCTACGGCCTGCTGCAGTATAGAGAGGTGGGGGGGGGGGGGAAAGAGTGGAGGCCAGCAGAGTGACGCGATCTGTGGTGGGGAGGGGGAGGGAATTGAAGCGCAAGCAAGGCGGAGAGAGGCACGCAAGGCTTAATGAGCCTTGACAGAAACCCACATGGCGGCTGCGCGCGTGCACGCTCGCGTGAACGCAAGCTTGAGGCCAGCAAGAGCCTCTGGTAGCACTTTTAAAAAGCCACTCACTAAATTTCTCGCAGAGCAGCGCATGCGCTGGCTCAGCGAGACCTAAAAATTGAACACTGTAATTTTGGAAGTGGGGGGTGGCAGGAGACGTATAAAGGACAATACCAGTATTATCTTTTAAAAATAATTTTACTCTTTTATCCATTCAAAAAAGTTATAATGAAATAATGACAATTATTTGTTCAGAGTTCCTTTCATCAACACACCAATTTTCCTTTACACATTACTTCAATTTTTAAATTATTTCTTGTCAAAAACAACAATTTTTTTCTCAATTATACATATGAACTCCAAAGTGCGATGTGGTCTAAAACAGTGATTCTTAACCTGTGGTCCGAGGACACTAGGGGTCAGGGAAGCCTGCTCAGGGCGTCCACGACTGCTTAGAAATTTAAATAAAAATAACAGCTTAATAAGGGTAGTATAAATAAAGAAGCAAAATGTACAATTGAAAATTTTAAACCATTTTGTAAATATGAAGGAGTTTGTAATTGGAGGCTAAAATGTAAGTTTGTATCCTCAGATTGATTCATGGGAGCAGAGCAAGTGCACCAAACAGAATATAGTATGTTAATATATTTGTTTGTGAATTACATAAAATATTTCATCATTTTGTACGTTTGCTTGGGGAATGCTTGTTTCTGTACTGTTTGTGTATTTTGTATGGTTCAAATCATCGAAAATGGCGATACAGGGGTCCCTGGCTTCCAGTAATGACTCAGTCAGGGTCCCAGGATTCCAACAATGATTCATTGGGGGTCCCCGAATTCCAACAATGATTCAGTAGGGGTCCTAGAGGTCAAACGGTTAAGAACCACTGGACTAAAAAATACAGACAACAAGTATATTGTGGAACATGTAACGATGACTGCTTCTTCAAGGTGCAAAACGTAAACGTGGGCTCGGTCACATCGCATGTTGCATTTTCTTATATGAGAAGAGAGGCCTAATTATTGAACGACTGAGGTGAGAAGGTAATTGGATGCTTATCCCTCATATCGAATCATAAAAGTGTGTTTTGAACAGACGAGTCCCCAAGGAGAATTAGTTGGAGACAGTAATATTAAAAGGTTCCACTGATGATGCTCAGAAATAAAGTTACTTTGAATATAAGGAAGCACTATCTCACATTTTACGCCCTGAAGAAGTTGTTATAGGAAAATGTACCGCAGAACACGTGCCGGCTGTAGTTTTTTAATCGCATAGCACTTTTGGAAGACAAATGTATCATGGAGAGAAAAACAGCTTTACTGGAAATAAATTTGAAAATGTAAGAAACGTGTCAAAAAAACAAACATGGTGTATTGAGTCAAAACACTCTAAACAAATAATTATTTGTTATAGTTTAATTATACCTTTTGTATAAATAAAAGTATTAAAAAATATTTTAAAAAGAATAGACTGTCATGGTCATTTATACTATCACCCACAAATTAAAGATTTACATTTTTGGCTCTTATTCTGTAACGGTTGTTAACTTTTGCGATTTAATTAGAATTTAATTTGACTCTCTGGGGGTTGTGAAGAATAAAATCAGATGGGGAGTCTCATCTTAGCTGATTTAACTCAAACTTCACTTCCATTATTTCTGATCCAACCCGGCGCTCTGAAGTAAATATAAGGCAACAAACAGAGCTCTACCAAACGCCTTAATAAAAAAGACATATGTCTGGTGCTCAAGCATCAGTGTATGTGCCTTTATTCTGTAGGTTTGTGTACGGTTCCTGAACCAAGTGGAGTCACAGATGTATATATCCCTGATTTCCATTCGTCATTTGGGTCCGATTGTGGTTGTACCCTTCATTCACATGTAAATCTCGCATACATCCCACGAACGAAAAGTTCTATAAGCCATGCACAGGTGATCGGTCGCGGGCTACTAGTTTCCCATATGAGTGAGGAATGGGGCTACTTGTAACTAGGATGCACCAAACGCTCCGACTGACCTGACCCCTTCGCTGTGCCCGCTCTGGAATGCTCAAAAGATGCTGCCGAAACCCTGCTGCGTTTCGTCTGAAGCGCTGTCTCCACCTGTGAAGTTCCCTGCGCTTGTAACTGGATTACAGAGCGCTATCTTCATTCACCACGAGTATCTGAGCGGCTCACAAGAAACTGGGCTCTCCTTGTAAGAGCCTGGAGTGACAGGCAGCCCGCGTGGGGATGGGGCGGTCTTTTCCGGGGTAGCCGAATAATCTTTTCCGGGGCGGATGTTCTTTTTTTCCAACCAATTGTAATTCATATTTCAACTCCCTACCCGTCAATCACGGTACAGTTAGAGTTCCAATATCTGGTTTGCTTTCACTTTGTTAAAGACGTTTGGAATCGAAACCAACAATACGATCAAATGGTTTTCAATCCTTTGAGTACAATAAAACAAACACCAGTGTTTTTCCAATGGAATTTGGAGGCATTTCATTTCAATAGGGACTAGTCGGAGAGATGCACTGTAAAACATGTCACTTCGACAGCTGTCTTCGCTCATATCTGTCTCCTGCTTAGATATACAGCCGGAGTATCCCAGGCAGGGCCCCATGTTAGAACACAAGGTTTACCCCAGTTTTTAGTGCACACGAGTATTACTCAGGACAGAAACCATCTCTCTGTTATCTCTTTCTCAGTATAGTAAAGGGTATTTGCCCTTTCCAATATGGCGACCGGAGATGTTTTCCAGGGGGCGGGCCAGGCAGAGGCAGGCATCCCGCACACCAGAGTGGAGAATGGCAGGACCACAAGGTAAGCAAGGGTCACAAAAGCGAGAAACCTACTGTTTAGTGGCAGGGAGTACTCAGTAAGAAGCAGTTGTTATTGTAATGAGAAAAGCTCACTTGTGATTCTGGGGGCAGCGCAGGACCTTTTTGTTCATGCACAGGGCGGTCAAGGACACAAGTGGCACGAGGGGCGTCACGGAATTAAGAGGACACGTCTGATATGGGTGACATTTATTTATGCGTTTTTATATAGCGCGGACTTTACCCGAAGGTGTCAGAGCGCTTCACAATAGGAACAGTAACATTACATGAGGAGAAGGTTACAAGTGAGCATAATACAAAAGCAAGCGTTACATTACATGAGGAAAAAGTGACAATTGTGCAAATAACAAACAAACCAGATACAAAAAGAGGTATACGTTCCAAGAGGAAAAAGTGACAGGTGTGCATGATACATGAGATACAAAATACAAATAGAGGTATAATACTGCAATAAGTGGCAGTCACTCATAACACACTGGGAAGGCACTTCTATAGGCATGGAGTACAAAATTTCCTATAGTGGAAGAACTTCCTTGAGGGAGTAGAGAGGGCGTGAATTAAACAGGGGACTTGAAATGAAGGGAACACACACATAAAATCCAACACAGCACGCAAGGGTGAGGAATGTACAGGAAAAAGTACAAATTTACAATGAAGAGCGAACGCTTTGCAAAATGTAGCAGCATTTATATAGCGCTTGCTACTCTAATGTGGTTTTATGTACCCTAGTATTCATACATGGGGGATTGTATGCTGTACCATTCGGGGTGTGTGAATGGTCAGGTGTTTTCCATGTTTTGTTACTATGTGGGGGGAGGAGGGCGGGTGTTTCCGTGTCCTGCGTGGCGACTTTAGATCTGCGGTTATTGTAATTGTATTTATATAGCGCTTACTACCCCAGACGAGGCATCGAAGCACTTTTCGGCGAGTAGCACGCAATTCCGGAACTCGAAAAGGATTAGTGGTGAATTGGTAAAGGGAAATATGAAATTATTTTGAGTGGTGGAAATATGAGTCTGTTATTTAGATTGAAAAAGGAGAGTGAAGGGTTAGAAGAGGGAAGGGTTTGCATTTATTTAGTGCTTTGCACCCCTGATGAGGCGTAAAAGCGCTTTTTGGCGAGTAGCACGCTACTCCGGAACCCAAACAGGATTAGTGGTGAATTAGTATAAGGAAATATGAAATTAATTTGAGCGGTGGACATATGAGTCTGTTAGTTGGATGGAAAAGGATAGCAGAGAGCTAGAAGAGGGAAGGGTCTTGAAAGTGTTTATTTGGAGGTTATAGCAGCAGCAGGAGGTTTGGGGTAAGTACAGGGGAGGAGGGAAGAGAAGTGTGACAGCTTTCATTTCTAAAGCTCTGCTCCTGCCGCCTCCGCACATGCACTGCCCTTTTGCTCCCTACGACTTTTGAAATTGTCACGGCGTAATTCTACCCCGAATTAGGGTGTCCACCTGGCATGGAGGCAAATTCTGGGCAGTGACTGTAAAAATTCAGGACAGATGGTAAAAATTCAGGACAAAAGATTCATTTAGTGATAGATCTGAGGAGATCACTATACCCCACTTATTCACCAAAGCACATATTTACTATGTTTTATTTTGCACTATTTATTCATTGATCTCCATGCGTGATTACCTCTTGCCATATTACATCTAAGTGGTGCATTATGTACTTGTTCAGCTGTAAGTTGGTGCTCTAGAGCACCTTGTGAAGGGCATAACCCCTACCAGGCTCTACACAACGTTTCTTTGAGCGAAAGTGACAGCAACATTTAAATTACTTATGAACTTTTTAAAACCCATGGCTAAAAACTTTGGAAGTATTGATGTAAGTGGTTTTCCGCCTTCTAATTAAGACAAGTTGAACAACATCGGGCTCACTTCTCGATCCATTAGATGTTAACCAAAAACATGAGACCGAAAACAAGCACAGTCAACAATTTGACAAATCCCACACACGTAGTCTATGATCATCATATCAGGGATGTTCCAAACAGTGCACCACCATGTCCTGCGCAGTGTGCCATGACCCACTGTGTATTGTACCCCTACCTAGGAATAAGTAGTGGTGGTCCTTGTGGATTCCTTAGTCTCACAGTTCAGTTTCTGGTGGGTACTATGACCGCTCCACTGCGTGGTTACTGAATGCCTGGTCGGGGCTGCAACTCTGTGACTGCTCTAGGCCCGAACGAGGGCTGCAACTGCTGGAGTACCCTAAACTCAGTTGGGGCTGCATCTATTTGATTGCTGTAGACTTGGACAGGTGCTCAGCCTCTATTTGCCATTGGCCCACCAAAGATTTCACCTACCTTCTTCTGCTCAGGACTACATCCTTTCAAGACTGATGACTACCTGATAGGCAGTCTGCACCCACTCATGCAGAGCCACAGCACCAAAGACAATCGTAGCTGGATCTGCAGCCTCAGCTATGCAAGACCCAGCACCGGGACTCTGCAGTGGAAGATGGGTGGGTTTAATGCTGAACGTGGTAAATGCCCAATTCCATTGAACACTAAATGACTAGCTCGTTCTCAGAGGCTCTCGTTGATAGTTCGGGAGGACAACCCTCCTGCATGGCAGCATTGGAAAGGACTCAAGAGAATGCCAACCCTAAGGAGGAGTGAGATAGCTAAAAGACTGAGTGCATTTGAACTGTGGTTACCAAATGACTGCACGCGGATTCTGATTCACACTACTCCTGATTACTATACATGGAAGAACCAAAAACCTGGAAGAAAACCTTGGGGAGGGGGGCCACCAAAGAGGGAGCAGTGCCTACAGGCGATAATACCCAGGATAACTGGCTTGTGAGCATTCTTTGACATGTGTAGTGCAACTGTGTCATTTAATTACTTTCATTATTGTAAAGATAAGCATTGGGCTGGACATCAATTTTATTGTGATTTTTGGTTGATTGTTGAGTCCTGAGCTCGAGCATCCCCACACTACCATACTTGAGAAGCCTTTGACTGCTCGACCTTGCAAGCCTGAGAGTCAAGTACAAAAAGGGTTGTACTTGGCCCAGTTTGCAGAGCCAATTTACATCTGGCCCCTGGACATCCTTGGCAAATGATCTCAACCTCCATGGTTGAGGCCCAGTCCTGCCTGCCCCATAGCCCCCTGAGCTGAGTTTGACACAACCCAGTGACAGTGATGGAACCATCTCCATTATCAGGAAATAGTTATCCCTATGCAATCTACTTTGAGCTCACCTATTTTCCCAGTATGAAAACCAGATTTGAGCTATCATCTGGTGGAGGTAGACTTTCACAATTTGAACCAACATTGTCAGACACATGCTGTGCTGAATGCTCACTGTACAATTTTAATTAGTCAGTCAGAAAAAAGTGTGAAAGCACAGTTGATGTGAGTAGCTTTTTTATGTTTTTAATAGGGATGCCTCCTGAATTTCAATATCTTACTGCGTTTTCAATGAATGGAATTGAGTATGCCTTTTAAAGGTTGCCTGGAGGGCATAAAATAATCCTGGGATGTTCTCTGCAAGAATAATTAAACTTTTACAGTATCATTTATAGGAAGTATCATACATGGATGATTTCTGCGTTACAGATGATGGCTTATCTGATCACATAAAATACGTGGATAAGTTAATTACAAAACTTTTATGGAGCATATCTTGCTTCTAAGAAAATGAACAACTTTCCACCAGTTGAGAACGGCAAAGACAGGATTGGATGATAATTCCCATTGCCATGGATGCAGTATTTAGTCCAATTCTATGCTTTGAGTTTCAATCAAATTTTGACTGTACCAGCAAACCGGTTTTCAACTGCTTGAGATGTGCATAGAAGATGGTGCTGAATGTGCCAATGGAATTGAGTTACATTTTCCACATCAATTTGATGTAACCCTGGCACCACTTCTTCCACATCACGACGAAGGCTTCAAAAAAGGAAAAGTTCCTGCTTTTAGGCAAGCAGAGCTTCAATCTGTAACCATGGAACAAGAAGGAGCTACCTTTGCTGAAAAATCAAACTTGTACCAGGAACCTGAGTAAGAATTCGATTGGAGAATACAACTGAGAGAGGTGCTGCCCACTGCAAATATCTCAACATTGATACTAACGGACATGATTGACAATGCAGCAGCTTAAAGTTCAACACAGGTGAAGGATTACCACCGTAATTACTTCTCATTCCTGAAAGAGATGCTGTGGTTTAGGGACCTGTGAATGCAATGGTTGAACCTTTGTCAGGAGTAATGATTACAGAGGTTCCTATAAACATTTATGCTCAAAACTATGACAACTTGTTAGATCTGAATGCAGCTGCAAATCTCCCGGACTTCATCTCACCACTACTTGACAGTGAACCTGCTGCTTTGCTTCAAGCCTTCATTTTTCAAACTCCAGAGACTGAGGCAGCTTTTGATTTCATTGTCGCCAGACGAAGAACAATAAGAAAACCTATTTTCTTTTTTTCATTCAGTTTCTATGCACTCATACGTGCATTCATTATTGAGTACATGCTAACATTTAGGCTTATGACATTTCTATACATTGCCATTTCTTTTCATTAACAGAAGGGGGTAACACTTTTTTTTTTTTAGCCTAAATTATTTTAATTCTAAGGGGGAGCTGTTGAGAGTTCTTTCTTTTAATTAGCATGATGAAACTATATATAAAAAAAACGGTATTTGTAAAGGGCGAACTAATCACCCCTAAGTCTCAAGGCGCTGGGGGGCGTCGGGGAGATTAAGCGAGCTATTGCCCAGAGTCGCATGGTGCTGGGCTGAGCTGCCGTCGGCACCGGGGATCGAACCGTGAGCCCCGTGCTCTAGCATTAGCGTCTAATTTTAAGTTTTATTTTATGCCTATAGTTTTAACATGCAGCATTGTTGCTGCTCTGGCCTTGAGGGCATTAACCAACCGTGCTAACACCCTAATGCTTTCTGATGCAATTTTAGAAGGAAGTACCAGTATTAGGAGTACTTTGGAAGTCTTTTGGCTGAAAGGCTTTAAAACTGCGAGCCATCTAGGACCTGAGACAATAGTTTGGTTTATTTCAGAAGTGTGTATATTTAGAAGGAAGGTATTGTGCAATTTTTGGATGATTTCCTATTGGTTATGCCGTTTCATGTGTGAAGTTCTAGAGTTACCCTGGAAAGAAAAAAGTAAAGTCAGGTCATCTTAGCTCATTCTGCCTGGTTAGAACTGGTCAGTTAGTGGAGCTTCAGTTTAGAGTGTTATCTATTGGTATAAAAACACATGTTACATGTTCAAGCCTGTGTATATGTTTCTTGATTTTTTTATTTGATACAATCTACGTTTGATAAGAGCTGAAACAATGATAAGTGTGTAGGTGTTCTTATCAGACAGGGGAGTTATCTTTATAAACCCCTGTTTGTTAGAGCTAGGCAGAGAGATCTGGAGGATGGCTCGGATTCTGACAGAAATAATAATGCCAAAGGGAGACTGAGAAAACCTGCATCTTTCACTGGCACATTTATTCTTTCATTTAAATGGAACATCTTGAGCCAAGGATCTGAGAGAATGGATCTTTTAATGAGAGCGGTTAAAGCAGTGATATAAATGATTTGGAATTAGAATTCTTAGTGGATATACCTGTATACCTACAACTTTCAAGGTGTGAATATTGATTGTGAAATGGTTACTAAAGTGTTTGGCTTGCTCTGGGTTATTTGTTACCAATATGATCAATAAAAACTGATTCTGAACTAGGATAGACTAGTTGGTACCAGGTTCTAGTTCTTAGATATAAAAATAACTAATGAAAGTTTTTTGTTTTAATTTTATGACAAATATTTATTTATTTTCATGTTTTGCATTATTCTATTTATTGCTCAGTATAATACGCATACTTTCTTTTATAATAATGATAAACCAGATGAGCTTACACTTGATAACTAAATATTCTTTGAGACTTGGGTGGTAAATAAAACTGTAGATAAAACAATATAGTTTTTTGTCTATTTCTAGAGCATAGTTTCCAAAGTCCAGGTTTTCTCACCTATATCTCTTCACAGGTATAATGTCTTAGTCATTCAAAATGATTATACTTAATACCTTTTCCATTAGCAGTGATAATGGAGCCTCCATAGTAGAGTCTGATGGTAGACTCTCTGAAGCTGCAGATAGGTCCATAAGTAGAAGAGCAGCCACTTTCTTCTTGTAGATCATGAGTTATAAGTTCTCCCTTATAGATAAGAGGATAGATTATTTGCCTCTACCTGATCCGAAACCATATTGCTGAGCTGACATCGGGGTATTTTCCTCAGTAAAGTTGGAGAGCTTAAAAAACATGCTCTTTTGAGTAGTTTACTGTTTTCTGTGTTACACGGATTAACGTTTCTCTACTTTGAGGAGTGGTTTGATGTATGAGTTTTTCAGCTCAGGTGAGAATTACCCCTGCTCTAGTGACTTGTTTAGTGTATTTCTAGCTACTTCTTTTGCACAGGTTGTCCGAAGGGTGCTTTAAAGATTTTTTTTCCCAGTAGTGAGGTGGTTGGGTCTGAAGGTGATCCTGATGAACTATGGCTGTTTGTGTTGATAATGTAGAATTCCTTCTCAGAAGGGGCTTTCAAGGTGTGGTGATAATGTAGATTGGTGTCTTGACAGAGGTTCAGTTTTGTCCTAAAGGTAGTTTCCAGTTTTATGGTTTTTGAGATGAGTTCCATGGTGATTTTGTCACTGAAACTTGACATTGTGGGAGTCTCCGAGTTTTGGCACTCTGTATTGCAGAATTATGCTAGATTGTTGTGGAGATGCACAGTCCACATCCTTTGTGCATCTGAAGTAGCAATGCCGTTTGGTAGTTTTGATGGTTGCTTTGGCCATGCTGTCTTTTTTTTTTGTAATTTTTTTTTTTTTTTTAAGGTTAACCCAGATAGAGCATTTTAGTGGTGTTTGGTTGCCCAGTCCAGAGGAAATCCATTTGTAAAAGATGGATACATCCTGTGGTCACATATCAATTGCACTTCTGGTGGTAGTTAAGTGCTGGTAGTTTAATTGTTTTGCCCATTGTTTGTATGTAGAGATGTTGTTGAGGGTTGCCACCAGCTTTGAGTTGTTATTATTGATTGGTAGACAAATCTTGACTGTAATGACGTGGCAGTCACTCTTGATGTCGGGGCAGTTGTCAGTCACTGGAGTATGTGCTGGTTGGACAAATATGGCATCTAATTTGTGGCTGGAGGTCTTAGTGGGGCAAATATGGTTTGTTGGTGGTTGAAGGCCTCTATACCTGATGTAATGATGTTGCTGTTGTTAAATCGTTCTTGTCAAACCAAATGTTGAGGTTTTCGATGTTGGGTTGGTTTAGTAGAGACATAGACACCGTGTCTGGTAAAGCGTTCTTTAATTTTTGTTGCTGGGAGACGGCCTGTAAATCAGGAGGAAGGAGAAGGTGAAGTTTGCAGTGGGTTGACATCTTATAAGCAAGTATTTGCAATTAGTCATTCTGAGGTCATTGATGCAGGATATTTTTTAGTTATTTCTAAAAGATGATGGCTGTTGGTCTTTTCCACTCTTGCCAACATGTTTTTTTGACGATGCTGTATGTAATTAGGTGGGATGACTTCATAGTATGTGGACACTGAATCATTGCTGAGCTATGTTTCTGTGATGAATCTAAGGTCTAGTGCTGCTTTTGAGAGTAGATTAAATATGTTTAAATGGTTGTTGTTCATAGATCTCAGCTGCATAGCAGGCAGCTTAGTTAAATAGACTTTGTCTTCTTATTGTGATGGAGCTCTTCGGAAGTAGGGATGTGTGCAGGGAGTGTGGATCAATTATGAAGGGGTTGTGTCTGTGGCCTGAAGTGGAGTTGGAGGGCATGCCTATATGATCACAACCCCTGTTGGTGTGAGAGGAGAGGAACTCGGAGGGTAAAGTTGAAGGGGCTGTAATGGGAGGTGGGGGTGTTGGTTTGCAGTTGCAGGGCTGCATTGAATATGGTGATGGGGGCAGGTCCCTAGAGGGGCATGGTTAATCTGTAGGCAGGTTGTTCTGTCGACAGAGGTCCACTAATACAAGTTGTATTTATCCCCCATGAGGTCTAAGGGGCTGTACACAGGGCTTTGCGAGTCCTAATATCCTGTGGCTATTAACCCAGCTTTGAGGATCTATGGATGATGAACTCCCGGAGTTCAGTCGTAACTATCCTCACCCTGTATGTTTACTACTGTGGCTGTAGATTACACCCAGGAACATCTATCTCCACCCTGTAGTCTGTCCGTAGCTTATCCCCTCTTCTGTTTTTGCTGTAGGCTGTGTCCAGGAGCAACTATCTCCACCGTCTGGAATAAAAGTGGAATGTATCCAGTAAGTAACGACTGTTTGGGACCTGTAGTACCCAAGTCGTTGGCCAGGAGCCAATAGCCTTGCCTTGTAGCGTGGTAGTGGGCCATATCTGAAGTGGCTATCCTGTTACTAGGCAAGCTGTCTGCTGTGCTCAGAAGTGGCTATTCTAGATGTATGATTATTACTTACTGATTATGGGGAGCAGGAGTCTTACTTGCTGTTTTTAGGTTAGAAGGGCAGAGTTTCAGGCCGTGATGTTTTCCAAGTCCTAACAGACCCAGACAGCAGGTGCCGTTAACCTGGCACCTTTTACCTTGTTCAAGTTATGCAGCCGATGGGGACTTAAAGAGGCTCTTTTCACTCGCACTCTCTGTTCGAACCTGTTGCACACAATTGCTCATCTGGCCCGGAAGGCTTCGGTGGCAGGGCTCCAGAAGGGGAGGCCTTTGATTTTGTACAAGCCTCAAATGAGTGCCCCGCCTCTTAGCTCCGTCCCTTGGGCGATTCAAGGCTACAATGGCCAATCAGTTGCCCTGATCGCCTGCAGTAGGGGGAAAAACACAGACCCAATCCACAAACACGCTGCCTTTTAAAGACCTATGTTTTTGTCACAGAACTTACTAGGGCGTCAAACTTAAATACATCTTAAATTAGTTGATTCCCTACTAACCCTCTCGCCTTCTGTGGTCCTGTCATCCTAAGCTGTTCTCTGTTTTGTAGTTATGCAAGGTCCACATTGGTGGACGAGCTTTTCCTTACATAGGCCGCATATACTGGAATTAACTCCCTCTCACTGTATGTGCTGAATCCAATCATTCATTGTTTTGTAAATGTTGGAAAACCAATTTTGATAGACATTAGTTCCACTTTCCTCCTGATCGCTTTCAGTTACCTTTTTCTCTAGCGCCAGGACACACTATTGGGTAACAGTGCACTTGGGAACGAATGCTTTGGAGTGTTTCAAGAGAAGAATTGTAGTTTTCTGAGTGATATGAGAGTGAAAATCGCAAATGAAGGCTGCATGAACAAGACATGAGAACTGTTGAGGTACGCACAGAATTAGATTTCTCAGGTTATAGCCACAGTTTTCACCATACATGTTACTACTTCTGTGTTGTTATTTTATGTACAGCTCTTATTATTATTATGCACAATTTGTAAAGCACATGGCTACCTACAAAAGGTTTCCCAGTGCTAGGCTCAATTACGGAAAATAGATCAAACCAGAATGGTATCAAGAGAAAATGCAGAGTTGGAAAGATTCCGAAAGTTGAAGCAGCCATGTTTTTAAAGATTTGCGAAACCGAGAGAGTGCCTGACACTCCCACAGTGTTGGAGGTAGATCATTCCAGAGTCTCAGTCTAAGGAAAAAGAATGCTCAACCTACATGGCGGGATTTTTTAGTTTTAGTAATTACGGCCAACCTCCTATGACTAGAGCGCAACAAGCATGCAGGGGAATACAGAAACACCAAGACTCTAAGATAAACAGGTCCGGTGTTTGAAAGGAATTTGTACATATAGCACAATGCCTTAAAATGTACAAGGCGCTCGGTAGGTAGTCAATGTAAGGTCTGCAACATACTGGCTGTGGAGGTAAATTTAGGAGAGTGGAGCAAAAGCCGTGCTGCAGCATTTTGAACAATCTGGAGGCATTTGAGTAATGTTTTTGCCGCCCCCAGATATAACACATTCCCATAGTCCAGTCTGGAAATGACCAAGACCTGGACCACGGTTCTCTGGGCAGAGGTAGGGAGACAGAAGTGAATCTTCATGAGCCATTTCAAGATGCCAAAAAAAGTAGCGGCCACCTTGTTGATCTGATGGCTCATAGGAAGTTTGTCATCAAGCCACACTCTCAGGTTCTTCACAACCGGTACTGGGCTGGGGGACTGCCCATGGTTGACGGCCACAGGTGATAACGGGGATTGGCCACCAACAGAAACCTCGGTCTTATCACCGTTTAATTTCAGGGAGTTGATGCACATCCATGATGAAACTTGGGTAAGACAAGAATTAAGGACCATCACATTGTGATTGTCTTCAGCTGACAGAGATACAACAATTTGTGTATCATCTGCATACGAAAAAAGTGTAAGTCCACAATTCTCCACTATTTCTGCCAACAGTCTGAGATATAGATTAGCTCTGCTAACCAACATTAGGATATTTCTTGATAACTGCATGTGTGAACTCCATTCGGCTGACCCTCATTGTTCCCTTATTTTGGGTAATTAAATTAGGACTACAGTGGCCCCCAAAAATATTCTTATAGCCCAATGCATTTCAATGTAAATTTAAGATGCCGCCTGCATTTCATGAAAAACAGATCTTGAGGCCAACTTGTCTCCTGGAGTCAGGATTTTGGATCAAAATGTAATGCTGAGGTGATTGGGGGTCCATAGCAGTCAACAGTTTCATAGACTGGGCAAAACGGAGACGGCGAGTTTGTGCCATTTACACTGGAGATGCCTTTCAAAGGAGCTTCAACATAATTGTTTAAGGTTGAGAACTTCAGTGAAAAGGTGTTTGGCATAACAGGAATAAGCATATTTAGTACTCTTTTAAAGGTGATTGGATTCTATATTTTCTTAATCAAATAGACTGCCTCCACTGAGTGATAACAGTTGATAGCACTCATTTATAGAAGTTAGTTATCAGGGACAGTCAGTCGCAGGGTGGTACATGTTTAGCAGTGACACCAGCTGGCTATTATATTGATTTTCACTCTAAAATGGTGATTGCATATTGTTGGTCACCATTAAACATAAGTGTCCTCTAATGAGCGACTCTTGCTTCGTGGTGACCTTTGCTCACAGGGGTGATAGGTCATGGAGGATTCTTGTTCACCCACTGACCTCAGATTGATGCAAATCAACAACAGTGGCTCGTTTTTCTACTGCGCCTTCTCAGAAGGGACAGCCCTAGTGTTTAAACGTAGAACTACCAATATTTTACATGCATATCCTTTGTCCTTTTTTAATAATCACTTATTGCTTTCCATTTACATTGAAAGTTAGAAAGAAAACCCTTTTCGGACTGCAAATTCTCCTCTGTTCAACTTCTTATAGGTGATGTTTGCAAGTGAAAAAAGTGCTCATTTGGATTAGCGAGTGAAAAGACTGAATCTGGACAGGATGTGCAGCAGACAAGTACAAAGGCAGAGCAAGGAAGGGAGTGGGCAGTGATGATAGGCGGATAGGAGAGATAGCCAGTTAGCAAATAAAGGGTTATTGCCTCTCTTCGGACTTTACATAGTACTTTGGTGCTGCTCTTTGTTGCATCATTCACCTGTGCCAAGGTTACATGAACTTCTCTGCTGGAGATAAAGGACATGATGCCATAGGAATTCACTGTGCATGAGGTGTCTCAAGGTTGAGAGGTGTGGTGCCTTAGGATTACAGTTTGGTGCTGTGATCCCTCTAGACTGTACAATGTAGGATACACTGAAGATGTAAACCTGAAGAGCTTAAAACTTTCTTCATCTTGCAGGATGGCCATTGCTGCATAGGATGCTGACATGGGTGTCTAGGTCTCGGTGAGTTTAAATTTTTTTTTTTTTTAATTGACTATTTTTACTCTCCTGCTCCCTTACCCAGCAACTTCCTTGTGTATGTCACTCCTTAACATTGTGCATCTGGTCGTTGTTATGTTGGTAATAATGCTGTGCAGCGTTTTGGCACCATACTACTGAAAGACCTGAGGGCATTGTACTGGTGGCTGTAGTTATGCTGTTAACTGAACATTTGGTAGCACCATTCTTCTGATGGGCTTCATGGCACTGATGAATGTGGTGTGCTGGCGGCTAGAAGAAGTTCAGCTCTGTAGTTTGAAACCACCTGTTCAACCATAGGAAAGCTGCTGCTTTCTAGAAGGAGGCAGGTATTGTGGCAGTTGTTGTGCTGGTGATGAGTGTCCTGTGACTGTTATTTATGTGAATGCTTTGTTTTGCAGATTATTGGCCTCAAGCAATGTTTCTCAGCTTTCCCAGTTTCACACAAGCACTGCAGTGGAGAGAAGCAGGAATTGGGAGATGAAAAACAAAACAGTGTACCCTCCACAGACTCCAGAGGAACCCAGGAGACCAGCGGTGAGCTCCCTTCTTTATTTGGTAGACAATGTACCTGGGTGTTTTGATCCCACAGTGCTGTCTGTAAAACCTTTAGAATACGTTTGATGAAAACACACCTTGTGGTCGAAACGCGTCAGTGGTGGTGTGTTGGTGGCAATATGGGTCACTAATAAATAGAAATTAATACATTACCCTCCTGGAGTGCAGCCTATAATCCTTTTGGTGCTCAAGATATTCGGGGCCTCGTCCGCCCTCGACGCCAGCACCAACTGAATGTGCACATTGTCATGGACCAAATTGGTGATATTGAGATATATATCTCCAATATAAGATAAAAATTCATTTGTAATGTGACTTTTCTGTCTTTGTTCCCTTTAATTATCAGTCATGGATCATTCAGGCAGCCCTAGAACACAATTAAAAGTGCTTTCTATTTATATTTGCTGTTCGAAGTATGCACAGATAAGTGCTGAAGATACAGCTTTAGGTGACTGTTTATTTTTGTACCGTCTGGGACATCAAAATAATGAGCTGGCAACCCTAATCATAAGACTGGAAGTTTGTTGCAGGATCGGCACATTATTTATTTCCTCCACCCTCGATCCCTGATTAATGCCATAATAGCAATAGTTTAACTTGTACCTTAAACCCTACACCGCCGTCAATGACATGCGGAATTACTTCAAGTGTTGTCTCAATGCAGGGTGCATTCCCAGACACACTCCTCATTCTCACCCTTCACTTTCACGCGCACCCTGCACTCACAGCGATCACAATGCACTCACACTGATCACCATGCACTCACACCATTCACCCGCTCACCCTGCACTCACAGTGATCACTCTGCACTCACAATGCACTTGCGCTGTTCACCCTGTACCTCACCCTGCAGTCACACGAGTACACTACTCACCCTGCACTCATGTGACACTTCACTCACCTGTCCCCCTCACTGCTCAATCTGCAATCTCACTCAAACAAGCCCATCACTAACCATGCATTAATTCGTCCCACTCTGCACTTACATCAGCACCCAAATTCATATGGTCACCTCGCTCACCCTACAGTCACTCCTCTTATCCTACCCTCACACTGTCGCATCGCTCACCGTGCACTCACATTGGCACTCCTGCCACCCACACAGCGCAGAGAGTTAATGTGCCTGCTACAAAGAATGTGTACCATGCATATCACAGAACTTAGTGTGAGTAAACTATGAGTAGCGCTATAAAAAAAATGAAATGTTTGTCAGAAAGGTGGTATAGAGAGATGAGGTGCATTGTTGGTGAGTGGTAGTGAGGGAATTTATGGAAAAGGAGGAAATGGGGGAGGGGGCGCCAAAAAAGACTCTTGCACCGTGTGCGACCAGTTCTAGGGCCAGCACTGGCTGGGAGTGTTAGCCCCCAGTGGCGGCTCCTCCGCTATGGCGGAGGAGCATCGCCCCACTGCTTTTGAGCAGTGGAAAGAAAATATAAAATGATAATAACTTTAAGTACCTCCTTTCATGGCGAGAGAAGCAAGGACCTCTGAATATGACAGGCTGTCCTCCACCAGGGTGGTGGAAGTCATGATCTCTGCCCCCTGGCGTGACACTGGGTCGCCCGCCATGGCCTATATAAAGCCCTAGCTCAGTAAGCCTCATCCCATAGACTGCAAACAATAAGATACACACTACCTCCCCCTTCCCCCCCCCCTTCACTTGCATAGCTACCTACCAGCCATGCCTTGCCAGCCCAACAGTAGACCGCTGGAGTCCTTGCACCTGTATTTGTAGGCGCTGACCCCTCTTTTAATTTTTGTCGCATGTAGCGAGTCACCCTGTTCTCCTCCACTGTCTCTACACACCCTCAGACACTCTCAACTGTCAGCTGCTATCCATCACCCTGCTCTTCATGGCACCAGCCTCACACAAATAACTGAGATACACACTACACACCATAAATCAAGGCTTGCAAGCCCGCAGTCACACCCTGCCTAACCCTAGCCATGTCTTGTCTACCAGCAACATCTCCGCTACAAGCTAATCATGATACACTGCACAATTCCTAGCACACCAACTGCACTGCTCTGATGAACGCCAGCCATGCTCTGCACACCCTTCTCAACTTGCTGCACGCCCTTTGTTGCGCTCTGCATGCCCTCCATCACTCAGCGTTTACCCAGCCGTGATCTGCACCTCCTCTGCCACATTCTGCACCACCTGCCACACCCCCACATCATTCAGCATGCTTGGTATATCCTGCAACATGGTCTAAGCACATTTCACCAAACTATTCAGTCCCTTCACTGCTGTTTTAGATACCTCAGCCAGGTTCTGAAATACCTCAGACACACAGTCACATTCTCAGGCATGTTGTACACGCATCCAACATGTGCGCACACACCGAAATACACACACAGTCCCAGTCTGCACATGCTAAACCATGCTGTGCATAGCATCGCCCTACAATGTCCCACCCACTGACTACTTTGAGAGTAAGTTGTACACTGCAAACCCACTGGCCATGCTCCACACGCTCCTCCTTTCCTGCTGCCTTTCTTTCCAGCCATACTCTGCCCACCCTTTAGTCCCAGCGTGCATCCACAGTCGTGCTCATCCTATGGAATCCATTTGGTATAGTATGTAGGATTCTAATAGCAATTCAATTGTTTTTTTCCCCATAGAATTTGATGAGACATTTGCATAATAACTAAACGTGGTGGGGTAATATACAAGCACAAGAAATTTGACACTTGTCTTTGCTACTATTAGCCACTAATCGTGAGCACCTAGTGGTTTGCCACTCTACAATCACAAGGTGATCACAGCCACTGAACCTCTGGCCTAAGACTGACTCAGCAGTGTTGTCAGTTCTGTCATCCCTGACAAATGGGGAATTGAAGTCTGCCACGCTACCTGCAGAGGCACAGTGGGGAGCTTACCCCTTTCAAGCAGGACAGGTTTTTTCTGGTCTTGTTAGATGAGAGTTTGAGATTGTGTTTTTCAAATGCCAATATTTTAGCAAACATATGGCTGTTGAGTTCTACGGTAAAAGGGTCAGGGTTTTTTTTGTAAGGATAAATGATGCTTAAATCTTTTTATTTCCTCTTTCCTTACAGAAAAAAAGATACATTAGTGTTGCACTGAATGAGTCCTAGTCCTCTCTATTAATGTATTAGCATTCAGTTCTTTGTTTTATTTGTAAATAGATTTTCATCATTGCAATAACCTAGACATACTACCAGAAATTAAAGCACCGGAGGAGATTTCTTGTAATCTGGGGATTTGTTCTCATGGTCTGGAAGGTAATGCCAGAGAACCTGGTTGCTAAGAGTTATTGAGCCAGATTGTCATGTCTGACCCTCCCTCCACTCTCTTCTGCTCCGAGCTTTATAGGAATATGTATTGAGTGGTGTGTCTGGGAGAAAAGTTAAGGATCTGTATGGCGAGTGTGGGAAAGCTAGTAGCCAACTGCTTATTTCTGTTGCAGACCTTGTTCCTGTACCAATGTGCTGCTTGATTTCAAACTCTCTGTTGGTCTTGATTCCTCTCACTGTCATCCCCACGATTTCTTAAGCTCTCCTGTGTTTTATTCACTAGTGCACTTTGCGTGATATTAGTTGTTGTTTGCCCTGGGGTGCAACTGCCCCCTCACTTAAGAATACAGGTACATTGATGGTTGACGGCAGGTGACCATAGTTCATGAACTTTGGTCTCCGAGGGTAAGTAGTGTGGTCATCCCCTGAAATTCCCCTATAGCTATGGTCCTCACGTTTGCTTGATGGCATGTTTGTTGTGTGACTGTGAAACCGTGTGTTGGGTGAACTGCATCAGACTAGCTGTCCAAGATTCCAAGGTACAGTACTATCTCCCGATAAGTTTAGACTATCAGCACTAGTTTTGCAGAGCTTTTTCTAGGTGGTATCACTGCTAGTGAATAACATGTTAGGTGTATATATGCATGTGGAGTTTGCAAACTTTGCACATTGAGAAAAACACTGCAGAAGTAATCAACGTGAGTGTGGAGCACTAGCACTTTCATATATGCATGTAGCATATTTAAAATGAAGGCATGAGATATAGAAATATTGCGAACTTTGCACATTGTAAAGGTACTGTGAATCACTGAATGTCTCAGGGTTTGCACCTGCACTTTCTTATGGAGTACAAGCAAACGTACAACTGGAGTTTACAGTGAAGGGTTTGCGAATTTTGCACATCAACAAAAGTACTGTACAAGTAACCAACTGGAATACGGAGTACTAGCATCCTCATATATATGTGTGTAGTTTAGTTTGAATTCTGCCCAGAGTATCAATTAACAACAGCTCTGCCCCAGTCTGTAGAATTGTATCTATGGCTCAGGTACTTCACCTGAACAGGAGTAGTTTAATGTACTGTATCAACTTTTACCATTTGGAGAATGTCGTGTACTTCGTGATTATATATTTGTTAAATTAGAAATTGCAGTCCATTTCTTTAAACGTTTATAATTGATTTTAAATGGGTGGTGGGAGGAGGGTGGTTGCACTTAAAAATGACACTCTGTACACTAACTCTATGACCCAATTGAAGGCTTTTAACGAAATGCGTAGGTCTGTTTCCTTCTCTTGCACGTACACTTTGCTTTATTGAAGAAAAACGATGAATATATATACATCACACTCCCAGCCAATGCCCGACAAATTTTCCAGCCAAACCATCGCGGACAACTCAGGAAGACGGCACACACGGAGGTAAACAGATTCTTCAGCTGTAGTCTTTTATTTTGATTTTTTCATAGTTTTTCTTCAATAAAGCAAAACTATATATATATCAAAACAATACCCTTTCAGGCTTAGAGTGGTGCATAAATTATGCAAAAAAGAAGCAGAGAACTCTGGGTAGTTAATAATCACAAATGGGGCCGCTCCCAGCTGGATGTTCTAGATGCTACAGTATCTTATAATGTGAGTGTAGGCATCTCACAAAAAGTGAAGGACTGGTCTCACACACCACCTGGTGTCATGCTTCATCATAGACCAGTCCTCGCCCTCTAGAAACTTGGTTTGATAGAGGGCGGGCATACACCTGACGCCAGGGATGCACTTCTAAACTAAGTGGGGGCCCATACATACAAAAAGTGAGTTAAAAGGACATTATAGATGTCAAATTAATTTTAATGTGGCTGGCATCTATATGGTGTTTAAATAGAGTGGTCGGTGTATTGGGGATTCTATTGTCCCCCCACCGAATTCAATGTGGTCAACATGTTTCTGCCTTGTGGCCCGGTGGGCTCTGCGGCATTCATCAGGACCTAGAAGGAAAGTTGGCGGGCTACACTCTTACCAGACTATGGTGAAAGAGTTCCCACTGTGTGGGGTGAAAGATCACACTCCACTGAAAACGGCCTGGTTCTAAAGCCCTAATGCTGGGACAAGGTGCCCCATAGGAGGGTAAGTGCAGCAGACCCCTTTTGTCGAGTGTTCCGTGGTATGTCCTCCACGTTTCCACCTATGTGTGCTCTCTTCCCCTCCTCGGTGAGGAGATGTATGCCCGCCCTCTATCAAACCAAGTTTTTAGAGGGCGAGGACTGGTCTATGATGAAGCATGACACCAGGTGGTGTGTGAGACCAGTCCTTCACTTTTTGTGAGATGCCTACACTCACATTATAAGATACTGTAGCATCTAGAACATCCAGCTGGGAGCGGCCCCATTTGTGATTATTAGTTTGTGATGGAGGCTGCCGGCTCCCAGTACCCCGTGCCTCTGGTTCCCTTACCCCAGATCTCCTCTGGGCCTTGTGGTTACACAAACTCTGGGTAGTTCCCAAGTTTAGGTGGGGAGCAGCTCCTGTATAGAGCACCCTACAACACCAGAGAAACTTTGAGTTGCACTGTGCTAATCCTATGCTTAAAGACTATGCTGTAGAAATGGCAAAACACTTTGTCCCTTTCTAGCTCAGCGTGGATGACACTGTGCTAATCCTATTGTAGTGTAGTTCCTATTTCCCTAATAGGCTCTGCGCATTGGAATAATATAACCTATAGGTTTGACATAGGACTAAGGTCGGTATGTCCCTATCGATTATATTAAACTTAATTACCTGTGCCAGCTAGCTCAGAGGCCACTAGAAACTCCTTGAGAACAAGAAGGAAGTAGTTTCTGGCAACCGAAAAACATGACAACTTTGTTTCCCTTTAGAAGCGGAACGTATCTCAGAATCGTGGAAACAATAGATAAAAGTTTCACTCATTCAATCGTGCATGCTTAGTTTCTGCAGAGTTACACAGAAAGGAAAGACGGGCGTTTCAATAAAAAGGGTTTTATTGAACAGTCTTGTTTCTCGTGTAAGAGATAATTGCTGTTATGATCACAAGACAGTATGCAAGATAAATAATGTACAGCGTAAGCAGTAGAAATAAATAATACTGCGCTAGCATTATCTTTTAGCATATATTCACGTACATAAATAACATGAGCTAAAAATGCGAGTACTCATACGATGCGTCTCTAAGCTAATTCTACCCCAGTGTACCTAACCTAGACTAGGTGTAGGGAAGAGTAGAAGTAGGTGGAGTATTCTCTAGTATGGTAGACTAAGAGTGTGTTAAGTCTAGTATGCCAAGAGTCCCTCTAGGATCTAGTCAGCTCCATACCTTGAGAATGAGAGAGGTGGGAATCTCCTGCCGGATCTTGGAACTCTAACACCCCGCGAAGGGAGTCAGAACACTGGAAGCTGGATTCGTCTGCGTGCAGGAATGACAGCGTCTTCTCAGTGCGTCAGGCCGGGATACGGGCTCCTCTGAAGTCGAGGTCTCCTCTAACTTGCTTGGGCAAGGGAAGGTATATTTATACCTGGTAGGTGTCGAGGAATGTTAGCATTGACATGAAGTCGGACATAGGAAGACGTCAGGAATGAACCCTTCAGGTATAACGGTTCATACATAATAGATGAGTTCTTGGAGAAATCAATAGTCCTGTGCTAGGGGAACTACCGAAGCTTAAGGGTCTGGTTTCTAAGAACTCGTTGTGACGTTAGGGTGGACGGATGTCGGTGACCATGCCTGTATTTGGAGTGCACGGTTAATGCCTAAATAAGGACAGGGATTCTATGCCTATATAAGGACAGGGCGAATTGTGCCCATATAAGGACATGATTCAGGAAAACCTATATACGGACCCCTAAAGCGGAATACAACACCCACTCCATCTTCTATTGAACGATAAGACTAAATGCTAAACATTTTGAAATGCTAAACATAAAATTGAGTACCCCATATCGCTAAAAACAGTTCTAAAAGCATTTTAAAAGAAGCTCAAAATTGTTGAAATGCAATAGGTAGTGTACATTTTAAGCATTGTTTTCATTCTAAGCATATAACAGAAGTGGAAATGCAACGTGAATGAAACAGTAATATATACATATGATGAAATGGTCAATAAGTTCTTAAAATCAAAGCCATTGCATATCATGGAATTAAAATGAAATGTTAGACAAGTAAGGTGACAATGTGTCCCTGGAAGTATTCAAAAAAGTCCGTTTTATAAGACTAGTTCTACTGTAAGCAGATTGTTCATTTGCCATGTCTTTCAGAAATTTGAAAAAGAAAAAAGTTCAATTCTGGGAAAAGTTCCAAGTTTGAAAAATATGAAGGCCAAATTTCATTGTTGCCCTGGTACACTGTGAGCCGAATCAAAGTCAGTGTAGGGGTCTGGCGTAAACATTAGATCATCTATGTCCGTAGCCAAAATATCATCCACCGAAGTCGGTGACAGTTGGAACACCTCGTTCAGAATGTTAATTGCACAGAGATGAGAAACATCGCCATCAGCAGAAGATGCAATGTTCGCGTCCGTTGTTACCTGTGTGCCCGTTGATCCATCTCGTACCTCAGCAGCAGCCGGAAGCGTCTGTGAGATCTCAATGAATGCCGCCATCAGGATTGGAAGCCTTTGGGGACAACACACAGCATGGGCCGTTATCGGGTCCAGCAGAGTATTGATATCCGTTGGCACGACTGATGGGAGTGTTAGACAGATGTCTAGCACGCATTCTTCACCGCAAAACAGGCAGCGTAGAACAGGTAAGATGCAATCTTGCCAGATTGGTCTGAATGACAGGAACCACGTTGTATTCAGTTCCCATAGACGAGGCATGCCCAAAAGCTGTACTATTCGCTCACAGCATTTCCGTTCAAGGAGGGCTCTCTCCACATCGCTCGGAGTGATGTTGCCGAAGAGGCTTGCCATAGCGTATTAGGAGGAATAGAAACAGTATTCCTGCAACAAGTGCTAGAATTAACGGCACACCACCAAACACCGAATGTGCGAAGTTTGGGATTATTCCGAGGACAGCCTGGAAAGGTGCTAATAGTCCGGAACAGATGGTCTTAAATACATGTACAATTCCGCTTGTATCTGACATATTAAAGATACGTCCTATCATTTCTACGAAATGTATAGGGCAGTTTGTACGAATTAAAGCTTGTATCTCAGCCGAAGTCCTTGCAACTTGTAGATCATAGGTTTCTTTGGCCGAGGTTAAAGGCACCGATTGTTGTATAAGCATGGCTTTCATTCTGCTTAAAGTATCAAATCGAATAAAAGAGACATTCAGCGAAGGCCATAACGGCGACTCCCTGACTGTGTCTATTGGGGCAAACAATACTTGCATACAGCAAGTGACCCTGGAGTTGACCGTTACTAGATATGGGATGCCTGGCAACATGCCACAGCAACTCTGATCATTCAACATGAGGTAACTCCCATTAGACAGTTGGCCAAACGTTGGATTAATCACAGCAGCTGGTGTACCCTGCTGGTGGCAGGACAAATTTGCCACAGAACCATTACAAGCCCCGTGTAAAGATATGTCCTGACAAATCAGTGAACCGCTAAGTGCATTTTCACAGTGTGTACCACTTAGAAACACTTCACGATCCCCACTCCAACATCTATAGGTGTAAGGTAAATTCCACGATGTCTTAATGTATTCTTTACCCAACCTTTCATATTTGCCTGCTTGCATCTGTTTAAGGCAATACTGAAACTGGAAAGTAGTCACAGGTAGACTAATTTTGCCATGAATAAGCCATTCTGTAGCTGGTTTTTCTGCCACTGTGAATGGTAATTTTTCAAGTTTTTCAATGCTCAGTACTGTATACTTTGCTCCCCTTTGTGCCATTTCGTTCTGTTTATCAGTTAGATTGTATTCTGCAAACAGAGCCGTCGTGTTGATAAAACGCCAAGGCACATAGCCAGCATGCAAAGATTGCAGCGTCCAGCTTAATAACATAATAGAACGTAACTGAGACTGTCCTTGTTGTAACATGGCTAAATCTTGTTCCAGTATGTCGATAGCAGAGGATACAATACTGTCCAATGAATAAATTCTGGAGGACAAAGTTGTTAACTCATTGTCGACCAGAGAGAGAGTTTTCTCTAAGTTAATACGATCAAGTTCACGTATACGTTCTGCGGCCTCCATCTGTGACACCTTCCATGCTTCATTACAAGCAGCATAAATGCCGGCATATATGAAACGTTTTTGACGCGGTTTTCTTGGTCCAAGCAAGAATTCCCTAAGGTCTGCGTCTTCTTTAAGTAAAGATAAGTGTTGTTTCACATCCTTAAGTGTAGATTTCTGCAGCCAATCGAGGCATAATTTTCCTACACTGTATGTTGTTACTACCCCCGGATACTGTCTTTGGACGTATCGTGGGTCTGGCCTATGAATAGTAAACCTCTGTGTTTTATTCAGGAATCTCGCTTGACAGTTGTTAGTGTCTCTGGGCCAGATCAACCATTTTCTCCAATCAGGATTTGTTCTGTTGAGTTGTAGTATGGTGTCAACTGTAACCGCTGCCTGTGTATTGTTATCACTTGCAGGTGATGGTACAGAAGGATTTTTTATGTCTATAATCTTGGCTAACCCAAGGCAAGACGTTTGTTGGACCGTGTCATTCAAAAACATTATTTGCTGAGGGACGATGCAGGCTCCAAATAAAGCTTCTATCCCCTGCACTTGCCAATCTTTAGTACCCCAGACAGATGATAGGCTATTGTGTCTTTCCATAAGTCGAAACCCTGTCTAGACAATTGGGCAATAAATGTTGCAGAGTAAATCTGTTTTGTATTAGTTAACATAATTTTCAGTCCTGTTTTGTTTACATTTTTATAGTAAAACGTTTCTGGATCAGATGTATTGTATCCTGAAAAATATGGAAACTTTTTAGCAAATGTTTTTGAACTACCTTTTGGTGGTGTAGGACAATGCTCCCATTGGTTAAACATAAACACATTTCTAGGTGTTGCTGATTTATGCAAAAAATGATTACCATAGTGGTTATAGCAATACAGCTGTTCATAGTCTGATGAACCCTCTAAATATTCATTATTAGAAAATGCAGCAGATTTTTCTAGGTCAAACATTATATTATTCACAGTTTCAAAGTCCCAATCATCAGAAAAGGTACTGGATGAAACAAAATCACCTAGTGAAATTTTAAATAAATGTTCAATTTCAAATAGCTTTATTTCGATATAAATATCATAAAAGCATCAGCCATTTTATCAAATGTAACAAATAGAGTTAAAAAAGAAAGAGAATAAAAGGAATACAAACACATATAAGCGATACAATACGAAAGTACAACTCTAAAACCGTTAAAACATAAAGCTATTTCCTCAAGGTTCAAGATTCGTTTGAGTAAAAATTTTAAAATGGTTAATATCAACTGAGTGCTATTCTACATCAAACGCCAAGTGTTCCGCCATAGCTCCTTGACCCTACCCGTCAGAATTGCCAGTTATTTTTCAGCAGAAGGGGCTGAAGGGACTGCCCTACACCTGGTTATCCAGGCGCATCCTAAGAACTTGGCGACTCCGCAAACAAACAGTGTGCTCGGGTCTGATTTTAATATGCGTAAAGCAACTCTATGATCCAGAGTGCCTAGTTGTTTGCATATGGGGACGAGCCACCTGGACCTTGCGCTTGCGTGACCAGGACACGCAAACATAAGGTGGGCCACGCTCTCCTTTGGGGTGTCACACAGTGGGCATTCTTCAGTAGTGTGATACGGTGGAGACCATTTTGCAGTAAATTCACGGACTGGGAGACAGCCAAACCTAAATTGGATGTATAAAGACCTATCTCTGGGGACCTGGATTATGTCCATATATGGTTCTAGGCCTCTATGCAATTTATATTGGAAGAACTCCTCCGTGAGTCTTCCCATATTAGGATTATTGAGTTCCTTGGCATCAATCCAGGCCCAGTAGGTCCGTTTAAGTTCCTCTTTGCTCGGTGGAATTTGGGTATCCCAAGAGGCCTTAAAGCCAAGTGCAATTGTTACTGCTTTAAGATTGGAGATCCATTTGATCTCCTTCTTGGTGTCAATACGCATAATTTCTGTGAGTGCCTCAGCGTAGTTGGCTAATTCTGGGGTCCTCCTGAGACGGGCCCAGTAGAGCAGAGGGCGGAGTTTGGCCAGATCTTTAAAACGGCGCCTGCCCAGATCATAGAACAAGGGGGTTAAGGGGACTCCTCGTGGTAACATAATCAAGTCCCTAAAGAACTTGTGTTCCGATCTACTAATATCGTCGAGATTTTCAAAGCCCCATAGCTCGGCGCCATAGAGAGCCGAGCTAACGGCCTTGGCTCCATATACAGTAAGTGCCGGGGCAACAGGTCTACTAAAGGAAGAGCGATGTTCTCTGCTCAGTGCCCCGGCCGCCCTTTTATGGTTTAGGAGCATCTTATCAAGATGGGGTCTCCACTGTACTTTTTCTGATAAGCGAATCCCCAAGTAATCAAAGGTGGAAACCCTCTCCAGGCGAGTCCCATCTAAAGTGAAGTTGTTCCTAAACGACTTGTGGGGGTTGAAAGTCATTAGTTTTGCTTTCGTTGTGTTTATAAGCAACCCCCGAGAGTTACCAAAGGTTTGGAACTTATTCAAGAGGGTTTGCAGGCCTGCCGGGGTCTTGGAAATGAGCAGTGTGTCATCAGCGAACAGGAGAGTTGGCACTTTTTTGCCTGCCAGGGCGGGGGCGTCGGCTGGTGTTTCTTGCAAATAGCTAACCACCCCGTTTACATATAAAGAAAACAGGGTGGGTGCCATCACACAGCCCTGGCGAACTCCCCTATTTACTGGAATCTTTCCAGTAAGCTGCCCTTGCGACCCCCATCTTACCTGGGCATAATTGCCCTCGTGGAGCCTCTCTAAGAGGTTAAGAATTAGTAAAGGGATGCCCATCTCTCGGAGTATTTCCCATAATCTATTCCTAGGAACCAAGTCAAAGGCAGTCCTCAGGTCGATAAAAGCGATATAAAGACTGCCCTTGCCCACCGTTACCACTTTCCCGTGAATCATAAGTCTAAAAGCCTGGTCCACCGTGCTCGTATTGGTCCGGAATCCTGCCTGAAACTCGGAGAGGATGTCCTCCTCCTCCGCCCAGGCCTGGATTCGCTGTAGGACAACCCTCCCAACTACCTTCTGCATCGAGTCTATAAGGCTAATGGGCCTATAGTTTGAAGGGTCTTCTCTAGCTCCCTTTTTTTATAGATGGGGACTACTTTTGCCCCCTTCCATGATTCTGGTACTGGACATCCTCTAGTGATGGAGTTAATTAAGAGGAGGACGTACTCGGCCCATTTATCCGGGTCAGCTAAAAACAGATCGCCTGGAAGGCCGTCCGGTCCCGGGGCCTTAGCAGGCACCAGCCTACTTATAGCCACCTTAACTTCCTTTAGCGTGAAGGGGGCCACCATCGACAGGCCTTAAATGGGTCGGGGGGTCACCATCTATGATTCTATTATTAGTACTGGAATTAGATGGGGGATGGCCGTCTGCACTTGTGTAGCTAGGCCCAGAATAAAGGTCGCCAAAATGATCACTCCAAGCTTCAGGAGTAATATGATTGGGGATTTGATCTGCTTCTGCCCTATTTGTCCTCCTGACCAGTGTCCAGAATAAATTTGTGTCCCTTGCTAGACTTGCACATTTTAACTCTTGCCATCTAGTTTCGTCCCAGTTTAGTTTAGCCCTTCGCTGCGCCTCTCTGTATTCTTTCCTAGCCAGGGTGATGGCTGTGCCCTTCTTTGATCTAATAGCTGCTGCTAAGGCCTTCCTTTTGAGTCTACACTCTTTATTGTACCATGATTGGGCTTTCCCTTTGTGTGATGCAGGGCGAACGGGTCTAGTTGATGCTTGGAAGTAGGTGCTGATCTCCTCGATAATGCGGGTATGTATGGAAAGGGAATTGGAAGGGTCCTCTATTGTCCCCTCACTTAGCTCGTTAGTTTTATTATATAATATTTGTCTAATGGCCTCTAATTTTGTGTCTTGTAAGGCAACCATATGCCATTTTAGTGCTCTTCTAGAATTTGAAGGTATCACCTCTTTGGTTACGCAGTGCATGTGGGTAGTCGATGCGGGGCATGCGAATGCCCAGGGGGATCTTAGTGACATACATAGGGGGTTGTGATCGCTGTCTAATGTACTCCCCACTACCATGTCTAAAACATGTCCCCAAAATCCAACATCTACTAAAATATAGTCGATGCGGGATGGGCAGGATGTTTTATTGTATGTAAAAGCTCCCTGCAAATCTGATTTAGTCCTTCGTTAACTGCTCTTAGGCCATACTCCACGGTGAGTGCATTTAGTTGGATGGCCCTTTGCGTCCATCTTTTCACCGGGGGTAAAGTTAGTGGGGGGATGCCCCATTTTCTGTCTTCCTCCTCTGTCCCTATTAAGTCTTCGATGCTGAGGGGCTCAAAAGTACTATTTAAATCGCCTGCCACCATTACCCTGGACTCGGGTAGACAACTTGTCAAGCCTTGTTCAAGCAATGTAATGATAGGTGAGGCTTTGCCCCCAGCTATTCCCCTTATATAGACATTAAACAAGTCCGTTTGTTCCCTCCCTCTTTGTCCCTTAATTGTAAGCCTCATGATGTCTGGAGACGAGGCTTGGTGATTTATTATTCTAAGGTTTAGGGCAATTTTGACCCACACAATCAACCCTCCAGAGGGACGACCCTTCCCTGCAGTGATAGCTGGGATGTGATAACAGCTATAGCCAGATTTGTGTAATGGGACCAAGCTCCATGTTTCCTAGAAGATGCATATGTCATAGCCCTCTAATAACTCATTCCAATTTGGTAACGAAAGTTTGTTGAGAAGGCCAGCAATATTCCAGGAAATAATTTTTAGCTGGTTTGGGGAAGCTAGATCTCGGGCTAAAGCTGTAATAGATTTTGGGGAATGGATTAGACCAGTTGTAGGCAGTTATTCGGCCACTGGGGAGGGGGCCTGAATCATGCTCACATTGATGGTTACATTTTGTAGTCAGTCATTACAATCTAATGAAGGGGAGCCTGTGCTTGGCCCTGCCCGTTGTCTATCGTTTGGCCTAAGAGGGGATCGTCTTAGCTGTATTGCTGAGGAATCAGGGGAAGAAGTGCGAAACTCGAGAAGAATGAGGTTTTCTGCCAAGTCTGCTTTACTCAAGGTAAGCTCAATGTAGTCCCGTAAGTGTGTATGTGTTAAACACCTTCTGGCTCTAAGGATGTCCTCGCGTATAAGTGAGCGACATCCCCTAACCTGCCGAATCTAATGAATTGATTTGTTATTTCATTTTATTTTGTCTTTATTTCGGTAAAAAGAACCATAAAAGATTTTCAGAAAAAAATAAAACAATACAAGAATTTCCACAGTACATCGTGTTAAACATGAAGTACAGTACTACTAAGTCCACTGGATTCTACATGGATTTAGCCGACCAATTTTGTGATGTTCAAAAGATATTTCAAATTTTACAATTTTACTTGATAATATAAAAGAATTAAAAAAAAACAGATTTGAGGAATAGACATATCAGGCCATTAATAATACAACAATACATTTAAATAAATATCTCTAAAATAGTATTTAAAAAAACTTATTTCAATTAAAAAAATATATTATCCACAATATATAGATCAATGTATATATCATATTGTGCTCATAAAGTGCACGTGCCAAGTTTATTATAATTTTCCATTCATTTTTTCAGCCTAGAGTTTCAAACCTTCCCTTTTCCTTACCAAGCTTACGCCAAACAGATACCTGCTAACGCTGAAAACCACTGTTTGCGTGGTATCTGATCGTAATAATCTTTCTGCTTCAAGGCAGGATCTGGTACCAAGCAAGCGACAAATGGGTTTTATCCATTTCTTCCTACATTGCGCATAGGCTGAACAGAAGAACAGCAGATGTGTTTCATTCTCTGTTGCACCTGAAACACATAAGACACATCTGCCCTCGTCCACTTCGCCTGGCGCCCATTTCACAGTGTTTGACTTTATTTGTAGGATACCATAGCGATATTTAAGGTATAAGGATTTAGCTAGCTGCGGCTGTATTTCATCTAAAAAGGGCTCAAAGTTCCAAACTGTTTTTATTTGGAAGAACCGTGATGTCAATGATCCCACAACTGAAGAATGGGACGAAAAGTCATGTATAAAAGACCAATAGGTTTCCTTTAAAAGCTTTTTAGGTCTCGGCCTGCACCAGCGCTTGCGCTGGTCTGGCGGAGAGTTTTAGTAAGCGGGTTTTGGAAGTGCAAACACTGGCTTTCGGCTGGCGACCAGCTTGAGTTCACGATGGCGTGCACGCGCAGCTGCCATCTGTTTCCTATCTCTTCCTCATTTCCTCGTCATGGCTCATTAACTCTCTGGACTCTGATGTTTCAATCGCAGCAGCAGCTCACATTACCAACTGAGGGCCCTGGACTACAGTCACATGAAAAACAACAGCGATTAGCATTGAAATGCAAGCTTTTTTTTGTCTAGTTAGAAATATTGCTTCGGTGGGTTGATTTCACCTTATATCGCTATTTGTTTTATATTGGGAGTCACAGCCTAATTACCAGTATTTTTGTCTCTCACTGTTTTTTTTAAAATATTTATTCGCGCAAAGCACAAAGCTATATTTAAGGTTACTTTTTCCGTCACTTCTTCACTCTATTTAAACTCTACACCCCCACTCTTATTGTCTCTCTCCTTCTCTCTCTCTCCCCTCTCTAATTCTCTCTCTACTTAATTAACTCTCCCCTCTCTATCTTTTTTAGCCTTTCATTCTCTCTCACCCCTTTATCTGTTTCTCTTTCAAACTCCTTCATTCACTCTCTCTCCCCTTCTTTCTCTCTCTCTATCCCGCTCCACTCTTTATTCTATGTACACCCTTTCTCTCTCTTTCTCTCTCACCACCCTCTCTAATTGGGCATTATATCTTCACTCTATCTCTCACTCGGCAACACCACAGCATCACTCAGCGCAACCACAGCATCAATCAGAGCCAGCACAGCATCAATCAGAGCCAGCACAGCATCACTCAGCACCAACACAACATCTCTCAACGCCATCACAGCATCACTCAACGCCATCACAGCATCAGTCAACGCCAACGCAGCATCACTCAGTGCAACCACAGCATCACTCAGTGCAACCACAGCATCACTCAGCACAACCACAGCATTACTCAGCACAACCACAGCATCACTTAGCGCCACAACAGCATCACTCAGCGCCACCACAACATCACTCTGCGGCACCACAGCATCACTCAGCACCACCATAGCTTTACTCAGCGACACCACATCATCACTCAGGGCCAACACTGCATCACTCAGCACCACCACAGGATGACTCAGCACCACCACAGCATCGCTCAGCACCACCACAGCAACGCTCAGCACCACCACAGCATCGCTCAGCGCCACCACAGCATCGCTCAGCGCCACCACAGCATCGCTCAGCACCACCACAGCATCGCTCAGCGCCACCACAGCATCGCTCAGCGCCACCACAGCATCGCTCAGCGCCACCACAGCATCGCTCAGCGCCACCACTGCATCGCTCAGCGCCACCACAGCATCGCTCAGCGCCACCACAGCATCGCTCAGCGCCACCACAGCATCACTCAGCGCCACCACAGCATCACTCAGCGCCACCACAGCATCTCTCAGCGCCACCTCAGCATCTCTCAGCGCCACCACAGCATCGCTCAGCGCCACCACAGCATCGCTCAGCGCCACAACAGCATCGCTCAGCACCGCCACTGCATCGCTCAGCACCGCCACTGCATCGCTCAGCACCGCCACAGCATCGCTCACCGTCACCACAGCATCACTCAGGGCCACCACAGCATCACTCAGCGCCACCACAGCATCACTCAGCGCCGCCACAGCATCACTCAGCGCCGCCACAGCATCACTCAGCGCCAAGACAATATCACTCAGCACCACCACAGCATCACTCAGCGCCAAGACAATATCACTCAGCACCACCACAGCATCACTCAGCACCACAGCAGTATCACTCAGCAACACCTGAGTATCATTCAGCATCACCTCAGCATCGTCTCCGCAACAGTCACCACCACCACCACTACCACCTCAGCATCACTCAGCACCACCTCAGCCTGCTCTCGGAATCTGGCATCTGTTGATTCTCCCTAGCGTCTGGCCGCTGCTAGTGTTATGATACAGGTACTAGTTCCCAACCTTCACCCTCCGATTGTTTATGCCCCCTCAAAAAAAAAGCTTTAACAAACAACCATTGCCAGCATTGCAAGAACAAAAGAAAACTGAGGACATTTTTTATTGTAAATACTTTTTTTAATATGGTCGTTCAGTTTTACATAATGCCTTCTTGGTCATATATAAAGTAACAAAAATGCTTCTGACACTTTTTTATTATAACTTTTCAGCATGCCGCACAGCAGCCACACTTCTCTACAGCACAGCTTGAAGACATTGGCAAAGTCAATAGCTCTGGCTAAACACTTATAAGGCCCCAAAGGCGAGACCTATTGGCTATGCCAATGCTTGTTTGAGGTTGTTGTCAAGCCGGACGGCTCATCCCAGAAATGTCTAAGTCCCAATTTAACAAACCAGTCATGAATGTGCTTTAACCAGGTCAAACCTACACCTTTGTTAAGTCCTAGGATTTTCTCAAGACCCTCTCTATAATGAATAAGCTCATCAGTACACCACAGGCGGACCCAAAACAACAATGGTCTTAGGTTAGCCTGATCATCCACACGATGAAAATTTAAATCCATCAATACGGGAGTCAGTGGTGTTCGTGTAGGGAGGCTTAGTACTTTCCTAAGAAACTTGTTTTCACCCACCTTGAATGTATCATTCGTCACGGGGCCCCACAGCTCTGCCCCGTACAATAAAGCCGATTGCGCCTTATATTTATAAACTTCGAGAGCGGGTGAAACTGCTTTGGATAAACTACTTTCTATTTTCCTTATTAATGGAAAAGTGTTCTGGAGTAGTATAGTTTTGCTTTTTTCTAGCTGAGGTCTCCAAGTCATTTTTGAATCCAAAGTAATACCTAAGTAGTTAAAATCATGCACATACTCGATCTTCAGTTATCCACAGTTAAATTTTTCCTAAAGGTTTTATGCGGGTTAACGGCCATGTATTTGGTTTTACTGGGGTTTATTTCTAACCCCTTAACTTTACAGTACATCCCAAATAAATTTATTAGATTTTGCAAACCTTTCGGTGTTTGGGAAATTAAAATCGTATCATCAGCAAAGAGGAGTGCCGGTACAGGCACCCCCCCAAGCCTAGGAGAATCATGATCACAACCCAAAAGGTAGTCGGGGATATCATTGACGTACAATGAGAATAAAGTGGGGGCTAAGACACACCCCTGTCTTACACTCCTATTAACCCTAATTGGTTCAGTTAATTCACCTTGTGGGCCCCATCTGACCCTTGCCCAGTTGTCTTCATGTAATCTTATTATCTGTAGAAGAATTTCCCCCGGGACCCCTTGATTTTTTAGGGACTTCCACAGGAGATTTCTGGGAACGAGGTCAAATGCTGCTTTTAGGTCCACAAAGGCGATATACAAGTGTCCCTTTCTAAATGTTATATATTTCCAGGCTATACAAAGAAATCTAAAAACCTGGTCAATCGTGCCAGTCTTTACTCTAAAACCTGCCTGATATTGTGATAAAATGTTGTATTCCTCAATCCAGTCAATTAGTCTATTTAAAATTTGCCTGGCATATATCTTCTGTAAAACATCAATAAGACTAATTGGTCAATAGTGTGAAGGATTGTGGCGATCGCCCTTCTTAAAAGTAGTCGTAATCTCTGCCCCTTTCCAAGTTTCTGGTATGGGTGCGCCCGAGGTAACAGAGTTACACAACAAATTGATATAAGGGCCCCAAACCCCTTTGTCATGCTTCCATAAATCTCCAGGTATTTTGTCAGGACCGGGAGCCTTTCCTGATTTCACTGTGTCTATAGCTGCCAATGTTTCCTTCAAGCTAAACAATAACGGTGCTGCATTTGATGTGGTTCCATAATCTAGCGGGCAATAATCAATATCATTTGGGGAAGAGGAGTAAAGACTAGAAAAATGTTTTACCCAGGTATTGCATCTAGGAAGAGGTCCTTACTACATCTTCCTTTTTTATTAGGTCGAGCCTAGAGCAGCGCATGCGCTGCTTGCGAGACTTATAGTAAGGGGCTTCAGAAAGCTGACCAGACGCTCGTGCGTCATGGCCTTTTTCCTGCGGTTACGCGCGCAGGGCCGACATCTGTTTCCCATTATCGTGCCCAGACCCGGGCGCGATAATTGGAAACACATGCCTGCCGTGCGTGTAATCGCAGGCAAAAGGCCATGACGCACGAGCGTCTGGTCAGCTCTGCAGGCTGCCGCTCTCGCTCGCCCCCGCTCCTCTCTTGTTTAAACATGTTTGTAACCACATTTTGGGAAAACATATTGTAGTTTAGTTAATTTATAAGAATTCCATCTTAAAACATTAAGCAAAGAAAAATCGCAAAGAACTCAGTTGAAGCCACCGTGGGACTCTTCTGGATTCACTAGAGAAATAAATGGTTTCAATGGCAAAGTGTTGTAATTTTCACTAAATATGCCATTTGTTGATTATGTCTACTGACTTAGTCTGTATTTTCTAGCCATTGGAACACCCCACGCTTTTTTTCTGATTCTCACATATAGACCAGCGTCCTGAAATACTGTGCGTCACTTGGGTCCAGCAGAAATTATTTGTAACTGGCCTCTGATATTTGTACTCCTCGGGACTTATGAGGCACGCGAAAAGGCGCCCTTTTAAGCACGGAAAAAAAGACCACCCGGCGTATAATATGGAGGAAATTTGGTTGTCGCTGTTTCTGTGGTGATGGACAACTGCAAGTGCTAAGTGGCAACAAAGTGCAGCTGCACCTCCCTGTGAAGCAGAGGGAGACCCCGGACCCACCCTGTTGATATCTATCTCTGACTGCCCCCTCTTTGAGGGGGTGCGTGTCACACTGTTGCGGACTGAGGTCTGGTGTCTGCTTCCCAGAGGGCTGCTTCCGCTGTGACATCATCGCTGACTCGGGCTTGTTGTGTTTGGCTGCACCCCGACTACCACACACGTCGGTGTTTAAGTCGGGCTGTACAGGTTCCCGCTCTTTTTGTTCTCCGGGGTGAGATAGAGCGGTGACTCAAGAGTGCGCATTCGTTGCCTACCTCACTCGCAATAACCAGCATGCGGCAGTCCCCGGGAGAGGACGTCGTTTGGGGATACATAGTGTGAAAATGAAATATCGTGGAGAAGAGTGGCATAATTAGGGTTTTAAGTGGGCCGGGTCCTGCCGGTCCTCAGCACCGGTAGTTTCTAAAAAGCAGGTGCTGAGACGGGTCCCTGTTGGGCTCTCCATTTTTGCCCTCACCCTCAGGGTGAAAAAAATCCTAACTCTGCAGCAGTACCGCCCTTCATTGCCTTTGATGTAACTTCAAAGACACTGGTGATAGTTCTTTCACTGCCTCCTCATTTCCAAATGGAAGCATTTTCAATTTTATAAACAACGAAGCCGTAGTTGTTGCTTATTTATCTTATGCAGCTAACAGCCATTGGCAAAGCCAATAGTCCTGACTTGTTGTAGGTGTAATGTTACTTTTATTATATATATGGATGCAATTATAGAAGCGGCGAAATACCAGACAGGTGGCAGACAATATGCTAAGCACAAACTTTTAGCTTATGTGTTTTTAAGCCACGCCCTTAATTACATCGGCCTCGCCCCTTTGAGAGACCCCCCAGTTGTTTCATCCCACTTAAAACCCTGGGCATAATAAGTGGTGACCTATTGTACTCGCTATGCCGTTGTGTTACTAAGTGTGAAAGGCTGTAAACCAAGCAATCTCATTCAGGGGCATAGCTTTCATTGGTGCAGCAGGTGCAGTAGCACCGGGTCCCACAGCCTTGAGTGGCCTACCGAGCTCTGACAGTGCTGCGTCTTACTACCCCAACAGCAGTCAAGGGGCCATTTTCTTTTCTGGCACCACAACCCATGGCCTCCTTTCTACGCTGCTGATCACACTGATATTTCGTGTTTAGTGAAGAGGGCGCAGCAGCAGCTGGACACGAAGACAAGAAACTACGCGAACAGCTATCTCTAAATCACAGATGGCAGCAGGACTGAAGCACCTGCAGCGATGCTGTGCACGGCACGGCATGGCTGTCTCTCTCCCCAGCCAGCCTGCATTTACACATTAAATGTTCTGGCTATTGCGGAATGAGCACGATTTACCAAGGTTCACTAACAAGCAACGTAGTTAAGCGTGGGCAGCAACACTGCAGCCTTCATTGGTGCTTCATTGGTGCTAGTAAGTGCAGGAGCAGCAGTTGTGCACGGTTCCTTCACAGGGACAGAAGAGAGTTTAAACGCACGCACACAACCATGTGCATGATTTGCGTTATTGAGCCTTCTTCACATGCGTGGACTCTAACAACACAGACAGCTACAGCGCATCCTTGCACGCACGCACCTTCACAGAAACTGACACACACAGTGTATGTGTATGCGCCACTGTTGTATAACCATCTCTAAAACAGACAGACCACTCACCGCGCTGGCAGCGGCACTGCAATCTGTCCTCTCAGGTTGTGTGCTAGTGATTGTGCTTCTGTTGGTGTTTGTAGAATGTAACCATATGCGAGGGTGTCCGTTTGGTGTTGGTATGTTGAACGGTGTGATGGTGTGTGATAAGGTGACAGTGTCTGTGTTTCGTCACATGATATTTTCCGGATAGAGAGCCCGAGACTGACACTTGATGTGTGTGGTGTGTATTAATGTTTTGATTGTTACATGCATGTACTTTTATGGAATGTCTTGGCCACAGAATCCAGGGTCTTGCGCGCATCCCCAAGCTCCACCTCATAAGCCGACTTGATGCCCGTCACCTCACGGTTCACTGTCTCTTTGCATTTAGTGATGCGCAGTCGCAGTCCAGCGTTCTCTGACTCGAGCGAGCGGACCTTGTCGATGTAGATCACAAGTCTGTCATTGAGGTCCTGCAGTTCCTCCTTCTCCTGTAGCCGGGTGATGCGGGTGGGAGACAGCAGCGGGGTACCTCCTTTCCGGGTGCCGCGCTTCTGGCCCGGGGTCTCCATAGCAGCAGACGGCGGGTGGAGGTTCCGTCAGTGTCCAGACAGAATTCTCTGTTGGGGAGGCAAGGGAGCAACCGACAGTTGGACTGTCCTCGTCGCTGCTGCTGGCAGTCAGTGCACCCTCCTCTCTGGCTCCAGCTCACATAACCAGGCCAAGCCAAGGGAGGGGTCATTACACCGCCAACTCCACGCCTTCAGTGTCATTCCTGTATTTTTATTACATGGAGACTTGGACAGGGGGAGAACCCACTGGCAATAAACCAGAAATAACCCACCAATATATTTTACATGGCTTGTCTCCCCAGATGAGACCATTTTGAATGTCTCAAGCTACAGCAACTGAAAAGAGACTACATTACTTTGCTTGTTTTAATGAAAGGAAAGAAAGACCATACACACCCTCCTACTATGAATATTGTTGATTGTTTTCATATAGAAACAAGCATTGGCATAGCCAATAGGTCTCGCCTTTGGGACCTTATAAGTGTTTAGTTATCCAGCACAATATCCTTGGTGCAACAACATCAAGTGTTGCATAGCCAATAGGTCTCGCCTTTGGGACCTTATAAGTGTTTAGCCATGCAACAGTTGGTGTTGTTGCACTAAGGATATTGTGCTGCATAACTAAATACTTATAAGGTCCCAAAAGCGAGACCTATTGGCTATGTCAATGCTTGTTGCCCTTTGCTATCAGCCGCCAAAAACCAATTTGGTCTTTTGCTGCTACAATTAGTTCTTCCCAAATGTTCTCCTCCCATTCTTTTCTAGTACAGGCTAATAGTTGCTTATATTCAGCCCTTTTTTCCCTTAAGGCCACTATATTTTTGGTTTTTGAGGCCAGAATGAGCTCATTTTTTACAGTGCGGCATGCTTTATTGTACCACGGGCTTTTCAACTCCGTGCCCACTGTGATCCCGTTGTTAGCTTTTTTCGGGATTTTACTCAGTATGGGTAGCAAGTCTTTGACTAATTTACAATGAATATCCATAATCGGAATATCTCGGACAGGTAAATCTACATACAAAGAGACCCTGTCTACGAAGGTGTCATAGATCTGCTTAATTGCCGCTACATTCCCCCCTATCGAGGGCCATTTTAAAGCTCTCCGATTATTGCTTAATAGTGGATCTATATTATCACTATCAAGTTCTCTTGGCCTTGGGGTAACAAGATGAAAAAGGTGGACTGCCAATTTTAGGCGTAATGGGTAATGGTCACTCTCTGTTCTGTCGTCAACTACTAAGTCAAGGGCCATCGACCAGAGCTCTATCGAAATTAATATATAATCTATATGGCTCTTTAGATTATTTCTAGTAAATGTGGGGGCTTTTGGACTGTCAGAGGGCAAGCAGCCGTTACAGGCTCTTAGGCAGTGCCCCGAAACAAGTCTTAATAACTGCGCCACTGCTATTGTGCATGGCACTACTGGGGTGCTTACCAAGAGCGGGATATTATTAGCCAAATCTTCTTCCTCAAAGATATTTTCTAGTCCCACCGTAGGTTCGTATTTACGGTTAAAATCACCTCCCACAATTATCAGTGCCCTTGATTCAATCGAGCTTAAGAGATTGTCTAACTGCTCAATAACCATCGATTGCTTGCTTGTTGGATATGGTCTGGAGTATATATTAATATATAAACTTCCTTTTTGTCCGGTGTATAAAATGTTACTCCCAAGATATCCTGCGAGCATGTTTCGACTAGTTTAACATCAATACCTAGAGTCACCTTTACCCAAATACAAAGTCCACCTGAGGGCCTCCCTCTAACTGAAGGGATAGCATCTTTGCTAAAAGTTTTGTAACCTACTTTGTGAAAGGGTTCTGCGGCCCAAGTTTCTTGAAACATAATTATATCATTCTGCCCAATATATTCCTGCCATACAACGTCTTCTACGTTCTTTCTAAGACCTGCAATATTCCAGGAGATCAATTTTATCTCTCCTACACAGCCCACCTCACTTTGTCCCATACGCCCATTTTTTGTACCAAAATTATACTCAATATAATTGGTTCCAATGTCCCTTCTATTATTATTAGCTGGGTCTACTGGATCAGTGTTCGAATTAATGACAATATCCATAGCAAGCCCTTTCTCTTGAGCTTGTGGCTCAACTGCAAATAGTCCCAATGCTTGAGGTCTAAATAATTGTCAGTCTTGGGCATCCAAGTCCGACAATGCATGGTATCTATTTGTCATTGACACAGGATACTGTCTAGCATCTAAATGCCATAGCTGTGGTCTATAGAAAAACCCCAACGGAAGTGTGCAAATGTTGGTATTCGTCGAGTGTGTTATCTCATTTTTATTCAGAATATGACGGACCAACTGAGGCCTACGAAAATTGACCACCATACAATCTCCATCTATATTTTTAATGGAGTGACCTATCCAACCTACCCTACGGACCATTAATATCTCCTTAGTGTCAGCTAGTTGAAAGCTTTTGTATTTGGCTAGCCAATCTATAGTTTTGTTCCGTAGGTCTTCCCAGCTTTCTCTCTCAATCGTTCTAAGGGCAGGGACACCAGCTAGTATTAGCGTATATGGGCATGAAGCAGGGGGCAGGTTTAGGATATCCAAATTGGCAGTTTTGGTAGAATTATGTTTCGTCATTGTGGTCCGTGTATCGTGCCCCCTATCTACATTAGGACGTACTACACAATTTCTTTGTGTGTCTAGAAATTTGAGACCAGTTAATGCCTCCTGGGGCTTGTCTCCCATACTAATCTGTGTGGGTTTAATAGAGTTACCACCATGTACTTCCCTGATGTAGTGTGTAGTTCTGCCCACCCTCTCATAGTTTCCCCTGTTTTGCTCTTCAACGATTCTGCCCTCCTTATTATTGCCTAAACTTTTTATTGCTGTTTCTAGAAGATTCAGTTTGTCCCAAAGCTGTGTGAAGCCCTTATTAAAAAAACCTTGTACATCGTTAGCCATTACATCTACAGTTCCAACACCAACAATGGCGTCAGTTTCTGTAGTAGCTTCCTTGGTGTTACCCCAGCTGGAATCGAGGAACACATGGGCCATATCGGTCTGTGTGCCTACGGAAATGGTTTTAGTTTGACATCTATTTGTGTCATGTTCTATATCTGACCTATCCGATACTTCGGGGGCCATCACAAATTTGGGTTTTCTTACAGGTGCCCCCGTTTTCTTTTTGCAGGCAAGGCTTCACTTTTCCGTGCTATCACATTTTTCAATGCCTTAGTCCTAGTAGCTCTACCCACCGCCACTTCTGGCGTAGGTTCTAGACTTGAAACAATAGAAGGAGAGCGGGACGGAGATAAGGGGTTAATAGGGGATTTCGTAGACAGACCATCATCTACACTTACACCCATGCCAACTGCCAGAGTGTCTCTTTGCATTAATGGGTCCAAGGAGAGTCGTTGCTCAGTTAGTTCAATCTCGTGGATCAGTAGTGATTCTGCCCTTACCAAGAAGGCATCTAGTGTCCCCGCTGCTCCCTTGCGTTTCTCCATTCCCTTTTAAAACTCAGCTGATAATAAGTACAGGCAAGAGGCAACAGGGAACAAAACAACAATATATGGGGGATTCTCAATATGCAGTACCTTCCTGTGTCAGCAGATGTCCGATCCGTAGTTCCCAATGACAAGATGTTAGGGAATTAGGGAGTTAGGGAATTTGCCCAGCCCAGCCTCTTTCCGGGCTATGACGCCCGCGCGCGTCCCGCACTACGGGAGCCCTGGCCCCCTTTTGAACGCCTCCTGGCGCTCAAAGATGCGGTGCGCGACGTGCCGCCGCAAGGGATGGTGGGAGATGGAGTTCCCTGGTGGCGACAGGCAATGGCGGTTAACGGGCGTCTGCACGGCCCAGCAGCGGCGTCCCAACAGTGATGACAGCAACAGAAAACACTCAGCCTGTATGAAATACGGGCTCCCCCTTTTGAACGCCTCCTGGCGCTCAAAGATTGGCAATTATGCTGGCCACATGTGCCTCTTTAGGCGCTATCCAGTCCTCCCAAGTTCCAACGTGCGCTATGCCCTGCTCCTCCCTTCTTATGTTAAGGTGCTGGGTAGTCAGCCGATACACTATTTGGATATGGGAGCACTCTCAAATTCACTGTGTCTGTGCGTGGTAATTCTTGAACTGCACAGTGTTTCCCTGTATCAAAAACGCCACAGACTCAGTCCTCCAATTAGCCTTGTGTAAGGGTCGTCACTGCAGGAGATCCTGTATGTGGTGACTCAGTCTGGGCCTCGCCAGCAGCTCCTAGAGAGTCCCCGCCCTCAGCCTCTCTGAACCGGGAACCGAGGGGCCGATCTGTCCTATCCGCTCCGATGGCAGGGCAGCTGTGCGCTTAGAGATATCACGGCGCTGGGCTTCAAAGTAACACAGTTCAAGGCACCCCACACAGGCACCACCCCAAGACGAATGAAATGGCCACCAGAATCCAATGCCACACCTAGCAACACTTGCCAGGGCTCAAAAGTTCCAGTTCCCAGCACCAGGATCCAGGAAGGCACAGGTCGGGCGCAGACCCCGCACTGCCCGAAGAGATGCACCTCTCACCTCAGAGGACGACACAGGCCCCAGGGCACCAGCAGCGGGAAAAAGGACCTCCACACCCAGCAGGACGCCACAAGCCGCCGAGCATCGGCAACGAGAACAGCCGGTGAACCTCCTCGCTCCGCAGGGCAGCAACAGCACGCCCACCGCAAGCACAGCTCGTTCCAGCAGGAGCGTTCGGCGCGAAGGAAGACGCGAGTCAGCTGACTCAATTCGTCGTAGAGCCGCAGCAACAGCACGCATTCATTCAGACATTAAGGAGGTGAGACTCTCTTCCAGGCCCCTGACTCTGTGGACTGTGGGAGATTTGTTAATTAATGATTCCTCACTCTCATAACTAGCCCCATTGTGTAGCTTAGGAACATTAACCATATAAACTTTATGTCCTGCAAAATCCAGGGGTTGCGACAAATAAGTCTTTTTTGATGCGTTAACCGGCATTGGGCGCATTACGAATGGTGTACTTAGAGGAAAGATGCGATGTTCGGGGTTGTGCATGGGGGCTACGTCTCTGGGATGCTGTTTTTTGGCCTTTAAGCTTCCCATGGTGGATAATGGGAGTGGGAGAGCATCGTTATGTGTTGGTGAAGGAGGAGCAGATAATCTACCCCCTACTCGATGTCTTTCATGCTCAGAGGAGAGATGAGGTCTCGTAACCTGTAAGGGCTGTTCACCCTCTGTAGATGAGGGCGCTTTCTGGTTACTTAGGGTGTTGCTAAAAGCTAGTGTTTTAACTGTGTTCACTAGGACGTCTATCCTGGTTCTCATAGCCCCAATTTCCTGCCTGAGAGAGGCGTCAGGTTGGTAAAGAGCTAGCATTGACGGTGCCGTCTCCTCAATACTCTCTGGTTGGATTGAAGACAAGGGGAGAGTAGTCTGTGTCAGTGGAGTATCAGCGATTTCTGCCAAGACAGAGAACCTATTTGTACAGAGAATGGCAGCACCAAGTTGGTTAGGTTCAGATATAGAAGTTGGTGTGTTAGGAGACGGCTCTAAGCTGAGGTGATCGATTGTCTGAGCCTCATGCAAATCGTGCATAATCTCAGTACCAGGCTTCAGGACTTCCTCCCTACTCTTTTTGTGAAACATTGAAGGGATAACGGGCGAACGCGAAATGCTAGGGTTGGGAGTTATCGATTGTGAGATAGAATTGGTTACAGCTGAATCTGCTCCCAAGATGTCCTCACACTCTTGTATGAGGACATCAATCCTATCCATCACGCAGTTGTTAGGGGCGTGTTTGCGCAATTTTTTAGCTTTTTTCCCTTTCCCCGGCCCTACAGGTGCAAGCGGCCCTGTTCCCTCCATTAATTTTCTTTTGCCCATTTTGTGACCCCAAATTAGAGAAAAACTTCAGTGTAGTTAGCCAAAAGCGTTACAATGAGCCCTTGCAAAGAATCAATGAATTCGATTTGTTCGGTAGTGAGTCAATGGGCCGGAGAAGCCCTGCAGCACAGTACCTTTTGAGTTGGCTTGTGATGAGCAGTTCAGCCCGGCAAGTAGATGAAAGAGGGGTGGCCCTGCCCTGCCTCTTCCTGACACTGACGGGCAAGGACGGGCCCGGCCTTGGCCCGGGCTTCGCCCGCGCGCGTCCCGCGCTGCGGGAGGAGATGCAGCGCTATAAGCGCGTTGGTGGTTTGGGCACCTCCCCCTCACTCGCAGCACCTGTGAAGTGACGTTGCACCCTGGGAGATGTAGTCTCCTGCCAGATGGTGGCGTCGTCAGCGAGGAAAGCTGATGATTTTCGGGAGCCCTGGGACTCCTGTCCCACCAGGACTTTGACAGCTGGGCAAGAGCGCGAGGTAAGAGAGAAAGTCAGCAGGGCAACAACAGGGCAACAGCGTGATGGAGTCCCGCGCTGCGGGAGGAGATGCAGCGCTATAAGCGCGTTGGTGGTTTGGGCACCTCCCCCTCACTCGCAGCACCTGTGAAGTGACGTTGCACCCTGGGAGATGTAGTCTCCTGCCAGATGGTGGCGTCGACAGCGGGGAAAGCTGATGATTTTCGGGAGCCCTGGGACTCCTGTCCCACCAGGACTCTGACAGCTGGGCAAGAGCACGAGGTAAGAGAGAAAGTCAGCAGGGCAACAGCGTGATGGAGTCCCGCGCTGCGGGAGGAGATGCAGCGCTATAAGCGCGTTGGTGGTTTGGGCACCTCCCCCTCACTCGCAGCACCTGTGAAGTGACGTTGCACCCTGGGAGATGTAGTCTCCTGCCAGATGGTGGCGTCGTCAGCGAGGAAAGCTGATGATTTTGGGAGCCCTGGGACTCCTGTCCCACCAGGACTCTGACAGCTGGGCAAGAGCGCGAGGTAAGAGAGAAAGTCAGCAGGGCAACAACAGGGCAACAGTGTGATGGAGTCCCGCGCTGCGGGAGGAGATGCAGCGCTATAAGCGCGTTGGTGGTTTGGGCACCTCCCCCTCACTCGCAGCACCTGTGAAGTGACGTTGCACCCTGGGAGATGTAGTCTCCTGCCAGATGGTGGCATCGTCAGCGAGGAAAGCTGATGATTTTCGGGAGCCCTGGGACTCCTGTCCCACCAGGACTCTGACAGCTGGGCAAGAGCGCGAGGTAAGAGAGAAAGTCAGCAGGGCAACAACAGGGCAACAGCGTGATGAAATGTTCAAATGTTCCGTCGGGCCGAAAATATCAAAATCAGTTTTGTCCCACACTATACCATCCTGTGTAGGAATGGCTGTGATGTTTACTGCAGACAAGTCTCTTGTTTCACGATGGGATGATTTGTGAGGTTTCAAAAGTAAGTTCACTTCTTTTCTTTCAATGTCCAAATGAATGTATCTCCCATTTATAAGCACGCTCATAGTCATAACCAAAGCTAGCCAAAGCAGGAAGAAAAATATTCCAGAAATAACCCAAAGTTCAATCCATGGTGAAACTAGATAAGTCTTTTTCAAAAAATGTAAAAAGTCTTGTACTTGCTGTTTATAAGTTTTTGATGCTGGTGACGTCTCGGGCTCACTTGGATCCTCAGAAAACGTATCAAAGTTAATGAAGTAGCCAGAAGCAGTTCTGTCAATTGTTGGAATTGCATCAGGATTTGTAGAAATCGCTGGTACCAGTTGATCACTTGTTACATTGGTGTAGACAGGTGTATTTGGACGAACTGTTACTTGTGTTTCAAGAGGGATGAGTTCCATAGCATTGTTGCTCAGTCCTTCATCTGTTACTGCTGAATTCTCGATGGTTATCAGTCTTTCAGTCTGAACCTCTTGGATAGTAGCGAGAGGAGTGTGTCTGCTACTAGGTAGGAGTCCACGAGGCCTACTATTTAGTATTGGCCACATACTGTGGTTTGATGAGGTCGATGGACACAAATCTTTTCTCCTTTTTTCCAGCAGGGGGCGGCAGAAGTACTGTTCTTGTTCCGTGTACGGCTAGGACTGGTATGAAGGTCCAAATTCCTTCTTGTCCGCAATCTTTTCTCTGACCAGATCCCCAACTTTTGGAATCCAGACAGGCCTTGCTGGGACCGCTGGTTTTTCCCCAGTGGTGGTTGGCTGTAGGAACACGTTGCTTTGTTTCGTTCTTAATTTGTTTAAGTCCTGTAAAACAGCCAAACGATCTTTGATATCAAAGGGTTTATTTTCCACCACTGTGCCACTGCATTCCAGATCAGGCACCCACATTCTTGTCCCAAATAGGACCTCATATGGAGTGACCCCCCCTAGAGAACTTCTTGGCAAATTGTTTAATGAGCGTTGGACCCCAAAAAGATGTTTGACCCACCCATCACCCGAACCTAATACCCTAGCTGTTATAGACTGCTTTATGTCCCGGTTTTTCCTTTCCACAACAGAATTTCCCTCCGGATGAAACGGAGAGGAGTACCGCAATGCAACGCCCAGACTGGCCATGGCGTCTTTGTAAGCTCGAGAGCTAAACGCAGGGCCCTGGTCAGAATGTAGCGTTCCTATTGCGTATGTGCCGATAAAGACTCGCAAATCTTTTATAACAGTTCGAGCGTCAGCCGAGCGCTGAGGCCATATCCATAGGAACCTAGAGCAAGAATCCACTGTGACCATGATATATTTATAGTTACCGTCCCTTTGCAAGGGACCGCAGTGGTCCAGGTAAACACAAGCTAATGGTTTGTCTGAAATTAACAGGGGTGTCTGCGCAGGACGTTTCACTGTGGAGACTTTCATCTGTTGGCAAATTTCACATTCCAGAACATAGTTCTTGGTCTGCTTCCTAATGACAGGCCACCAATATCTTTGTGTTAATAAAGATACCGTTGCAGAAATGCCTGCATGGGCAGAAGCTATCCCTTCGTGTGCTGCTAGGATTAGTCCTAATCTGCGTTCCTTGTTTGGAATTACCCTATCCCCCACTCCAGGGATTTGAGCAAAAGGAACGTTGTTCGCATCAATTACATAAGAGTACTTGAGTGGAAACTTTTTGGTAACGCTGCACCACTGCCTTTGCTCGTAGCATTGACAGCCAACATTATCTCACTGTCTATTTTCGTTTTTGAACGAGTGATCGCAGCTACGGAAGCCGTCTGAACAGCCCCCTTTGTGGCTTCGTCAGCCAATGAATTCCCTGCAACGTGAACGCCATCACGTTGATGACTCAATGTGTGTATCACGTGAGCCTTTGGTAGTTCGCTTTTTAACTGAACTACTTGTTCCCAAAGCGTTTTATGCTTTATTGTGCCACCTTTTGCATCTTTGAACCCGTTTTCAAGCCAAGTTTGTATATATTCATTATACGACTGCACACAGTAGAAAGAATCGCACACTATTAGTGTGGGGAATTCTCGATCTGTACTTTCAAGTGCCAGTTTGAATGCTTGTAGTTCAGCTCGCTGAGCTGTGCAATCTCCTAGAGATTGGGTTTTTGTGACCATAGGTCTGAATTTGCCATTCCGCATGCGACCTTTAACGATTGCGCACGCTGCACTGTAAGCTTGCTTACTCCCTGTTGCGGGTTGTGCGGATCCGTCAGTGTAAATTATGAATTCATACTGATCAAGAGGCAGAATCTCAGTGGGCAGAGGACATTCATGTTCATATTGCAGGAACGCTTGTGTTTTTAAATCGGGATCAAAAACATATTCAACATCTGTTGCAGCAAGAGAATTAACCCATTGTATCCATCTCGGATGTAATTCTTTAGCATTTGGAATGCTCGCTTTAGTTACCGTCTCTAAGGCCGGAACTGGGGTTACGACAATAATGCGTTTCCCTTGGGCTAGAGCTCTCTCTTTTGCTACTGCAGTTTGAACTGCTGTCAGTATTTTTTCTGTTGAAGTGAAGCGCATTTCTGCTTGTGTATACAAATGTGATTTGTATGCAATTGGTACTTTCTCACCCTCATTAAATGTTAAGTAGGTGAATCCGCATTGACCCGAAATTATTCGGATCACTAAATTGCGTTGACTTACGCGTGTTTGTAAGTGATTTGTTGCTAACATGTTAGCTTGGAGTAAACGCAAGATTTCTGTGTGTTCTTGTGTCCAATTTTTGATTGAAAAATCAGGTTTGATTAATGCGTAGAGAGGTTTAACCCTTTCTGCGTAATTTAGAATGTAAGTTCTTCCAAAATTTTGGAAACCCAGGATGGATTGTAAATTTTTCAGCGTCTTTGGAGGTTGGAGCAGCGCACACCTTTCTAAAAAGTTGGCTGCCAAGCTCTTGCCTTCACTCGAAAGCTCATATCCTAGAAACAGGACATTGAGATGGGCAATTCTGGATTTTTTAAAGTTGAATTTGTAGCCCTCAGAGGCGAAGCCCAGTATAATGGTGCTCACCCTGTTCAAGTGTTTGTCCAGGTCATCGTCTGTCAGATAGATATCATCGACATAGGACAATGCCTCATTGTCATAAATTTGTAGTAACTCCGTTACCCTCGCTGAGAATAACCCCGGGCTGTTCTTGAACCCTTGTGGGAGTCGACAAAATTGACGCTGGGTCCCCATTATTGAGAAAGCGGTTAAGTACCTGCTTTCAGGTGCTATGTTTTGACAAAAGAAACCATTTGAGATATCTAATGTGGTTTTATATTTTTTACGCACAATGTTATTCATTAATGCTGTACTATGTGCATTTTGTACTGCAAATGTTTTAGAACAAGTGTTTAAGTGTCTGTAATCCAAAACTAGACAATAGGTATTGTCTGGTTTGGAGACTGGAAACAAAGGATTGTTCATTGAAGAGGTGCATGTTTCAATCACCCCCTGGTATTCAAGTTGATCTAAGATCTCCCTGACCTGTTTTTTAGCTTCTTGCTTTATTGGGTACTGCCTTTGTGCAGTAGGTTCATTTTTCAGATGTATTTTATGGTGAGGTGAATCCTCATCCCATCCTACATGATTTTTGTATAATGCTGGGGCCTGGGCAACTGCCCATTTCCTGGTATATTTTAGATGAATTGGAATATGGTTAGAGAAGGCTGGCATAATAATGTCCTCGCCATGTGGGCACTCCCTGACAAATTGTGGTGGCCAGTCTTTTTCTGCTAGAAGTATATCATAACCCTTTGAATGTTTTTCTCAAAAGAGTGCTTTCACCTGTCTGGGTATGTCTCCCTCCATCCGGAGTGTTATTTCATATAACTTTTGTGGAGTACTAACCCTGGTGTCTACAGTCTCAACTGTAATGTACTCATTCAAGTCCACTATCTCCAGAAGTTCCTTCAGGTTCTGGCGAGCTATTGTGACTTCTGCAGCACTGTCCAGCATTGTCTGAGCCCATTCTCCGTTCTTGAGTTGTGTTCTCAGTATCCTCGGCATGTCTGACTTTCAGACCTGCTACCTTCTTCTTTGAGAATTGAGGTTTTGATTTGTTTTTCGGAACGTGTTTGTCGTCTTTCGATTTCACGCGTTCTTCTCTATGTTCTGACCGTCCTCTTCTTTCCGATGTCTGTGACGAGATCTGAAAGGTACGAGAGTCAGTATCTTGATACCTGTCAGGCTTTTTCAAATTATCCCTATTCCTGAGGTTATACCTCCTTTCAGAGGGCTCCTTTTGAGGAGACCTACCTCGGGATTGAGAACGTTTATCGCTTGAATTTTGTTTATTAGTTTCCCACTTCTTTTTAGAAGATGTAGGAGTTTGTTTATTAGAGTCCTTCTCAGGACTTTCAGATAGTTTTGGCTTCATTGGTCTTCCACCCAAACTATCTCTGCCTAATTCTGCATAAGATTGTTCTATTATTCTGGGTAGTTCTGTTTGATGTTCTGTAACATCGAATTCCCTTAATCGTTGGCGGATCGCCACTGCTGCTGCCTCCCCTTTAATATTAGATAATATTATTGTTGAGACCTGGTCGAAATTTTTCAGTAATTTCATACCTAAATTTAGAGCAGGCTCTGCCCCGTATTCGTTTTGAATTTGTTTCAGGACAACAGGTATTACCGCAATTGACGGAACACCATGTGTTTTAGTATAGATGGCAGCAAAGACTGAGCCCCAAGTGGTGCAGTCTTCCAGTTGTGGTGTGATCCCCATCGGTAAACAGATGGTTAGGATTCTGTGTTTCTCATACGGGCTAGTATTTGGAAATACTGCTTCGATTTGAGTAATTTTTTGAGCTATCCAGAATGGAATTTGCTCACTTTTTGTGGGCATTTTCCCCATGACTGCGTATAGAGTCTGTGGTGTAATTTTTAATGTATTCCCCTGTTGGGGAGTTTGATTTGGAAGTGTCAATGGTGGTTGGACAGTGAAAGTCCGCATGACATATTGGACTAGTTGTCTGTAGATTTTTATTAACTCTGTAAGTTGAGTAAGTAGTTCCTCATCTGACATTATATCGAGGTCAGGATGAGGAGTGTAGCCGGCTAGAATCGGCCATGTTGCTCCTGGTCTACCTAGTGGACCGAGCCTGGTAATGTTTCTGTGATGTTTTAGGGTGCCTATAAACCAGAGCTGATGCTCCTGGTATGTTAGTGGAATTTCAATATCCTCGAAAGGAATATATTCCTCTGGTGGATCATCTTCTTTGTAGAAGTGAAACAGTTTTGTTACTGAATTTGATTCAGGAAATATGACCCATGAATAGAATACTTCTGTCTGAAAGGATTCGGTGTGCCTCTATCACGAAAACTGCTCTACCTCCTCTTGGTGGTAGGCCATGTTTTATAAGTTTTAGAGTGATGGCTCTTCTTAAGTTTGGATGGATGTCTATAACACCCTCCTCGGTTTCATTTAAACCTGTAATGTTATAAGCTGTTAAAGCTGGTTGACCCGCAACGTCACCGTTGTCGGAGTCAGGCATTTTGTTTTTTGAAAAATGTAGAACAAGTTTCAAGGAAACAAAAGATAAGGTGCACAACATTTTGGAACACTGTATCCTTCAACGTTGAACAAACCAAACAACTAATATATAGGGTGCTTCCCTATTTAGTTATGGCGGATATTTAGCCCTACCCACTCCGGACGTCTTATGGAGTATGTGAGATGGGGTCTCTGAGAAAAGCACGAATGAGTTACTCAGTATCTAGCGTTAAATTACTGCCTTACCAAACCGTTGGGCGCCATGTAGTGTAGTTCCTATTTCCCTAATAGGCTCTGCGCATTGGAATAATATAACCTATAGGTTTGACATAGGACTAAGGTCGGTATGTCCCTATCGATTATATTAAACTTAATTACCTGTGCCAGCTAGCTCAGAGGCCACTAGAAACTCCTTGAGAACAAGAAGGGAGTAGTTTCTGGCAACCGAAAAACATGACAACTTTGTTTCCCTTTAGAAGCGGAACATATCTCAGAATCGTGGAAACAATAGATAACCGTTTCACTCATTCAATCGTGCATGCTTAGTTTCTGCAGAGTTACACAAAAAGGAAAGACGGGCGTTTCAATAAAAGGGTTTTATTGAACAGTCTTGTTTCTCGTGTAAGAGATATGTGCTGTTATGATCACAAGACAGTATGCAAGATAAATAATGTACAGCGTAAGCAGTAGAAATAAATAATACTGCGCTAGCATTATCTTTTAGCATATATTCACGTACATAAATAACATGAGCTAAAAATGCGAGTACTCATACGATGCGTCTCTAAGCTAGTTCTACCCCAGTGTACCTAACCTAGACTAGGTGTAGGGAAGAGTAGAAGTAGGTGGAGTATTCTCTAGTATGGTAGACTAAGAGTGTGTTAAGTCTAGTATGCCAAGAGTCCCTCTATGATCTAGTCAGCTCCATACCTTGAGAATGAGAGAGGTGGGAATCTCCTGCCGGATCTTGGAACTCTAACACCCCGCGAAGGGAGTCAGAACACTGGAAGCTGGATTCGTCTGCGTGCAGGAATGACAGCGTCTTCTCAGTGCGTCAGGCCGGGATACGGGCTCCTCTGAAGTCGAGGTCTCCTCTAACTTGCTTGGGCAAGGAAGGTATATTTATACCTGGTAGGTGTCGAGAAATGTTAGCATTGACGTGAAGTCGGACATAGGAAGACGTCAGGAATGAACCCTTAAGGTATAACGGTTCATACATAATAGATGAGTTCCTGGAGAAATCAATAGTCCTGTGCTAGGGAACTCCCGAAGCTTAAGGGTCTGGTTTCTAAGAACTCGTTGTGACGTTAGGGTGGACGGATGTCGGTGACCATGCCTGTATTTGGAGTGCACGGTTAATGCCTAAATAAGGACAGGGATTCTATGCCTATATAAGGACAGGGCGAATTGTGCCTATATAAGGACATGATTCAGAAAAACCTATATACGGACCCCTAAAGCGGAATACAACACTATGCTTAAAAACTTTTGCTAGAAAAACAGACATTTGAGGTGTCCTTCATTTCTTTTTCTAGTCTCACTCCAGTTAGGTGTCCAATATCGTTCCCACCACAGTAGATTATCATAAAGTCCGGATGTACACATTCACTAACAGAGGAATGTAGAGGGAGTAACTGATGCTATCTCAAATCTCTTTCCCCAGTCCAAGTTATTTCTACTCCTTTCAAAGCTAAATTCAAATCAAAATACGCTTAATTTGCATGCTCTCTGGCCCCAAAAATAAAGTTATGACCAACAATCCAAACACGAACCATGTTGCTGCTGCACTCATATATACAAGAAGAAGAAATCGTGAGTAACAGAAACAAAGATAGACAGGTTATCATCAGTGGCCATTAAGAAAAAACCTTACAATCACAATTGTACAGACCTAGGTAATCATTAAATTAGATACATTTTGGGCTACATTTATAGCACGCTACTGCCAAATGTATTTGCCTACATAAACTAGACTGCTGCTATGACGTTCTTCATGTAGTAGAAAGTGTACCAAAACAGACATTTATCATCACATCACAATTATGATACCCACAGCACTACATAGCAAAACAATATATAGAATAAACTGTATATTATAACTTTCTCACTCAAACACCACTATACAACCATCCTACTACATAGATGTTTTACATCACAATGACAAGCAGTAGAAGAATACATAACACTATACTATTCACAAGTTTTACATCATCTCATTGGTTAATATTTGGAATTGAGCTATAAACATAGCACAGTGCTACCAAATTACAGCTTACACCATTGCTAGTGTGGTGACTGTTGGAAAACAGTGCAAGTGTCCTACTTCCATACCGCTCTACATGTTACAAAATAAAAGAGGTATGTACCTTACTTTTCTATTGTTTTCACGCTAAAGTTGTAAACTAACTGAAAACTTTTTACAGTACTTAGAATGTACCACGGTTTTTTTAAATGTACAAAACCTTATATTTTGCATTTTACAACAAATATAAGATGCCTTCATTTGGCCTTCATAAGTAGGCCACTAACATCCCAAAATATACCAATATAGCACAAACCTGTACTACTGTTCCCAATTCACATATAAAACACACACAGTTATTACACTACCAACATTACACACAAAACCTATTATTATAAAAACCAATGAATTTAACAGAAAAAATAAAGGTTAACACACAGTTATAGTTATGGAACTATTTCTATTTTGTAACATAAATAAACTTCAAAGCAACAAACAATAGACATTGGAAGTTATAGCACACATTTTACTGTTGTGGGTCTGTTGCACAAAATTGCTATTACTCTACCTAACTAAACATTGTGTAATAATCCAATAACAATATGATATAACTATAACTCACCCCTCTAAAATGAAATGATAGCAGAGACAACTTTCCTTTTTAAAAGTTGACACTATTTTTACGAAACACAGTATAAACGTTTCTGTAACATCACTTCTAAAAAAGGATATAAGCACTGTATGGGGAAGGTACGAGTTATTGTTCGATCATGGTAATATGTCCTGAAGCATCTAAATTGATTAGGCGCTCTCCCCACCTCCTCTAATCAGCAGACTCTTTTAGGGCTTTCTTCAGGTGTGTTTTTGGGAGCACAGAAGCACAGTGCTGTTAAACAAGGCCTAGGACAGATACACTGTGGAAGCGGTGCTGAACATGAAGGGTATATCTGGGTATAGATGGTCTATGCGTTGAGTGTAATGAAGACCATGGGCAAGATATCGTCTCAAGTTTTAAAACCTTCCTTCCATCAGGATTGATGGAAGCAAATGGAGGGGGATGGGTGAGATGCATAACCTGTGGACGAAGGAGTCCTATTTGAGATTGGCTTTCCCATGATTTTGCTTATGTTGTCTATTTCGCTTTCAAAACAAATGCACCCAAACATGAAACATTTTATATACTGAAGTCTGCAGGTAAGCAGTGCTATGGCTATCCAGTCAAATGGAAAGCACAGGCTAGGCATTCCTTTGAAGTAAGCTTACTTACCAGGTGAACACTCCTCCCGGTTTATTCCACTGAGCTAGGCAGACTATCCCATTGGAATACCCTCCTACCCAAATATTTTCCTTCCCTTTTTTCAAATCTGTCCTTAAACTACACCTCTTCAAGCAAGAGAACCAGCCTACTCTAGCCGACGATCAGCTGTCTGCCCGACTCCTGCTAGTCCATGTACAATAATGTGTAAATATAATTAGTTTTTTTTGTTTGTATCGTACTGTCACTGTCGTAGACTCACTCCTCATCACCATGCTCACTCACCACTCATGTATATACCCACACAACTGAAAGCCTTATATATGTCTTTTCAACATTTCTTCCCTTCTCTTCTCAGGAAATATTTCATTGCCGAAAGCAAATTAAATACAGCAAGGATAAGATGTGGTACTTGGCTAAAATGGTAAGATGATGTGTTTCTGTTTCAAAGGAGTGTGCAGGGGGTAGTCTTGTTGGTGGGGCACACAGTATTGTCTGTCATTAAATGTGTTTCCCTCACCTAGATCCAAGGTGCACTTTTGTTTATTTGCAGTATCAAGACTTAGTTATGAGTCAATGGAGGCTGATGTTTTAAGTGGTTTGTTTACATTTTTGCAGAGCAGTGTACTCCGCTTTTCAGGTGCTTAAAAGGGCATTGAATGATGAAGAATCAGGCGTGATGGTCTGGACTCTGGAGGACCACTGTTCTGCACTCTGGAGGGCCTCAGTGCATATTTCTCGATTGTGTATGGGAGTAGAGAAAAGTTACTGCATAGTGTAGCATGCCTCGTTAGTGAGCAAGGTCAGTAGTATGTAACTGGTTTGTCCATTTGGCTTGCAAGCGATCCGAGATCCACTTGACCCAAATGCCACAATTGCTTCCCACCCTACCTTCCCCCTGAAGTCTGGGTTTGCAGAGTATATTGATACTAAAGGGCCTTGAATCTGTAGGACTCCTTGACTTTCCTGAGCAGGGCTGGTTACCGCTAGGCTCTGAAATGGAACATGACCAACTGGGAAGTGCCTTATTTTTCATTGGTTTCTGTCTGTCTCACCAGCACCATATGCACCTCACAATCTAGGGAGAGGGTGTGGCGCAACGACCAGAGCTGCCGACTTTGGAGCTGGGGAACCAGGTTCGAGCTTTGGCGTTGGCTCAACATTCTGTGATTTTGGGCAAATCACTTGAATGTGTCCTTGTGTAACGTAACTGGTACTCATGTAAAGCACTCCAGTACCTTCGGGTAGAGTCCGCGCTATATAAAACTGCAGCAAAAACAAATCTTCCCAAACACCTAGAGATTTGCTGTGTGTGCTTTTCAAAACATCCACCCATTTACTTCAGTGGGTGGTACTTCGAAAACATGTGCAAGGGGTTTAGAGTGAGTTACATTCCGAAGCTCAAGGCTAGTAGGTTGAGTCTCAATTCCTCACTCAACACTGCCCAATCGATCTTAGGAAAATTGATTTACTTTGATAACTGTAAAATCTCTCCTGAGATCTGCATTCCTTGCGTCCATGGAAAGCAACAAATAGCCTGACTGGTTTCTAAATAAATGACGCGTAAGACACCTGAAAGCAGATGAGCGATAGTTGTGTGGCAATCATTGTAGGGCCCATGCCGGTTCATGAAACACTAGTGCAGCTCGGAGGGCCAGATCATCTCCTTGCCTGGGGTCCCATCTTGTGTAAAACAACAAACATTTTGTACCATGAAACACCTATGTATTGTCCTTAGTATGGATGAAAGTTGTGCTCAGATTGGTATGTTGCTTTATAATAGCTTGCTAATAAATGCTTGTCCTCGTGTTTGCAGATTCGGGACATGTCCATTGACCAGGCACTCGCTCAACTGGAGTTTAATGACAAGAAGGGGGCTAAAATCATGCGAGAGGTGAGTGGCTGATTGATCCCTCTTTGAGGATACATATTATCTTTTGCTAGATCAGGAAGAGAGGTTACCTTTTGTATACCATCTCCTTTTAGAGTTTGAAACAAATGAGGTATGGAGTCGTGGGTGTGCTGAAAGCGTCCAGGTTAAGCCCCAAAGTGACTGACCTCTAAATGGTAATGCTGGTGGGTGACTCTAGTGGTCAGGATCATTCCTTATTGGGGCCACTGCAGACCAGGCTGTGCTGGATCATGAGAGTTGAATGACTGTGCACTGTGGTATTCCGATTCGACCCGGAGTGTGCAAACCTCTGTTGAGGTCTCATATGGCCAAGGGCATCTCTCCCGCCACCTTATTCTCTCCCCATGTATTTCTCCATATATTTGCTGTCTGATTCCTTATTACTCCCTCATACTTTCTCATCCTATCAATCTTTCCACTTACCCTCTAAGTATTTCCACTCTCCCACTCATATGGTCTAATTTCTTTCTTCTATTTATATTGTTATGATTACTTTCTCAATCTTCCAGCCAGTGTTATTTTTCTATCACTTATTTAGTTTTATCTCCAATTTCTTACTTTTTTCTCTCTTGCTGTCTTCGTCACCCTCTGCGTCCCCCCACCCCCGTTTCGTTTTACTCCATCACTTCCTGTCTTTTGTCTTTCAATCTCCTCTTTCCTTCATCTCATTTTCCTCTCTTCCTTGTTCTCCTGTGGCTTATCCTGTTTCTCCACTTTGCTAATTTTCCTTCTAGCTTCTTTGTGTTTTCTTCCTTTTCCAGTTAATCTCCCTTTAAAAAAAATCTTTAAAATACATGCTCCTAGCAGACAACTTGCGTCACTCGTTACCCTCTGTCTTCCAGAGCACGAGGCATTTTGTTAGGGTCCGGAAGCAGTCCAAGGATCCTGGGCCGTACCTAGTTATTTATCAATAGTGTCCTGTTGCCACAGTACTTTTGCACTCCAAATTGGATTGCCAATGGGCTCCCTTTAATCACTTGAGTCTCTCAGGACAGTAAGTGCAGCAATTCAAGGCTTACTCCTAGAGGTGGAGGGGCTTAAAGGCTGAGAATCAGGTAAGTGTAGCACAATAGATAATACTCAATAACTAGAACTTCCTTCCACCTAAAGCTACTATTTCAGTTAACATTAAGCTTGTTGGCCAGTGATATCATCATGGGGTATGCTTGGGGTTGACTAAAGTGATTTTGGATGCGTTCATGTCTCTTAGAAACGTATGGAGGTGAATGGCGGGATCCAGGCACATATACTGGTACCCAAGTGTCAGATATACCGCTACCAAAGTTCTTCTTTGAAGTAGCTGTCTTCAAAATAAATAAAAATGCCCTGACCCAAAACCCTTAACTAAAACAACTCTTCCCCCACCTACATGAATAGTCTTGGCTGCTCCTGGCAAGGACCTTGGTCATGCAAAGTCTTGTCACTGGTGCCTGTTTGAGGGGTACAGTGCATTTACTCGCATTCAGGGGCCAACTGGTCCCTATGCTTGTGATGGAGACACTTATAATATAGTTCCCACCACGAGTCCCAAATATGCCTTCACTACAGGTGCCTGTAACTTACAATCTACTGGTTGCAGTTTACATTTCCTGGTGATGGGATACCCACTGGTACTTGGGACATCCTTAGCAAGTCTCAGTGGCACCAATTGCCTCTGGCCAGATTGGAGGAATGGGTGACTTTGACGTTAATTAGAAATATCTCTGGAACCACAGTCTCAAAACAGTGGTTCAAACTGTTCAGAATTCGAGACCAACTCCTCCAGCTGATGGAACCAGACCCCATGCAAAATCTCCCCTGGTTCCTTTGGCAATGGGAAGGAGCTAGGTACAGGCATGCCGTGGGGCGAGTTGAGATGATGCATACTCAACCTTCTTGATGTTGAATGCACGGAAACAGGTCCTCTGCATGGGTGTTTTTTGTTATAATTCTTGCTTCTCCAGGGTATCAAGTGCAAGCGTATACCCCGAACAGCCTTCGTTCCCCGAGCAGTCCTCATGATGGCCATTCCAGTGAGTTGTGCCTCGAGTTGTCTCCTGGGCACCTTGCCACTCTTCCTTGTAGACACAGCCCAGCTGCTTGTGCAGGGAGGTATGCCTCCTTTCTTACTTGAGGCCAAGCAGCAGATGATTGTTCAGGCTTTCCCAAACTTTGGCCAAATGGAGGGAGAATGGCAGCCACAAAGAGGTTCCACTCCAGGTCATTGCCTTCCTTTCTTCCACAGCTGTGCAAGCCTTCTTTGTGTTCAGTCAATATAGATAAATCAAGTACTGTTTGAAGGAACCCCTACATCTACGCCTCTGATGGCTGCTTCTTCTCCGTCCTCTTCCTGGCTTCTGTGCAAGCAGGAAGCTCCCGGGCTCCCAAGCTTCCCATAGCCAATCACAACGCTGCAATGCAACGTTGTGATTTGTCTGCACGCCGCGGTTCAGCGCGCAGCCAGGGACTGGGGGCCTGGGCATGTTCTCCAGTCAGGCTGTAATGAGCATGGGTGGAGAACATGCAAAATTTGCATGACTGTTTGGCCGGCCCATGAGGGCCGGCCAAACAGTCATTGAGCACCTTACAGAGTGCCCACCACTCCTTCCCCCGGCTGAGATCAGAGCAGACCCGCCCGCAAAGCTGCCAAGCAGCAGGAACAAATAAAATGATAATAACATCAAGTATCATTTTATTTGTCCTTCTTTGCACTGCTAAAAGCAGTGGGGCAACGCTCCTCCGCCGTAGCGGAGGAGCCTCCAACCCAGTACACATAATTAGGGTCAAGTAAACCGCACAACTCACAATTCGATTTTAAATACACTCAAACCCACACCTGCCACAGGCACACGTCATGTATATCTCCCAGACATGATGAAGGACTGCATATACCTTTTACAGGAGAGGGCATGTCAGCAGTCTCCCCACAGGCAGGGTCGGATTGGCAGGGCGGGCAATCGGCCCCTGCCCGAGGCGCCTGTGGCAGAGGCCAGCTTGTGAACCGATTTTTTTTTTTTTTTTAAATTAATTTTTTTAGACTGTGGATCAAGAAACTCCAAATACCTGGGCTGGTTTTCCAATAGAGCTCCAGCTTCAGGTGAGAGGTAGTCTGAGCAGGCCACATATTAAGCCCATTAATTGTTATTTGCAGAATGACAATAGGGCGTCAGGAGGACGCCATCATGTGGTGCACCTTCTTCCATCCAGGGCCCCAGAAGGTGTCAGTGAGCCTTTGAGAGAGGTGTGTATTTTGACCAGTGCAATTAACAAGTCATCGGAGCAAGGAGGAAGCTTTTGTCCCCCACAGCAGGTCACAACGACCAGACAGACAAGCCTCAGGTGCCTGCTGCCAGTTTTCTCAGATTGAGGTTAGGAGTTTCATTCAAATACTTTGCAATGGAATTAGAGAAAAAAACAAAGAATGCAAAAGTTTTAAATAACTTTGCAATAAAAAAAAAAATCTGACTAGACACGGATAAGAAGAAATCACCTTTTGCGGCATGAATGGTTGCGAACTGCAATTGTGGGCCACTTTTTTTTTGGTGCCCGGGCCGATTTTTCATCCCAATCCGACTCTGCCTACAGGCGTTCAGTTAAAAAGGCCTCTGCAGCTTACTAGACACACTCCGCCACCACTCACTACATAGTCAAGGTTGAAAGGACAATAGCCCCTCTCATTCAAAATGGGGTACACTTCTAGCGACCCTTAACATTCATCCGACCCAAGCTCGCCTTGACCAAAAATAGCATATGAAAAGAGCACCTCTAGTGGGACTACAGGATTTTGAAGCTCACTACGGAAAAACACACAGGGCTGTCCAGACAGGCACGTCATGGCGACACGCCTTGCCAAAGCCCTGCAGACACCCCTCGTTCCAATTCACGGTCAATAGATGTCTGTAATATATTGCCATGCGGATATTATCTCAAGGGTGCGAGTCTGTCTATTTACACCAGAGGGCACTGTGAATCTTTGTATTTAACGTAGAGGTTCTCAGGCTATTTAGACTTCATAAATAAAATAATTCACAAGGTGTACCAAAACCTGTTCATAGAAGATCTTTATCATTTTTAAAAATTAAGTTTAGTTACATGACCGAAACAATTAGAACCGTCGATGTTCTAAGTGGTGCGCCATAAATGGCTGTAGAAAGCATCCCCCCCCCTTTTATCAGGAGAAAATCATGTTAGGGAGAGTACAGCGTTTTGGTCTTTCTGATGGCCGCAGTATTAACTTCTAATTCTTTGTTTCATCTGAAGTACATTTTGTGCACTTGAGAATGTGCTTATACCGCAAATGCTTTATTGTTTTTGGCCAATTGGTGGTAGTGAAATCGAAATTGATTTGCCCATTTCTAATAATTACAAACATGTAATTTGTAATGGATTATTTCAATTTCTTTATTTTCATTTTCCTTGCATTGTGGGAATTCATTTTCAGGAATATGGTTTTTCAATTTTAATTCAGTTTATAGTTCTTTCATTTTCGGTATTTATTTCAGATGCAGACAACTTTAGTTCGGCACTGAGCCATAAAAGCACAAGAGACAAAAAGACGTAATAAAATAGATAAAACATGTAGTACAAAATAGTACATTTAGAATACTTTGGACTCTACTTCTACATCCTTCAAGCTAAGCTGCCCGATGGGCTTAAAACAATAAATACATTGTTATACAATGAAAGTAAATTGGGCAATAGAGCAGCTCTCAGGCTAGAGATATTGCACTGTCTAATAGAATTGCACAACCAGTTGTTCTTCTGTCTGAATCAAACTATAAATAGATTAAAATAGCATAAAAATAAGTTGACCAGGAACTAAAAGTTAAAATCCATAAACACTTTGAGTGAGGTTCCTATATTAATGTAAATGGTGCACATTTTTTACCTTACTCTCCACACACCCATCAGTAATCTAGAAAGCGCAAAGACCGTCAATTTGCTAGTATCATATCTTACTATCCTGAGGGCTTCTTTTTGTTCCCTAGTGCCTAAATTCCGGCATAACAAAATAATCCAGCACCTCCTACAAATCACATAGGCTGGGCAGAAGAACATAACATGCTCAATAGTTTCCTTTGTGGCACCACAGGCCGGGCACTGAAGCTCGATGGCCTGTGGCGCTCAGGCCCACTTGGCTGTAAATATTTGGAGGGGGAGGGTCTCATATCGAAATTGCAGGTACAAACGCCTACCAATGGAGGCTCTATTTCATCAAAAAAATACTCCTTTTTAAAGGAATCATTAACTGCAAGAAAGGCATCTGTTAATGTTTCATGTAAGAGTGTATCTCTATGTTGCCATATGCAGTTTTGATGTGTAACTTGGTAATATCGCTCGCCATATGTGGGGCACTCCATCAGGTTGGCAGGCCAATTTCTGCTTAAGCCATGGAATCTTACTAGAGCCTGCTTGAGATAGTATTTCCTCTAGCCCTTGTCGATAACGTAGAAGCTCTGGGGTAGCCCAGATCCTCCTCCATTAAAGTAAGGGGCACAGACCTAATCTATTAGAGGGTTCTCTCAGCCCAAAGTCCAGCCTAAGTGGAAGCAAAGGAGTACTTACGGGTACACCTACCAACTGACGCAAGAATCGATTTTCCGCCATTGCTAATGAAGTCGCACCCAGATGTCCCCACAACTCTGCACCATAGACAGCTGACCCAAGGGCCTGATGGTTATATATCTGTAGGGCCAAATGAATGGGGAGATACTGTAAGCTGTGCAACACTGAGTGGACCCCACCCTTATTGGGGATGTCGCCTGCTGAATCCTTTACTGTCCTAGATTGTGATATTATGATAACTGCTTGCTTTTATATTTTTGTCTTGCCTTATCTAATTTTCCTATCACTTAGATGATACCACCCTCAACCAGGTTGTTGTCTCAGACTGTACTGTTCTAGATTATGACACCAATTTTACTACCTGCTTATTATGGTATTGTCTTGTTTAATCTATTGGTCAGAACACTGAAAGGTCACCACCCTCTTATTGGGGGGGTTGCTGTATCTTGTAATGCTCTAATTATTCTAATTTTTCGACATGTTTCATTGCATAACTATATCCTCTCTAACAATTGTAAAGCGCTCTGATACCTGCGAGGGTCATGTTCGTGCTATATAAAACTCTTCAAATAAATAAACATCCTTAGAATGCTTCCCGCCACTTGCTCCATTTTTAATCTTCTTTGGGTTATAGGAGGTTGCCACCCCAGATGTTCAGTCAGTGTTATGCCTAAGTACACAAAAGTGCACACGCGCTCTAACTGAGCCCCTATTAATGTTAGGTGAATCCTGATCAAAGACCCCGGGTTCAGGGCCATATATTTAGTTTTGCTCACATTAATCTCCAGTCCCCTCATTTTACAAAAACACTCAAACTGGTCCAACAACTTCTGAAGTCCCATGGGGATTTGGAGAGTAGTAATGTATGATTGGCAAACATGAGGGCAGGAACCAACATGTTTGTTAATCATGGAGCACGATTGTCACATTGGGTAAAAATTTAGCAAGGCCATTGATGTAAAGAGTGAACAACGTAGGGGCCAAAACGCACCGCTGCCTGACTCCTCTCGTAACCGGGAAGGAATCTGTTAGTTCACCTGCGGTACCAAACCTAACCTGCGCATAGTTTTTTAATATACAGTCTGACTATAATGTCTAGCAAATAACTGGGCACCCCTCCTTGAAAAGGGCCTGCTAAAGCATTAATCTGGGTACTAAATCAAAGTGAACGTATGTCTACAAACACAATGTAAAGTCACCCCCCACCCAGACTAACAGTCTTCCAGTACAGCGTCTGTAGACGGAGCAGGCAATCGATTGTTCTTGTTGACTCTCTAAAGCCCGCCTGGAGAGGTGTCAGAATCTCATTGGTAGATAGCCAGTCCTGAAGTCTGCCCAAGATCACCTTGCTAAAAAGTTTTAGCACGCTATTTATAAGACTTATAGGTCTATAGTTTGCGGGCAAATCACGTGAGCCCTTTTTGAAGATGGGGATTATTTCCGCCCCTGTCCATGATGGTGGAATAGGTGCTCCCCTTCATAACAGCTGTAAGCTCCCCAGATGTCTATGTCGTTCAAGAACAAGTCACCAGGAATTTTGTCTCGAATAGGGGCTTTGTTAGGACAATTTCCCTGATTGCTGTACTCAATTCCTCCACTGTGATTATCTTAGCATTCACTTGAGTGCCTAGAATAGGCCCTGTGCAGTCGGTCATATGGCTCACAGCCACCTCCCCTTTACCTCTGTACAACTGACCCGATTGCCAGGGGCCCAATAAGTTCCATGGGGTATCTTGCAACACTCCCTTCTGCATGTATAGGCTTGAAAAACGTGCCACCCAATCGCTAGCCGCAATGTTACTTTCTATGGAACAGAACCCGTCCCAACTTCCAAACGGCACAATGGTCATTAGATCTAGCTGCAGGTAAGAGGGCCTCCCATATCCTCCACTCCCAATCTTCTTTGGCCATGAACAGCGCTTCTCTATAAGACCGTCTAGTGGCCTGGATCTGCGATCTATTTCTATGTTTATTCGCAAAGACCGATTTGGACTTTGCAACTCTACATGATTTGTTAAACCAAGATTGGGGCGCTTACTCTCCACTATTCCCCCAGTTTCGATTAGAAAGTGTTTCCTCAGATTCTCATACGACCGAGCGTGGATCTCAGCTATTGCCCTCAGTGACTCAGAAGCATCTCCTGCAAAATCCAATAGTGTCCATCCCTCCATACCAATGGAGACCAATCTATAGATCTCGCTAATAGACACCTGAGAGTGTTTTAGACTACTCCATTTAACCCGGCGTCTATTACTAGTAACTCTCAATCTTCTATCGAAAGGCTCCCCTAAGGTATTATATTGCATACTAGTGGGCAAGCTCAACTTGAGAATCAGGGCATTGTGGTCACTGTCAGAACAAGGGAAGAACTATCATATCCATCAAGAGTGGCCATAATTTAACATCCAACATTATATAATCAATTAAACTAGTTTGATTCACCCTATTAAACGTATGGTTGCCAGATTTATCTGAGACTGACCTGCCGTTGCAAGCACGAAGCCTATGATTTAGTGTCAGGGCATTGATTTGGACTGCTAAGCGAGACCATTTCTTAATGGGGAGGATTTCCAGCTCCGTAATAGACCAGGCAGCATCCTCCTCAGCCAATATAGCTGAGCTGCCAACACTCAGAGGTTCAAGTCATTTATTTCAATATTCACGTATGTAGGTATTAGTCTTTAAGTATTATGACCTGCAGTTGGTTTCTTATTAGTTCTCCCTGAATACAGTGGATCATGGCAGTTGTGACTTGTCCTTCTCAGGGAGAGGTTAATCAATAGGAAAATGTTTAGAATGTTTGCCACACCAGCGAAGCTGAACAGCATGAAATGTCGGTACCTAAAAGATTAAATATGGTGTAAACTGTAAACCGTTATTATCAATAGTGGTAATGTATACCAAATGGGCATTCTTAGTTAATTTGCCTTGATTAGACTAGGTTAGTTATTTTTTTTTAACACGTCATAACATGTGCTCATGTTGCATACATACATATATGCTCATAAAGAACTATTGGCCCGATGTACTAAATATCGGTTGCAATTTGAGACCAGTATTTCTGCGAGCAGTTTTGAATTTTATGAACCGACCTATGTTCTAATAGTTTGGTTTATGAAATTACAAATCGGAGTTGGACGTCATCCAAGCCTCTTCATTAACATTCATGAGGTTTGTCACAAATTGCGACTTACTCTGATTGGCGGCCATCGCAGTAATGGTGGCCTGCTTTTGCTAGCAGGCCACCACCATGTCTGTGATCTACTTTCAGTAAAGTAAACTTTTTTTAAATGCAGCCAACTTTCCTTAAAGGAGACAAGGCTGTGTTTAAAAAAGAAACGTTACTTTTGTAAGTTTGTTTGAGAGTTTTTTGGACCACTGCCTACTTTCAAACAAACTTTTTAAAAAAACAATAAAAACATTTACAGCATTTGTGAATGGTTTATCCTAATTTTCTTAAACATTCACAAAATGTATAAATGGCTTACCACCCTAAGTCAGGAATCAGTCATTTTTCGATGTTTTGCAACCGAATTTCGTTCACAAAACATTGATACATCTCATAGTAATTCAGTATTTGGAAGGTGCACCTTTCTACAAGACTCCCCTTCCAAATATTGAATCAGTAGCCATTCGCAAACCCATTTTAGGAGTCAGTAAAACTTTACCGACTCCTAAAATAGGATTTGTACATTTGAAAATTCATTTTTGCGGTCTCCAAGTTTGGGTTGGAATGTTTGTGACGGGAGCAAGATGGCGGATTGACGCCGCCACAGAGCACAGCCGAGCGGAGGAGTCTCCCCACACCCTGCTACACTATGTGCTAAACCGGCAAATAACATCTAAATATTCCGTGGAATATCAACGTGGAATATCAACGGATAATAACAGGAGCAAGACACTTACCGTACAGCCTGTGAAAAGCCTGCAAAACTGTAGCGAATGTGGATAATTGGCATGGCTAAGGTCGGGCGTTTGTTGCTCGCGTCTCGGCTTGTGCATTGGAGCTCTGGACACAGGTCAGCGTTTTGCCGGTTGGGATTGCGCCTTTCGGCGGCTCCGACGCTTGTTGTTAACGGAGACATGGCACCACCAAAAACTGCCCCAAGATCTACACGGGCTGGACTAGCACCTGCAGCCGTCTTAGGAGCTGACACAGATACGGCGGGCGGCAGTGAGCGAAGGATCGACTCATTAGCAGTGGGTAAGCCGCTCCTGCGATTGCTTCAATCGTGAAAAGCAGCAGAGCTTCTCTCTATTGGGGCTACTAGCGAGCAATTGACTGGTAGCGGTTTAGTTGAAGCGCTATTGGAGGCTATCCCAGCTCGCTGCAGTTTTGATGGAGAAACTTCTTTACCAGCAACGGTCGCTGGCAATGTTGATGACGGCGCTGAGAAGGGCTGCGGTGAGCAAGGTGTACAAGTGAAGGTGCTCACAGATCAGACGCAGGCTCAGGATCAGGCGCTTACGACATCGATGAACGCTGTGAGTCAGCCCTTGGTGGTTAACAAATTAGCGGATTTAACGGAGCGAGTAGACATTCTGCCCGACGACAGTACCTTGGGTTGTATGGTTGATTGTGAAGGCGGTGGAGAGGCTCACTTAAGCACTGTAAGCACTGTAAGGCTGAATAGTGAAGGTAATATTCAGCGGTCCCTGGCTTTGGCGGATGTGGGTGCGGATGCGGGTGTTGGATCGAGAGCTGATAATTTGACGGCTACGGGTGCAGAGGCAGGTGATGAGGAGAGTGAAGAACCTGTATCTTCCATTGATAATGAGGAAATAGTAGAGTCTCTCGATAAATCCTCTAAAACATCTCCTGGGAGAAAAGCGAAGGCCAAAGTAAAAACAAAGAAAACACCCCAAGGGCCTAACAAACTACGGCAGAACACGACACAGCAGAATATGGTGCCTATACATGGAAAAGGCAATTCAGATAACAGCCCCCTCCGCGTGTGGGTGCAAGCGTAGGGGGGGGGGGTCAAGACCATGGTCGCTCGAATAACAGGCAATAGCCCAACAGAGAGCTGTTTGCTAAATGGGCATTCCAGAGAGAACAGGGTGGAGAGTGAAGACAGCTCTAAACAGGGGCATAAACAGGTTGCTTCTGCAGGGGCAGAACAATCTTCGATGCCTGTATTAAATTCTGCTAATGCAAGGGACCAGCTAACTAAGCAACCAGTAGCTAGTTCTCTAGCAAGTACTGAGCCTTCTCTAGGTTTGATATTACAGTCCTTGAAGGATCAAAGATTAGAAGCACAGGAACACTATATGCAGGTCAGATCAGACAACAATTTGATGCAGCAGACCCTGCAAGAAATGACAGCAAAAATCGGGGTACTTACAAGGGATGTTTCAGAGCTGCAACAGAGAGTTGGGGATACTGAGCAATTGGTTACTCTCACAGATACTTTGGTACAGAAACATGATACTCAGATCTCAAGTATCCAGGCCAAGCTAGAAGATCTGGAAAATCGCCAACGCCGACATAACCTTCGGTTATTCGGCATTCCAGAAGGCATGGAAGGCACAGATCCTAGGACTTACATGGTGCGTCTGTTTCAGAAAGCCTTCCCAGACCTGTCCGACTGGGACTGGGATTCTCAGTTGCAAAGAGTGCATAGACTACCATTGGGTCAGCAAAACCAGGGGGGTCAGTATCCCCGTCCGTTCCTGATTTTTTTTGGGAACTTTTTGCTCAGGCAGGCGGTTGCCCTAAAAGCTTGACCTAACGCCCCTGTAACAGTCGAATCAGTTACTTTTTTTGTCAGATCTGACCTTAGTAAATTAACAATGGATAGGCGTTGGAAACTACGCCAGCTAATTGACCCGCTAAAGACTCTCAGGGTACAAGTTTACCTTCAAGAACCAGCGCGTTTAAAGGTTTTTAAAAATGGGCGCACTTACTTCTTTACGGACGACCAGGAGGCTAAACAAGTAATCGCTAAATGGCAAACTGAAGCTGCTAAGAAGATCTAGCACAAAAGAAAGAAAGGAAGAAGAAGGGAAGGAGGGGAGAGAGGGGAGGAGGGAGGGGGAAAGGGGGGGAAGGGAAGGAAAGGAAGAGGAAAAGGGGGGAAAAAAAATAATAAAAAAAATAATATATATACCAGTATATGCTTTATTAGTCTAAGCTTAAAAGAGAACACAGATTTGAATTTGGACTTGGTCAGAAGCAGCTAAGAAGACCTAGTATGGAGAGACAGAATATGTTTCACTAGCCCAAACCTAAAAGAGAGTGCTCTCTATACTATTCCCCCTTTTTTTCTTTTTTTCTTTTTCTTTTTCTTTTCTCTTTTTCATTCTTCCACTGTTTTCACTGTGGTTTTATTACTTAAGGAATTTGATGAGGTGTGGGGTTTGGGTGTGGGGGCGGCCACCGCAGCGGCTATGGCTCTGATGGGCTGTCCAACCAGCGGCAGCAGGTTAAAGGGGAGGATTCCTCCTTTTGGGACAGGGAGGGGGGTGGGTTTTCAGGTGTCCTTTGGGACAGAGGGAGGTGTGGGAGGTATTTAATGGGGCAAAAAGAAGTCATCATTGGGGCACTTCAGGGTTATGGCACAGATTGTGTGTTTTGTATTTCTGCACAAGAGGTCAAATGGTATCATCTAATGTAGGTAAAGGGAACTTGCAGGAGAGGAATAAAGCTTATTATGGCGAGGGTTAAATGCATATCATGGAATGTAGCTGGCCTCAACAGTGCAAATAAACGCCAATTAGTGCGGGAGGAGTTAAAAATGTATCAACCACATATAGTCTTAATAACAGAGACTCATTTGGCTTATAAAGATCGAAATCTGCTTAAACATCTGGGATATGAAACAATAGTTTGCACTACACAAACTATATCTATAAAAGGAGCTGCTATATTAAAGGATAAGAGGTTCGTTTGTAGAATAGTTAGGACATTGGCTGATCAGAGAGGGCGCTGGGTATTGGCTCAGCTTGAAATATGTGGCCAAAAATATGTATTATGTTCAGTTTATGGGCCTAATTCAGATGACCCTGCTATTTTCGATTCTCTTAATCTTGAACTTTTGAATTGGGATGTGGAGCGGCTGCTCATGGGAGACTTCAACTGCGTCATGGACTATAACATTGACTCAACAAGAAAGACGGCAATAATAGAAATGGCGAGACTTTAGTCTTTAAAAGACGCATGGAGACAAGTATATCCAGTCATCCCGGGATATACGTACTATTCAGCCCCCCATAAGACATATTCTAGAATCGATATGGCTTGGGTCTCTGATAGCTTAATCTCAGACTTAGACATGGAAATATGCCCCGGGTCACATCAGACCACAACCCTATTTTACTATCATTTTTGGCCACAGCTGAGCGTAAAGTAGCCAGACCATTCTCTTTTCCTAGATACCTGCTTACAGATAGCGAATATGTGTCTAATACTCTACAACAGCTAGAGGTATTCTTCAGGGAAAATACTGGGACAGCATCTCCACCGATTGTCTGGGATACGATGAAACCTTATATCAGAGGCATTACCCAGCAATATATATGGCGGCAGAACAAACAAAGAAAAAGCAATATGGAGATACTGATCCGCGCCTTACGTGACACCGAAAAACAACATGCTGAGGCTGTAGCACAAGACCAGAGGGTTCAGGACCATTTGCTCTTTTCCCTGATAGACGCAAGAATGGCAGTAAAAAAGTCTTTTAGGGAAAAAATAGCGGCTAGATATAACAAATATCGTATAGAGCAATACGAATATGGTGAGCAAATTGGTAAGGTCCTGGCTTACCGGGCAGCAGAAGCAAAGGCTAAAACTAAGATAAGCACTATAAAGGGCGCAGATGGTACTATACACACGCATTCTTCAGCTATTTTAGAACAGTTTTCTCTATTTTATCGGGAACTTTATGCACGCACTTTAGTACCTGACAAAGTTGACATAGTACAGTATTTAGTAGATAGTAGCCTCCCAGTTTTGAGTGAGGAGGATGCAGCTGTATTAGACAATATGGTATCACTGGAAGAGATTGAGATGGCTATATCGGCACTGCCCTCGGGGAAAGCCGCAGGGGAAGACTCCATACCCCTAGAATTTTACAAGGTTTTCAAAAGGGTATTGCTTGGACCATTTAGCATGGTTATACACTATGTTGGCACAAATGGGAGGACACCAGAATCATGGAATATGACGCAGATAGTATTTTTTCTCAAAAAAGGCAAACCTCCTACAGAATGTGGATCATACCGACCTATTACTCTTATAAATGCGGATGCCAAGATTTTCGAAAAAATCTTGGCAAATCGCCTTGCCCCAATGATGTCAGGACTAGTATCTGAAAACCAACATGGGTTTATCCCTGACAAAGATACTACTGCCCACGTTAACATGGCCATTGGGGCCTTTGACTTTGCTGAGAAGAAGATGGTAGGTCTTGGTATGATTCTTTTGGACGCCGAAAAGGCCTTTGACAGGGTCGGGTGGGACTTCCTGTGGGTCACACTAATTACGCTCGGCTTTGTGGGGCAGTTTAGGCAGTGGGTTCAAGCTCTATATTACAAACCTCAAGCTAAACTGTCCTATTCAGGATTTTACTCAACTCCATTTGAAATTTGTCGCGGCACTAGACAGGGATGCCCCCTCTCCCCACTATTATTTGCTTTGTACATAGAGCCATTCATCCGTATGTTGCAATCTTGTATACATATAAAACCCTTAGTGTCTTGGATAACTAAACTCAAGATTGCGGCATATGCAGATGATATTGCGATTTTTACAATTAATCCAGCCAAGGCCGTAATAGCTATTGAGACAGAAGCAATCAAGTTTGGCGCTGTCTCCGGATACAAATTAAACGTTAATAAGACCCAAGTGCTTGTCAACTTTAAACCCGAATCCCCAATAATGGGGGTTTGTACTACAGCTATGTATCTGGGGGTTAAGATCTCAGCTAAAACTGATCAGATTGTAACCTTAAACTATATACCATTGCTGAACGATACTATCAAACTGCTAAAGAACTGGCATAAGCTTCCCATCGGGATTCTAGGGCGATGTAACATAATAAAAATGAAAATACTCCCTAAATACTTATATTTGTTTCGCTCAATTCCCCTGCGGGTCCCCAATAAATTTTTTTAAAAACTTGAAGGGGCTCTTAGCAGCTTCATATGGGGGTATAAGAAGCCTAGACGGGCGATTGATTCGCTCAAATCTCCTTATAATCAAGGTGGATTAGGCTTACCAGACTTTAAAATTTATTTTTGTGCTGCGTTTACTGGACGCTTTCGCAGCCTTCTCAGTCTTGATCAGAAAGATTCTTTTTACCGGTTGATTTTAGGAAACGATAGCCAATTATTTATATATCGTACTAATGACCCAAATTACTTTAAGCGAGTAAGATTCAAGACAGTAAGGGACAGTATTTACATTTGGCGGGCTATGGCTGCCAGAGGCAAACTATCGCTATTTCATGATAAGCTCCCGCTGTGGGGGAATCCCATGTTTCCTGAGGTTTTCCATGACCAGGCTAGTAAATCTTGGTCTAAATATGGGATTACATTCCTAGGTGATTTGTATGATGGGAGCGGACTTATGTCATTTGAAGGTTTACGACTTAGTTATAAAATACCCGCCCATTTTTTTTTCAAGTACATGCAGATCAGGGATTACCTGGGGAAAAACTTGGCTTTGAACGCGATAACTCATTCTACGATTTGGGACTGCCTGTACAGGGGCAAAAAAACTAAGTCCCTAATTGGCGACATGTTTAAACATTTGTGTAATTTTAGAATGGATGGCAGCGAAAAATTGGCGATGCGTTGGAGTCAAGTACTGGGGATAGATATAATGCCTGGCATGATAAAACAGGCCTTAGGAAACGTATGTGATACCGTCCACTCTGTGAGCTTGCAACTACAGCAATTTCGTACGATATGTATGCTGTACTATACTCAGGAAAAGATAGCCAAATGGGCTCAAGGAAACAATTTTGGTGATCAGACAAAATGCCCTAAATGCGGATTGCATGCTGCTAATCTTATACACATGTTCATAGAGTGCCCAGAATTGAAGGCTTACTGGCAGAAGATAGGCCAGGTGTTACATCTTAAATTAGGACTAGATCCCTCATTAACAGTCCCAGAAAGAATGTTAGGCTATAAGGGAGACAAACCAGCACTAGCACGACTTTTCTCAATTTTGATGGTTGCCGCTCGATTGGCTATTGCTCGTGCATGGGTCTCCCCGACACCACCATCTATCGGCGAGTGGTGGACTATCGTTAGGGAAACATTTGGCTTAGAAACTGCTCTGGCTAAAGCTAGGGGTGTTCGTTCCTTGGTTAAGCTAGAAGCAATATGGGGACCCATGGGGCTGGAGACATCACATTAATTAACTAAATAAGGAGATCTGTATCGTATACACTATGCTAATATTTTGATATGTTGGGTTCATATGCAATTTCTTCTTGTAAATGATCTTGCTTTTTTTTTTTTTTTTTATCCTTGATTTGAAAGTGCTGTTTTATCTGCTTATTTCTCCCTTTATGTACATTGCTACCTGCCCTTTATGATGACAATAAAAAATATTTAAAAAAAAAAAAAAAGGAATGTTTGTGACTGCAATAATGGATAGTACATCTGGCCCTATAAAATCATACATTTATTTTGTATCAGAAGTTGATAACAATCTACAGTTCATGGCACTACTTTAGTTAGTAATTAAACTGTGTTTCTGGCCAGTATGAATCACCATGAAAAACTGTATTTCAATATTCATTTATGTATATTAATCCCAAACATTAGTATCAGGACAAGATAATCTTTTTGTACTAGCTTACATTTTTCCAATGTATGTCTCTCACATAATTGGTTTTAAAGCTCATAATTGTATTAGGCAAATAATTATTTATCAAGGGACAACTATTTAACCTTTACTTATTTGATTGTTTTAGACTAAATTAAATGAATTGCTGTTCAATAGGAATCAGATAATTATTAGGTACATATATTTTTGATTATGTTCATAGTGTCTTCGAATCTGCCCCTACCCACAAAATAATGTTTTGTAATCTCAATAACACATAAGTTTTGTTGTACATCCAAAACATCTTAACATTCCGCATATTTCCAAAAGATGTCCGAGTCCTTTAAATTGGTTTTCACATGATTTTAGACTGGTGTTCAATTTGGTTCAATCGCAAAGACCATAATTTTAGTGCATCATATGTGATAGTGCCATATTCGCTTAGTATGTAAAGACATATGAACATTACTCAGTGTTTACACAAAAGTTAATTTCTTTCCAAAAAATTAGGAATCATTCATTTATAATTCTATCCTACGTTTTTCATAACTTTGATAAATGCAGGCCTTCTGTTGTCAAGCCAAGACCATGCTCTCCTGTAGTTACCTGAAAATGATGTATTGGGAAGGCTTTTAAGTCCTGTAATCTTATTGGCCTGCTGTGAACTCGGGTCTTCTAACTTTAAAGCAACACTCCTCTACAAAGGAGCTTAAGAGCAACCTAGCGTCTTCATTTATTCCAATCTGGACACTAGCTTGCTACGTTCACAATGTCTGGTTGGCTACAAGGGAATCTGAAAATATTTTAATATCCAGTGTTTTTAAAATTAAAAAGACTGCTGCTCCACCTGCTATCAAACATTAAATTGAAGTGAGATTCAGCAGCATGACACTAGTTTTACTTGGGCTTCGTATACTCGAAAAGCAATAAAAGTTGTCTGAGCCCATAAAATCAATTTCGATGTTATACTATTTAACGTGTAATCTTCTATTGAAGATCGTGGTGAGTGATTAAATGTTGCAAACCGGATAATAACTACCTGTCCATGTTGCCTGTTATATAATGTTTTATGATAGTCTTTCTATGACATCAAGGTCACTTTTGACTATTTACCACAAATATTAGGATGCTCATACTAAATTTAATCTGACTGCTATGTGTATGACTGTTGACCACTTAATCAGAGCAGTTATTCTAATAGTCAAGACATGAGCCAGACTTTTTTGACTCATAAATAACATTTCCTCAGTCCAACTTCTCATTAAGACTGAAGCCTACCTAGGAGCAGCAGGCCTGCGGTCCCGCTCTGGCGGCTCCAACCCAGAGCACTGAAAGAGGAAATATTTTGCACAGAGCTCAGTATTGCAATCGATAACTTCTTCGACAGTAACTGGTTGTCCACAGACGCCAGGGGCATGGAGTGGGATGCATTAAAAGTGGTGCTGCGGGGAGGAGTGCTTTTCAAAGGTGGGCGGGATGAGACAACGTTTGGAGAGGGACCTTGTGGCTGCCGAGAATGACTTGAACACATTACAGAGTGCGATCCCTGGTTCAGGAACTGTAGATGAGGAACGGCTGAGAGCTCACCGTCGAGTGGGAGAAATATGGGATAGGCTGGGCTGCCTGGTTAGGCAAGAATACCGACAGCTTCTACATAAAGAAGGTGACAAAACCAAGAGGCTGCTAGCCTGGCTTCTCGAGAGAGAGCGTCAACCCCCTACTATACTATCAATTAGACAGTTGGATGGGTCTTACACACACACAGTCTGCCATAAATTTGCGGCTACATACGCATCTGGCGGGCGTGTACGGCAAGGGCCGGGCGACCGAAGGGGCGGTCATAGCGTGGTTCCTCGATGGAATACCCCTGCCGCGACTCACCGACGAGCAGGGCGAGACGCTGTGGGCTGAGATCAGCCTTGAAGACCTCCGGACAGCAGTGCGAGACATGGCAGGCTGTAAGGCCCCTGGGCCCAATGGCCTCCCAGTAGAATATTTCAGGGTGTTCGCGGATCTGTTGCTCCCAAGGCTGCTGGAGACCCTGCGCGAGGCACAGCAGACAGGGATATTCCCGAAGACCATGAGAGAAGCCCAAATATTAATGCTACTCAAACCGGGCAGAGACCCTATGTCGCCGAGCTCCTATCGCCCCCTCTCCATGCTGGGAGTGGACACCAAAGTCCTAGCCAAGGTTCTGGCATCAAGGCTGAACAGAGTTGTAACCCACATAGTGCATGAGGAGCAATGCGGATTCATGCTGGGCAGGGGCACGCACATGAATCTGCGTAGACTCGCGCATGTATTGCATTCTGTCGCAGGCTTGGAGACACCGGCTGCGGTGATCTCCTTAGACATTGAAAAAGCCTTTGACACCTTGCAATGGGACTACTTATGGGAAGTACTACTTAGAATGGGACTGGGCCCGGATTTTGTGGCATGGGTGCGCCTCATGTATCACCATCCCACGGCCAGAGTGCGAAATGGCGTGCTGGTCTCTACCTTAATCACTATCGAACGGGGCACACGGCAGGGTTGCCCCCTGTCCCTGCTCCTATTTGCACTCGCAATGGAGCCTGTGGAGAGACATGGAAAGCTGGGGCCTAGTGATGGGGCGGCGAACACATGTCGTGTCCCTTTGTGCGGACGACGCATTGATATACATGCACCATCCGGCAGAGGCCGCCTCGGACCTCCTGGCTGTGTTGGATGACTTCGGAAAGGTGTCCAAGCTGATAATCAACCCCAAAAAGTTGGTTGCATTTCCACTGGCAGGTCTGGCGGGGCTGGAAGTGGCTGAACTCCCACCGCTGGTGCTCACTTCGAAGAGTGACCATTTCCGCTACTTGGGGATGCAGATAGCCCACTCGACTGAAGCCCAATATACCCTGAATATGGGGAAAACCCTTGAAGGTTTGAAAGAGTCAATACTTTTCTGGAACTGACTACCGCTGTCAGTCATGGGACGAGTGGCGCTGGCAAAGATGGTGCTGCTTCCCCGCTGTCTATACACACTGCAAAACTCATTCTGCCGTATTTTGAATGACACATTCACCACTCTGAACAGCCTCCTGGTCTTATTGGTTTGGGCAAGCAAACGCAGCAGAGTCAAACTCTATCTTCTAAAGCTGGATATGGAGCAGGGTGGCCTGGGACTCCCGGACTTACGCCTCTACTATATCGCAGGTGTTCTCCAGTATGCGGCACAGTGGTGCGCGGACGGCTCAAACACGAAAAAAGGCTGCTCTCTGGCTGGTGCCCTGAAGCGGACCTCCCTAGGTACCCAATGATGGGTTCGAGGACCCCTTCGGACTGCCCATTCGTGATCAAACAGGTCGCCTGGGAGCGAGCAGTCACCCTCGTGCTGCGGAGGGCCCCCTATGCCCGCGCCCTCCCCCTGAAGTTGCTTCCTGGTTTTCACCATATACAATCAGTCATGGATGTTGCCCGTTGGTGTGAGGGCGGCTGCACCTCGGCAGGGGACCTTTACCTCAATGACTCCTTCCTGTCCTTTGAGGCTGCAAAAGAACACTACGGGGTCCCAGAAGGCCACTTCCTCCAATATGCAAAGATAACCCGCACGATCCGTGAAATCTGGACTACGTTTCCGAACGAGCCAGAGGAATCGAGCACTTTGTGTACAATCCTAGATCCAGGCTCCTTCCGAGGATTAATATCCCGACTATACAAGGCCCTGAAGACAGATTGTAGAACTGACTTAACAGTAACCCGGGACAGGTTGGAGGAGGATCTACCTGTGTCATTAACAGAAGGGGAATGGAAACGCGCATTCGCGCAGGTCCAAGACATCTCGAGCAATGCCCGGTTTAAGCTTACACAGTTCAACTATCTCCACTGCACCTACCTGATTCCCCTGCGCTTATTCAAGTTTGACCCATCACACTCACCTAAGTGCCTGAGATGCGGTGCCACCCCTGCTCATTTCGTGCATGTGACCTGGGATTGTCCCATGATCCGCTCTTACTGGAGCACAGTGCTGTGGAGGGCAACAAAGCTCCCAATTGAGCCATCAGTCAAACACTGCTGGGGGTACTGCCGGTCCCCAGGGCCACAGCCCGCATGCAGCATAAATTTAACATGCTTGGGCTGGGGTTGGCGAAACGCCGCATAGCCATCCGCTGGAAACTAGCCACAACCCCCCTCCCGGAGAAATGGAGGACAGATCTCTGCGAATTCGAGCTAGCGGAAGAACGCCACCTACGTGCGGTCCGCACAGATGAGAACGCGGACTGAGATTTAGGGACCTGGGGAATGATGTTGGGGAGTTCTCAGGGGATAGACCCTCTTCCATGGCTTCACAATGAATACAACTCCAGGCTCCCCCCCTCATTGAGGCAACACTTCCTGGCCTACAACATGCACCCAGGTGTCGGCCGCCAGCTCGCTTACATTCTGATGCCTCGGAGACCCTGTAGATTCATTATGCCTTTTTCACTAGACCGCTCCCCACTTATGCCCCCATTGCATCACCCTCCACCCACTCAGTCACACCCCGGACGGGGACAGGGACAGGGTGTGAGGAACGCTGCAACATGTGAAAACCTCTCTCTCAACCAATAACACACAAGTATAATGAATGGGAGGATGCCCTTACCGCCAGACGCTGTCGATAGCAACAATAAGTTTAAATGTTTTGTTCGGTAAAAAACAAGAAAAATAAAAAGTAGTAATATGATGGGAAGATAGCAACTATAGATGAATCGCTCCTGCGGTAGCATAGAAGTGGCTACCGGTCAGGCAATATGAGGTGAAGCCCACCCCGCTGGGTTTGTCTGAAAGGTTGCACCTGAAAGGAGTTGGCACAGGAGACTTGCTGATATAAGATACCTGCAATTTGCCGCCCAGTGTTATAGGAACTGTACCAAGGGGTTCCTTGGCGGGGTGATCACTTAATTACCGATGTTTCTGAAACAATGTATGTACAATGATCCTGATTTGTTTACTACCAATAAAAAAAATTATTTAAAAAAAAACTGAAGCCTACAATATTGATTCTAAAAATCCAGCAGGTTTGCTTTAAAACTATTCTCCTAGTCAAATCATGTTATTTTATCCGCTTTCGCTATATAAACTATCCACAATTGTAAACCCTCTCAAAATGTTGTTTTGTACAGAGTGTCTTACAAGAGGTGCTGTCAATATTTTATTTTTGATGTTTAATCTTTCTTTAATAATTCTACATAGAAGTGGTCTTGTAGTTTGTCCTATTTAGGGTAACCCATGTGGGCAAGATATAACATATATATCATCTTTTGAATGCAATTGATGTACACGGATTGAGTAACATGAGGCCCATTGATGCATATTTCGGCTGTTTTACTAGTAAATCTACATACCATGTAGTTCCCACAGCAAAAATGTCCTCAGATTTTGCGCATATCCCAACTTTCACTTACTTTATCAGTGTTTGATTTTGTTGGGAGACTTAAATGTTCCAAATAGTCTATTAAGCTTCTCTTTTAAACAGTAAATGGTGATTCCAGAATGTCTTTACTACTAACATTTTAAATGGGCCAGTGGTGTCTTAACAAATTGGCTACAGCTAGACACACCGGGTTCCATGATTTTACAAAACCAATTTGTTTAGCATCCTTTTTTTAATGTCTTTTGAAACCAAAAGCACTTCACGGTCATAGTACTTTACCCTATTTCATGCTACTGTTATTACATGTCGTGGGTCATGATTTTATAGTTCTTTGAGATTATGTGCTTGTGTGTGAAACATAAAAGTAAGTTATGTGTGTCTTAAAAAATAGCCAACATAGATTGATTAAACCATATTAATAATGTTCTTTTCATGGTCAGTTGGAACCACATGTTGGTAAGCAGTCAGTGGACAAGAGCCTTAAGCCTAACAAGCCTTTGTCGGAGCCCTTGGACGAGTGTAGAGGGTAATAATGGAGGCAGATGGGATTCCAGTAGCATTCTGGTTCCTGTGATTACTGCACTGTTTGTTGGCATTGTTGACTTTAAAGCATGTTTATATTAGTATTTGTACTGTACTGTTAGTGGTGGTACTTTGGCTGTTTGAGCTTTTACCACTTTGGGTTATTAATCAGTACATAAAGGCTCCAGATTTGGAATCCTATTGAGAACCTCTTGTGTAGAGGCACAACCCTTTCCCATCAAGACATGGGTGTGTGTGACACCAACCCCACACTTGGGAAGGAAGTGATACATTAGCTTGTGCTGAGGCTCCCAGTACCAACCCACACAGCTGTTAACAAGCAGCTGTACTGCTGTGCAAAGCCCAGGACCACTGCAGCTGGTCTCAAGTGTTTGCACCACTTTGCACACACCAGTCCCTCTACAGCTGTTCATCAGTAACTGATCTGCCTTCTATATCAAATTCCACTACAGCGGTTCACGTACGTCTGTACTGCCTTGCACTAAACACTCCCACTTCTGTTCACAAGTGTCAGCACTGACTTGCACATTTCACTTCCACTAAAACTGTTCGTACGTGTCTGAGCAGTATCACCAATCTCAATTCCACTACAGCAGTTCACACTTGGATTTGCTGTCTGAAACATCCAATTGGTACTGTAGCTTTTCCCAAGTGTTGGCAATGCCTTGCTCATCTTAGTCCCTTTGCATCTGTTTGAGAGTCCATTTGTGTGTTTGTGTGCTGTTAACAACGATTGCTCTGTGATTCTCTTCATAACCATTGATTCTATCTGTTCATCATGTGAAATGTAAACTTAATGCAACCACTGTGTATTTTCTGAGTTATGTCAAACACACACTGGCCTAGCAGAATAGGCTCGGCATTACTCCTGGCTTATTAGTTGTGGTTTCCTTTCTTCCACAGGTACTGTTAGAGGCCCAAGACCTGGCTGTGAGGAACCACAATGTAGAGTACAAATCTAACCTCTACATAGGTAAGATCTTTATTCCTCGAGACATTGAAATTCTTTCGAGTGGTATTCAGCATTTCTAATTGTCAAAGGTCAAGGCTTCATAGAATTCAATACAACATGCCAAGGTTCTTGGAATAAGGGCAAGTTACGGAAGTCAGTCATAAATCCAATGTATCACTATCTGTGTGCAAAGATGTCAGATGATCCGAGTAAGAGGTCACTAAATTGTATATGGAAGACTATCACATAGGAATTAAGGAAAGTGTTGTGTAGACACTTACTGCTGTAGGGTTGGGAAGAGGAATTTTATCAACTATTGCATTGTATAGGCAGAGTTTGTGGAACATGAAGGAGTCCTAAAAGCATCCAGTTGAACAGTACAGTTTAAGAAGCGATGTTAGACAGAGTGGGATATGGCTGCTGCTCCACTTGCCGGTCACATTTAAAATATTAGCAATGCTCTCAATGTCGTGGTCAGAAGATTGAGTTAAGGAGAAGTCTCAAGGGCTCTTAATAAATGACTTTGGGCATGTACATTTCTCACTGCTAATTATAGTTTGTCAGACCGTACACAGCCTTGTAGGTTGCACAGCTTCCATCAGGGCCAGGCAGGTTAGATGAAGCAGAAGCTAGGTGAGGAACTGGATTTTGATTTTTTTTGAGCAGAGGTTTCTTAAGGATCTGCTTATGCATTGCAGGCGGGGCGTGGTCCTGGAGGCCTGTAGACGAGGGTGCCTCTGATGGTGGTTTTGCTGTCCGTTTTGAGTTGGAAGTTGAGGTGTTTCATGATCTAGGTGGTGTCGTCTGTGGCGGTGGTGCAGTGGATGGTTTCTTTGTGGATGATGGCGATTCCACCTACTTGTTTGTTGATGCGGTCCCGGTGTGCTATCTTGTAGCTGCTGAGCATAACCGTAGCGATGTTGGGTGCGGATGCTGGGTTGAGCCTTGTCTCGGTGAAGAAGATGACGCCAGGGTGAGAGAGGTGATGGTGTAGCCAGATCTCAGTGGTGTGTTTGCAGAGCAATCGGGCGTTGAACAGGAGGCAGAGTATATAAATGTGTGTGTGTATGTATGTATGTATGTATGTATGTATATATTTCCATCTTCCAGACCGCTCTGTATCTAGGCTTGCTCCTCTTGGCCGCTAGGCACACTCTGTGCCTCGCTTCCTCTCTATCTTCGTGTTACTCCCCCTTGCCTTGTCTTCTGGTGCGACCTCTTTTGACACCAAAACATGTGATGTCATTTATAATACACGTGGACGGCGGGCCTGGTTGTTTCACCCCATGCCCACTTGCATAATCATGGCCACTGAGACAGCTGGATACTTACTCCTCCACTTGGGTCTGGTGGTTGTTTGCACCCTTGCATCCAAGGTCACTTGACCATTACCATCGCTACTCCTGTACTTTCCTCACCACCTGATTTTTATGGCAACACCCTTAGGCACACACAGGCCCTCTCTACCTTTGCATGCCTACTCAGGTCACTTGACCGGTAGCGATGCACAATTTCTGGATGCCGCTCTGGGCACTCCATGAGATTTAGTAGCACCTTTGATGACATGCACTTGCATTTCTTCCATAAGGGTTTTTGATCATTTTAATTTTGTCTTTATATTTTGGGTAGACACCCTGTTTAATATTATTTTGGAGGGATAAAACATTTTTTTTATGTTGGACCAACGGAGTCTGCTTTCCTATGACTGATGAGCATGCATTATATAATGTGCCTAAGTCTCTTTCCTATGTTTATGGTTTATGTAACAGTGTCTTTCTGGAGTATAAAGAGCACACTGTCACAATGTTTCCCTAGCTTTGATAACGACCGTTTGGTTGAAACGCGCCAGCTGTGAATAAAAGATACTTCTTGGACATACCTGGAGTGTTGGCTCTCCTTGCAGCGCGGCGGCGCGAGCTGGGAACTTCAGTATATATATATATATATATATATATGCGCCAATCTCCTCCACTCCTCACTGGCTTGTTTTCCTCGCCGAGATAGAAGCACGGACACCGATTTCTGTGCAAAATAGTGCTTTATTGTTTCCCTTCAGCAGTTGCCGGCCACAACGCGTTTCAGCCCCGGAGGGCCTTGATCACATGATATATATATATACACATAAACCTAACGTTATGACATTTAAAAATATTTTTAAAATGTGCTTGCCTGCGATGTATAGGTACTGAAAACAACCCTTAATGTGCAAACTCACCATGCACATCTGTCTTCTATATTGTTCATTGATGTGAAATATAGCTTATCCCTCCTCTCTAGCTTGTATCATTTATCCACGATGTTTATTTGTATATAATTGTCCTTTTTTTTTACTTTAGTAACAGTAGCCAAAATAATAAGAAACAGTAAAAGCATGGGAATATTTGCCTCCTTCTTTCTCCTGTTGTAGAGATCATTGCCTTCCAGATGGAGTCTAGTGGGCACTAAATAAACACTTTCAAAGTAAATAAACAGCTGACCAGAGATCACTGCATTGCAAGGAATACATAAAATAAAGTATGGTTTACTGTCGCAGCTCAACTCCTTTTGGTAATTGGGGAAACAGGAATCTCCCTGAGACCACTGGGACACCAGAAATAACGGACTTCTCTGAAGGGGGAATGGAAAGAGGCCCGCCTTTCTGATTCATGCCTGGTAGAAATACAGAGTGAAGTACAATTAGTTTGAAGTTTGCTGCTATATACTAGGATGTGACATTTTTAGACTTATTTTCGGGAACAGACCTCCCCCCCTCCCCAGCGTGATAGGTTGTAGGGATTTGCTTGTGAAACTGTACCTCGATTGGCTCATGCACTTGAAGTTGCTCTCTTCTGTTTCTACCATCTGTGACTAATACTCCTCTGTCTCCCAATCTCGTCTTCCCACAGCTCAGTCTTTCTCCAATAAAGGTAAATACCTGAAGCGGATCCGCTACCACGGCCGGGGCATGTTCGGCATAATGGATCGTGTATACTGTCATTATTACGTCAAGCTGGTTGAAGGGCCCCCTCCTCCACCGGAGCCTGCTGTAACAGGCTTTGACCAGGCCAAGAAGTATGTGCAGCAGTTAAGGGACCGCACCATCATTCATGGGCTCTGACTCTGCCGGTTGAACGCCTATGCTGTGCATATGTAGAGTATCCAAACGTTGTAAATAAATCAAACATGCTTGTTTTGAATGGTGTGAGTTTCTGAGGGGAGAGAGGATTCTTAGTGTGATGTTTACTGACAAGCTATCATTTGAAAGTCCAGACTTTAATAAAGAAATAGAGGCAATTGTTATCCTCTTTTATCTAATCAATTAACAGCAGTCACACATGTGATGCACACGTGTGATGCACAATTCTCACACTACCAGACTGATGACAAACTTGGGAAAAAATATAAAACACCATTAGATATCGCAAACTAGTTCTTTATCCAAAATATAGTGTCTGAATTGAAGTATCAACAGCTTTCTGGTTCGGTGGATTTTAGCATGCATTTATGATATTGCCCCTGGGGTATAAGAATAGTCCTGGGCTCTTTGCTGCAAACATAATTGAGATCTTGCAAGAAGATCTGGAGGTGTAATCTTTCATTGATGACATCTGCATCACAGATGATGGTACTTGTATAGGATGGACTGAATAGTGAGACTCGTAGCCCAGTAAAGGTACAAAATTAACTTTAAAAAAATGAAATTGCGAACTTTAACGTGACTTTTCTTGGGTACGAATTATCTAGTGAGTGTAAAGGACTGGCACCCGACTTCCTAAAAAAGAGCGGTACTTTACACCGCCAAACACATTGAGAAAGTTGCAAGCCCTAATAGGGTTTCTGAACTTTGGAAGAGCTGACTTGCTGCATTATGTTGAGTGAGTTACGCCCTTATATAAATTAATTAGACCAGAGTTTTGTGAAAAGAATTGGACAAAAACACACAGCTATCTTACGTGGACTGCAAGCAGACATGTTAGAGGTGAAGTACTTAATGACCTGGGTCAACCAAAGCAAACAAAGTAATTAGGGATGTTCTTAGCACTTCAGGCTACACATATGTTGTTTTCAATGAGAGACAGATGACTCCCGCACCCCTATCGCTTACAGATCACACTTATCTTCGACTGCAGAGGGATGCTTCACTTGTACTCGGAAAATTCTCAAAGCAGTTCAGACATCCATTTTAAAAGAACGTCCTCCAGCCATGGGGAGCAAATAATTGCAGTGTTCCCTATGCCTACGCTTGAAGCAGCTTCTAAAGCTATGTGCAAATCATACACCTTTGTTGGGATGCTCTGGGCCGTGAACCAAAATATGACTGATGTAAACTTTGAGTACACTCTGACTCTTCCTACTCAATAATTTCTACAGTACACACGGAACATTCCAGAAACGTCAAACATTTTACCCATTCATACGTACAAGAGCTTGTTCTATACGGATGGCTCTACACAACCTGTGGTTGGTGCTAAACAGAAATATTCCATGGCTTGCATTGTAATGCAAGGAATTGTTAAGGGTTGCGACTTCAAGGCGCTGTGTACACACACCAAAGGTGTAGGTGATTCCACTGTATAGATTGTGGAAATACATGCCCTACTACATGCTTTTCAAAAGACGGATCCAATAGTTCCCACTGTTATCATGCCAGATTTGGCATTCTGTGTATAAGGCTGCCGCATTGGCCTCTAAGTGGATTCAGAGATTCAAAAGAAATTTTGATAAAAGTAAAGAAGTTTTAGGGAAAGGCGGCTATAGGACAAGCTTCCTTTGGTCAACATGCAACACACCACAGCCCATAAAAGTGAAGGAATTCCTGCTTAAGGGAACTGTGCTGCTGACTAAGCGGCAAAGAGCAGTGTAAACCTTTAAGTTAGCTGCTGTAACTTGATCAGAAACTAAGATCGATGTGGACATTATGATAGCATTACAAGCAACAATGAAAAGCAAAGTGTCTCCTGATGGTTTGCCTTCCAAATATTCTTATAGAATCACCAAAGACAATGTTCCTGTGGTTTTTGTACCTGGGATTGGGGATAGAAATATACCTATTGAGCGAGCTAGATTAGATTTAATTAGGGCAGCTCATTAAGGGATAGCTTTGGCTCATGGTGACAGTGCTACTGTATTAATGCTACAACAACAATACTGGTGGTCATATTTGCCACTGAATGCATGGAAGCATGTACAGCAATGTACTGCCTCAACATATAAAGCACTCAACTGCAGTAAGACCAGCACCTCATGATATCTGACAAACCATTTGATGTTGTTTTCCTTTACCATATTGGCCCTTTACTGAAAGTCAATTGATATAAGAACGAATCGGTTGTAGTCAATTCTTGCTTTAGATTCCTTTGGGTTTAGACACAAAAGACAACCACTGATCGAGCAGTTATAGAAGACTTGCAGTACCTATTATCAATCTAAGCAGTTCATACTATTCATTCAGACAATGGTTGTGCATTCGCTGCTAAGGCGTATATGTCTGCTCTGGGAGTTCGACTGCTATACTTGCACCCTTTTCATCCGGAATCGAACAGCGTGGTTGAGTGAGCCAACAGGACACTTAAGCAAGCCTTGACTACCTATTGGATACAGGATTGACATGACTCCATAGCTAGTATGGGGCTCAGAGAACACCAAATAATTTGCTTAAAAGAGCACTAGGTGGCTGAATACCATACAAGATTGTCCCAGTGTATGTCCCAGAATGAGATCTCGCTGGAAGGCTGGTGGAGTTGTAAACTAATTCATCTGACCCTGTTTCACCATTGAATTTGTGAGACTATTCAAGAAATTAGTGAGACACACTCAATTACTCTTCTCATCGTAGGGTGTGCAAATACTAAATTTGTTTTGTTTTCTTGCTAAAAAATAAAAGTCAACATGAATGGTAATGTACCTTACCCATCTGAATATCAATGCCCTAGAGAGGCTGCATTTTATCTTGGACGAGAACTGCTTCCTAAGCTAAGTGCACACTGAAGTTTATGTGTTCATAAATGTCAACCTCCTCGGGTGAGACTGTTTGAATGTTTAAGCTGTTTTCAAACTATAAACTTGAACATTCTGTTGGAACAGCAAGCTGTACTTCCTATTAATTGCTGGGAAGTAACTTGACTGATCACAGATCATGAAGTGTACTGCAATGTAATGCAGTTATCCATAATCAAAGCATTTAAGAAATTAAGTTGTTCGTTGACTAAGGTGTGAGCCCTGGTCAAGCAGCAAATACAATCCTTATCGGGACAAAGCACAAGCCACCCTCACATTAACCTGTGCTCAACCCTCTGATAGTTTGGCACAGAGCAGACAGGCTTAACTTAGAGGCAAAGTGTAAAGTATTTGTGCAACAATTCAAACAGTAGTAAAGTGAACAACAGCACACAAAAAGAATCCCAAGTTAAACAAGTAGAACTTTCTTTAATAAGTAAAACAAGACCAAAACAACAAAAATCCAATCAGTAGAACCAAAGATATGCAATTTTAAAGGTTTCAGTGAAAATAGCACCAAAAAGCACAAAGAGCCAACTGTGGATATCTGGTCATGCTGGACTGGAACAAAGTCACAAGTTCAGGTTTACAGCGATTGAGCGTGGGCTAGCTACAGGGAGCCAGTTAGGCCCACTAAACAAAGTACCTTAAATCCTGGTTTGTGGAGCATCAAGAGGATCAGCGTCGAAGATGCTTCGCACAGCCGAAGTGATGCGTCGGTTCCGGATTCTTCGAGGCTGCGATGTGAGGTCCTGCACCTTCGAGTATCCCATCGACTGGGCTTGGGATGCGAAGTCCGGTATCAAAGATGCAGCGCGCAATCTAGGCGATTCATCGGTTCCAAAGAGCTGTGAGACTGGTGCGAAGTCCGGCATCATGGTCAAAGCTGCCGAGGCATGTAAGGGTCTGCGTCGAGGATGCATCACTCAGTGGGGGTTCTAATGGCTTTGCGAGCTGGAGATGCGATGCTGGTCTTTACAACGGGTCCAATCCGCACAGCAGCAGATATGCGTCGGTTCTGTTCTGGGTTGCGCCGTGCAGCAGAGATGAGTCGGTTCCGCTGGATCCACAGAGACTGGTAGAGCATCTGGAGCCCACTTCCAAGGGTCCAGAACTGGGCACCTTGCAGGGTAGACGCACAGATGGCAGAGTCCAGGTGCTAGGTGGTTTGAAGCCTGTTATGTCACTGAGGCTTCAGATTAGGTGGCCAGCCAACTAGCCCTTGGATTCACTCTGGATTCTGGGTTTAAGAAACCTCGGCTGACCCGAAGGACCTGAAAAACTACCGGCCCATCTCTCTCCTTCCCTTCGCAGCCAAAGTCACCGAGAGATTCATCAATGCCCAGCTGACCACCTTCATTGAAGAGAACGCCATCCTCGACTCCTCCCAGTCCAGATTTCGCAGCAACCAAAGCACCGAGACCGCCCTCCTCACCGCCACCGATGACATCCGCATGCTACTCGACCAGGGCCACACTGCGGCCCTCATCCTACTAGACCTCTCCGCAGCCTTCGACACCGTCTCACACCGCACTCTCGCAGCCAGACTCCACGACGCCGGTATACGAAGACCCGCCCTCGACTGGATCCGCTCCTTTCTCTCCGGCAGAACCCAAAGGATCAGACTCCCTCCCTTCCTCTCCGAACCTATAGAGATCAACTGTGGAGTACCCGAGGGATCCTCGCTCAGTCCCACGCTCTTCAACATCTACATGGCCCCCCTCGCCGCCATCGTCGGACAGCATGGGCTCAGCATAGTATCTTACGCCGACGACACCCAGCTCATCCTCTCTCTCACGATGAACCCCGAAGACACCAGACTCTGCTTCCAAGAAAGAATGAAAGACGTCGCAGCCTGGATGAGCGACAGCTGCCTAAAACTGAACTCAGAGAAGACAGAGGTCCTTGTCCTTGGACCCTCCCCCACTGCGTGGGACAGCTCCTGGTGGCCCCCTGCCCTCGGAAACCCACCCACCCCGACGGACCACGCCCGGAACCTCTGCATCATTCTAGACTCCTCCCTCACCATGACCCGCCAGATCAACGCCGTCGCCTCCACCTGCTTCGACTCCCTCCGTATCCTCCGCAAGACCTTCAAGTGGATCCCCCCCCGAATGCGGAAAGACCGTCACCCATGCACTCATAACCAGCAGACTGGACTACGGTAACGCCCTCTACGCCGGAATCATCAAAACCCTGCTACACAAGCTCCAAACCATCCAGAACACCGCAGCCAGACTCGTCCTCGGAACCCCACGACACGAGCACATGACCCAGCACCTACGAGACCTCCACTGGCTCCCCATCGAGAAGAGAGTAACCTTCAAGCTACTCACCCACGCCTACAAATCCCTCCACAACATCGGACCCAAATACCTCAACGAAAGAGTCTCCTTCCACATACCCAAAAGGAACCTCCGCTCCGCCGACCTCGCCCTGGCAGAGACCCCACGCATCCGCAGAACCAGAGCCGGCGAAAGAGCCTTCTCCTACGTCGCAGCAAAGACCTGAAACGAGCTCCCAGTCAACATCAGACGCTCCCCCACTCTGCACACCTTCAGGAAGAGCCTCAAGACCTGGCTCTTCGACTGATCCGGAGCTGCAGCCCTCCCCCAGCGCCTTGAGACCCTCACGGGTGAGTAGCGTGCTTTATAAACCCCTGATTGATTGATTGATTGATTGATTGATAAGAGAAGCAGGTCCAGTCCTTCTCACCCAGGCAAGAGGGCAGAAGGGTAGTACTCCAAGGGAACAGTTCCTTCAGAGCAGGAGTCTAGCAGAGTGGCAGTTTGTACAGCAACACAGCAGTCCTTCCTGACAGAGTATCCACAGGTCCAGAAGTGTACTGAAGTGGTGATGTCTGAGGTACAGTATATATACCCAGTTATGCCTTTGTAGTGGGGAGAAGCTTCTAGAGACAGGCCTTTGTAGTGCACAGATGCCCTACCTTCCTGTCCGTAGCTACAGACTACAGGGAATATGCAGCCCATTGTCTGGAGGCAACACAGCCAATTCAAGTGTACGTGGGGCTGTACCCAGCTCCTCCCTCCCATCCTGCCAGTGATGGCCCATACAGGGACACCTAAGCTCCTTATTGTGTGTGGCTGTCTAGGAGAAATACACAAAGTCCAACTTTCAACTACACCCAGTGATGTGACCCAGAGACAGGCTGCAGGCACCAAATGGCTAAGACAGGAAAATGCCAACTTTCTAAAAGTGGCATTTTCAAATTTGTAATTTCAATTCCGACTTCACCATAAGTTAGGGCTTATAAGTAAATTATATTTGCTAATTGGGTATAAGCCAATCTTACCACGTTTTAAGGAGAGAGCTCAAGCCCTTTAGCACTGGTCTGCATTGGTAAAATGCGCAGAGTCTGAAGGCCAATAAATGCAAATTCAGCAAAAATATGAGGTTTCAAGGAAAAAAGTTTGGGGATGACCCTGCAGAAAGGGCCATGTCCAACAAAGCTGCTTTGCATGAGTCTTCATCTGTGCTGGCATGCAGGGGACCAACAATCTCACAATTCATTGACCACTTCAATGTTGCTTCAAGCCACCTCAACAGCTACAGCTGCTCCGCCTCTGATGCCGTATTCATCTGTGGGTTCCTACTTTTTCTGTTTGCAAGTGGGTTGTAAAAAACACAAACGTCTCAGTTTGTGTAGTCCCCCTCGATGCAGTAAGTTTGAAAGTTTCCATCTATTTTTTTATAATGGTACAAATTCAGTAAAACAAGAGAAGAGACAACCTGAAGCTGCTTCTGTATGCCTGTATAGCTCTCTTAAACCATCTTTTTTTCGCTTAATCCCTTTTGGATTAATTATTTTATTTGCACCAAGTCGCATAGTTAAACTAGACGCAAGGCAGTTTTTATTTATCAATGCACGTAGATATATATTCATTAGAATTGCTTCACTATAATATATATACATTTATTTTGACTTCTCATTTATAAACATATATTGCATTTAGTGTTGTTTACATGTGTAACCTATAACCTTTGCTTTATTATATTTTGGTAGTGTATCAGTTATTCACATATATGCATTTACATGATTGACATAGATTTATTGAACTAAGTGGTGGTGAAACAAGATGCATATGTTAATTTTTGCATTTGAAATCTTTTGACGCGAGGCCTGCCCATTTCACAATAATTAGAAAAAAATATTAAAGTTGTGTATAGACTACAGGGAAAGAAGGAATATTTGACTTTCTGGAAGACAGAGATCGAGCAAGCAGAAGCTGTAAACATCCTTTGTGAATGGCCACAGACAGCCTCAGAGCCAGCCTGGCTTTATCGGCTTGCTGGGACGCCATCGCTACAGTGATAGACAACGACCTTCTTCATACAGAACAACACTTCTGTTTTTCCACTAAGCTGTGTGTTTGATGGGTCTTAGAAACTCATACAGGTCTCTTTTGATGCTAAGACAGCATAGCTAGATGAAAGAGGGACGGGCGGTGAGTTTTAGAACCGATACTGCTTCCATCTTTTTTTATTCAGGGAAAATTCTGAAATACCATTACAGTGCTGTGATTCCTTTTAATATTTTGTTTATTAACTCAACTGTATTCATTATTTTTATAGTTACACCTATACACATACTATTCACTGGGAAATGACGATTATGATCATAAAATCATTAAACCTATTCCAAGTGTGTATTCTGGAGTGTCTCCATTCACAGTGAAAAGATGTTTGGCACTCAGCAAAAAATGCTGCTGTGAGTCTCAAAAGACTGTTACCCAGAACGCACCTCCTCGTGTAATGGTGGTTTGTGGGCTACAACACAAGGTGACAATGTGCAACTCTCACAGAAACCATGATCCACATTCTAACTCTTACCCTAAATTTGGGACAGTTAAACCTCATGGAGGACTGGGATTAGGGGAGCCTTGTAGTCAAACACTTAAGTAAACGGATAAAAAGACAAACTTGTTGCTTCGTGGGCACAATTAATATCAGCGGCCGTTGGTTTTTTCGATAGTATAAGCAGATCTGTATGCATACACAATTTGTCTTACTTCGTCAAAGGTCTCTCCCTTCCTTCAGCACCTACTCATACGTCTCCGTCCTCCTGATGTTGCCGTGTGGTGTGGCTGCTCGGTTTTGAAGATACAAACACATAAGGGATGCGCAAGGAGGGCAGTCATGTATGCGATGATGCACCCGTCCCTGTGAGCATGCTGGAAAACGTAGTCCCGTCCGTGTTCTGGAGACATTCTCAACCATTACACTAGTCTAGGGGCATTGAGGACGGTCGTGTGGACAATGATGCTGCCATCAATGTGTGCACCTAATGGTTGCATTCTGGGGTGTAGTTTCATGAGCATAAATTTTTATACGCCATAGCACAGACTTTGACACAATGTTTTAATATAGATTCATGAGCCACTATATGATCGTATCATTTTTCACAAGAAGGTATAGGCGGGCAAAAAGGATGAAGGGCCAGATGTACGACGCTTGCATTTTGCGACTCGCAAATTGAGTCGCTTTGCGACCCGCAAAATGCAATGTACGACAGTGTCTCAGACACTGTTTGCGATTCCCAATGGGGTCGCAAATTGGCCGCCTCATCAATATTCATGAGGCAAGCGCAATTTGCGAACCCCATTGGAAATGGCTAGCACTCCCAGGGATGGTGGCCTGCTGGGGTCAGCAGACCACCATGTCTGGGACTGCTTTGTAAATAAAGCAGTTTTTTTTTTAATGCATCCCGTTTTCCATTTAAAAAAGAAAAAGGAAACTTTTCAGTTTTATTTTTTAAGGGCAGGCAGTGGTCCCTAGGACCACTGCCTGCTCTTAAAAAATATTTTCGCACTCATTCACAAAGGGGAAGGGGTTTGCGAATGGTTTACCACCTACTTAAAGTAGGTGGTAAGCTGCGAGAGTTTTGCAGTCGCAAAACAATAGTACATGGCAGTGAGTCTCTCTGTTAGGAAGGGAGAGTCGCAAACGCTATTTTGCGAGTTAGTGACTTGAAAAATAGCGTTTGTACATCTCCCGTTTACGAGCGCAAAAAAGGGTCGTACATCTGGCCCTAAATCTCCAAATTCCATTGCAATAGTCTAGAGGCATCGAGGACGGTCACATCGGTTATAATGCGGCCATCAATGTGGGTACCTAATGGCTTGCAGTGTAGGATATGTAGTGTTATGGGAATAGAGTGTTATATAGACCATAGCATAACCATTGGCAAAATGTTTTAATACTGAATGATCAGCTTAATTGTGGACGTATAGTTTTTTTTACAAGTATGGGGGTTATCTCCCAATTCCCTACTCGTAAGAGCAGCGTAGAATGAAGGCAACTCAGTGCTTCATTTGTAGCCAGGCTATATCGTCATTAAGTTCTTGTATATGAGTTTTCAGACAGTACACCCACCGTTATTCCCTTTCAAGGAATACACTAGTTATGTTGGTATAAGGGCGTGACCACTTCCAGAATTACCCATGAGATGTCTTTGTGCTTTTTTTCCCCCCAAATAGTGTTTTTTCATTGAGGTAGCACTCTTTTTACATCGGATTGTACTCCGATGTTCACTGATTCTCAAGTGGATATTCTGTGTTGTCATACCCACATAGTGTCCTTGGCAGGGACATGTGAGAATATAGACACAGTTTTTTGTATTGCAGTTTGTGTGGTGCTTAACTACCCAGGCCTGCCAGTGCCAATGTCAATCTCCTTGTAGTGTTTTGTGAACAGGACTGCATTTCCCAGCATGCTCACATGGATGGCCACGTCATGGCATACGCGACCGCCCTCCTCGCCCATGCGAGTCTCTTCTGTGTCTGTCTTCAAAACCGAACTGCCACACCATACGCCAACATCGGGAGGACGGAGATGTACCAGTAGGTGTTGATGGCAGGGAGAGACCTTTGACGAACTAAGACAAATTGTGTGTGCATACTCATCCGCTTATACTACCAAAAAAACCAATCCCTGCTGATATTAATTGTGCTCACAGTGCGAACATTTGGTCTTTTTCTCCATTTACTTCAGTGTTTGACTACAAGGCTCCCCTCATCCCTGTCCTCCATGAGGTTTAACTGTCCCGAATTTAGGGTAAGAGTTAGAATGTGAATTTGGGTTGGTGTGAGAGTTGTACATTATTACCTTGTGTTGCCTGTTTTAGATTTAAATTTATTTATTTATTAAAAATCAGAAGAGAGGCAAAGCAAGACATGGCAGGAGACAATCCTGAAACACATAACTCAAATCATAAACCCCAGGAACCCCCCCCTCCCACCAACCTGTCTCCCTCCCCTGTCTCATCCGGGGTCCACCTCATCCGCCCATCCCCATTCGATCTCAGGTCATGAAAATATACACCAAGGCCGCCTCAAGGGTGCGTCAGGTAGGGACTCTGTGAATCGCAGAAGCCGCAAATATTTGGGGCTTGAAAGTTCATGGAATTCTGTGGTAGGCAGTGATAGGAATGGCACCAGAGATCTGGAAACAAAGCCCCTTGGTTTGATAAGGAGAGGGAGAGATGTTCCATTCCCAATATGTACCAAAGGCTGTGGGGCCAGCCCAAATGAGTGGGGATGCGTCCCGACCACCCGTGTGAGAGGACGGTCTGAAGGGCTGCTCCCAGTGCCAAGCCAATATGTTGCCCCCTACGGGACTTGAGGGGAAATGTAAGAGCATTAGGTAAGTCTAAGATACTGTAGGCTGGGAAGCGGGGCAGCTGTGTGTTGAGGTGGGCATCAATATCATCCAATACTTGCGCCCAGTAGGCTGCAATCTTGGGGTAATCCCACAGCAGATGTGTCAGGGTACCTGGGGAACAACAGTTGCGCCAATACAGGGGGCTGCGAGCGTGGTTCCCCCTGTGCAGTCGGGGGGGGGGGGTGGGGTAGAGATACCAGTAAGTAGCAATTTTGGTTGCTGTTTCTATGCTTGCCACGTTGCAAGCAGTGTGGCGTGCTCAGTGATAAATATACTCCCATTCCAGCTGTGTAAAGGAGCATCCCAGTACGGACTCCCATCTTCTCTGGCCCGGAGATTTAAGAACGGGCAGCGGGGGCGAAGGAGGCCGTATAGTTCGAATATGAGGTGAGCATCTGAAGTTTTGAAGAGCAGCCACCTCTCGAAAGGGGTGAGATGGCGTTGAGCATGGGGTCGGATCGTGGGGTGCATCACCCAGTGTCTGAACTGGGGGTACCAGTATTGTTCAGATTCAGGGGCGCCCTGTATTAAGCTTGAGTTCTCGAATTCCAGGGGACCCGCCTCATCGAAGAGATAGCTAATGGATCTACAGCCGTCCTGTCTCCACTGATCGAAGGTCACCGAGCAGATGCCAGGAGTGAAATCAGGGTTGTCCGCTATGGGCGTCAGCGGTGATGGGAACAATGTAACACCCTCCTGCTCAGTGACTTTGTCCCAAGCAGCAAGAGGGGCCTACATGATGGGGGACCAATATAGGCTTTTGGGACGTGCCAGTTTGGGGAGGAAGGGAATTTTCCACATAGATTGTCCCGCCACCGCCCTATCCATGAAAAGCCAGTGTTTTTCGGATTCGGGGCACGACCACTCCACAAAGGTCTTAAGCTGCACAGCCTAGTAATACCATCTCAAATTCGGCACCCCCAGACCTCCCTTCTTGGGAGGCCTGTAACAAAGGTCTCTGTGTAAGCAAAGCCTCTTATCTGCCCATATAAAGCTATCGATCTCCCGTTGTAGAGTGTGGAGGGACCCGGGGGAGGGGGTTCCACCGGGAGGACTTGAAAAAGGAAGAGTATCTAAGGCAGTATGGCCATCTTTACCACCGCTACTCGGCCCAGACAAGAAAGGGTGTGTGGTCTCCAGCGGCACAAGTCTGATTGTATTTGCCGAAGCAGGGTTGTATAATTAAGGGACACTGCTTTCAGTGCTCGCTGTAAGCTGTAACCTGAGGTAGGGGGTCGAGGCCCATTGAATAGGGTAAGAGTGTTGTAACTCGGAAAGCGTGGAGCATTGTAGACCCTAGTGAGTATGGGAGCCAGGATGGGGCAGAGCGACTTATAAAAAGCGCAGAAAAGCCATCAGGGCCAGGGGATTTATGTAGCTTCTGCCGGGAGATATCCGACACCACTTCCTCAACCCGAATCGGGGAGTCCAGACTCGCAGCTTGGTCCTGTGTTAGTCTGGAGGTTGCAGCCTCCTGGAGTTAACAGGACGGGGCATCCAGGGGAAGTGCCTGTGCCGCATAGAGGTCTGCGTAGAATTGGCGGAATGTCTCTGCTATATGCGGGTCCTCAGTCTGTTGCACCCCAGACGTATCAACCACGACGAGTCCCCGGACGACTGCCGTTGGTCCCGCAGTTATTGTCAGGGACTTCTTAAGGATTTTGGGGGCCCTGTGCCAAACGTACTTTGAGGGCCCCTGTTCGGAATAGCTTTGAATATATGATCCAATTACATCTCTTTCATGCCCTCTTTGGCCAGGTCACGGACAGTGCGCAGGCACACTAATCCACATTTTAAATCTGTTTCCATCCTAAATTCAGGAACTGTAATGTGGGTTTTCAATAGCCTAATGCAGCAGTAGTTCACTAATGTTATTGCTAATAATCTCTGTGACAACCCCCTCATTTCTCATAGGTGAGGTCCTGTTTTTTTTTTAACTAAAAGAAACTTTTTATGGATGCTGCATGGTGGTGAAATATTCAAACACAACATTTCCCTGCAAAATGTCTGTAATAAACCCCTACAGATTACCCGTATTAAAAATACATTAAAGGAAAACGGTATTTAAAACTATTGATGTTTAAGAATCATTCAAGGTCATCAGGACAGGACAGGACTGTGTGTAGAACAAAGCCGGCTCCATCAGGGGGTCCCCTAAAAGGCTGGGGCCCTTGGCCAGTGCCCATTTTGCCGATGCCTTAAAACGTCTCTGCCTATTAGCTATCAGCCGCCCACATCTGTCACCCCGACATAGAAGGTATGTTGTAACCCGAGCGCTTCATGTTCTGCCCTATCAAGGTCGATGCCGGACAACTAAGTGCATGCAGCCTCGAGCTGTCTCCAGATCCGGGGAGCACCAGTCCATTTGTGGATATGCTCCAGCTCCTGGACCTGTTGTGAGAGTTGGTCCTGATTGTCCCTACGTATCTTATTGTCCGCTGAGGCGTTCGTGATAAATTCCCCCCTAATCTCCTAGAGAGTGGTGGCCGAGGTCTCGGGGTTGTTGTTCATGTCAACGAAGTCCCGTAGCGATGTGGTAATCTGCTGAACCACAGCAGGTTGGTGTAAGAGCGTGTCCTGGGTCGCCAGATCATAGGTGGCGGACAGGTGGGTGAAAGAGAAAGCGTGAGAGCGACTGCCGTGTGGTCCGACAGTGAGCATGGCATTATTTCGGGAGCTTGGGTTTGGGATACAATACCAGATGTGCCCAGGAAATAATCTATCCTCGCGTATGTCTTGTGGGAGTGGGTATAGAAAGTGTAATCCAGGGCGTTGGTGTGGAGAGCCCTCCAGATATCTATCAGCCCTACCTCCTTCAGCCACTGTGTCCCTTCGCATGCGAGAACCCAGGTCTGCCCCTGATGTTGGGCGGAGCAGTCCATTGTGTTGTCGAAGGCTATGTTAAGGTCACCCCCCCATCAGCAACAGCGAGTCGGTCGACTTTGTCAGCTTCGCTAACGCCCAGCGTAAAAAAGTCTCTTGACCATTGTTTGGCCCAATCATTGAACCCAATGTAAAGGTGTGTGTGCCCAGCGAGAGTGAGTGAGCTAGCTAATAACCTGCCCCTAATTTCTGCTTGTTTGGACCAATCTTCCCATGGAAGGTGGAAGAGACAAGGATAGCCAACCCAGCAGATTTGGTGGGAAGGGAGGAAAAAGCTGGTGGGGGAACTCCCTAGATCGGAGCCTGTGGGTATCGCCAGCGAGAAGGTGGGTCTCCTGGTGTCAGGGCGCACCGGTCTTGAGCACACTGACTGCCATATCTCGTTATAAACAGGAAAAGAGCCATAAACTACATGTCCCGGCATGCCTGACATCCGCGATGCCCCACGTGATCCGTACGCTACGGCAGGTAACCGGATATAGGGCGGAGGAGAAGTCCAAGAGCTGCAGATTATTTTGCTGATTCTTGGCTCGGCGTTTGCTATGCTCCTTCGAAGACCAGAGGCGGTAAGGGTGCTTTTGGCACCAACATCCCCTTCTCTGGGTATTTCTTTTGTGCTAACCTGTGTCCGTTGTGTAGCTCCTTTCTCGTCTCCTCCGTTGGCGAGACCGCGTTTTCGGCGGTCTCTTGCGGAGGAGAACCTCGAGCTATTCCTGGACATTGATTACGTCGTTTCCCTGTTGGCGAGACCTGCGGTAGTCCGCGGCCTCATGCAGGGGAATACATTTCTTAGTAACGTACTTTGTTTATGAAACTCCTTCTTTTGGCGCACGCTCACATTTGTATGTAGAGCGGGAGGCGCAGTGTACAGTTACCTTTCTTTGCTACGTGACTTTTGTTCGTATCCTTTCGAGCTTATTTTGGATATGCTTGCTTTGTGGTTTTCAGTACTTGATAATTGAAAAACTCAGGATACAGCTTTACACAGCATGCTTGATGACGATATGCTCTACCAAATAGAGCATTGTTAAACTTTATACAGGCTTCCTTTCACGGCTGTGTTTGGTGCATGATTTATGATACCAATATTCTCCTACTTTGGTGTTCTTGGAGTTTGATTGCAACTAAGCTTCATTCGCATTGGTAATAGTACAAGTTTGCTATTGTACTATGGATTCATCTTTGACATGGTCTTTTCGTTTATTTTTATTGTAGGAGAGATTAGTAAGGGGGTGCCCAGGAGGATTTCAGCCTTATGCATATCAGTCTATTCCACAACTAAGTGGGGGTAGGTGGAAAGTGTCTCATAACACTTTTTTCTTCCTCTCCAGTAAGAGTGTTATGTTTACTTTACCAGTGTTATTTGTTGTTTCCTCACAATAGTATTCGTATCAGAAGACTGCAAAAACACCCTCTTCTCTCTTCTGATACAGCTCCTTCTTTTCCTTTACAGGTAGTGTGTTTCAGTCAGTTCTACTGTTTTATTAGCTCTACGTCTTAAGGAACTGTGTACTCATTGTTTTTTATATTGTGTTATCCTCAGATCTCCCTCCCTGCAGTTCCTATCCTTTCCTTCCCTCGCTTGACTATCTCACTAGTCTGTGTGTATATCATTCCGGACTTGGGGCAGTCGAGAGGTGGACCCCATTGAGCATCAGCACGATCCTGAGGATTCCGGAAGGGGACCTAACAGAATAATCGGCCCAAGAATTTACTTATCCTCCTGATTGTGCTGATATCAGAAATGGCCACCTTAGATGATGTCATAGCGGCTTTGGCACAGACAGAGCTCGCTGCCTCACGTAGCGAAACTGCTGTCCTACAAGCTAAAGTAGACAGGATGCAGAGAAACCCTTTTGACGCCGGGGGACCATTACACCCTGCGCCCCCTCCTGTGGTATTAGAAATGCCTTCACAAATACCGTTAGCGCCTCCTGAGAGATTTTATGGGGACATAAACAAAGTACAGGTATTGATGACTCAGGTACTGCTTCATTTCACATGCAAGTCCAAAATGTTCACTACCAATCAGGCTTGTGTGGCCTTTTTGATCTCTTACCTCGCAGGCGAGGCAGCACAATGGAGGGTCCCCATAGTAAGAAGAGACGATCCATTGCTTTATGACTGGGATGCATTTAGGGAGGAGTTTGAAAAGACTTTTGACCGTAGGGCTGAAACCTTCTCTGCAGACAGGGAACTGTTAAAACTCAAACAAGGTAGTTCTGACTTGATAGGCTATCTAAACAATTTCCGCAGACTTGTAGCTGAAACAGACTGGCCTGAATCCAAGCAAGCCGCCCTTTTTTATCAAGGGCTCAAAGATGAGTTGAAGGACGTCATCGCACAAGTAGACCCTCAACCTCGGACGTGTATGGCACTCATTGAATTGACTATGCGACTTGATCACCGGCTGAGAGAACGAAAAGGAGATCACAAGCGGAAGGACAGGCTCACTCCACTGTATGATCGTTCCAAACCAGTGGATCACGGAACGACGAAGCCCGACCCTATGGAGATTGCGACCGTTAGAGCTTCCTTAACTCTCAGTGAAAGAGACCATAGACGCAAACTAGGTCTATGTCTGTATTGCGGGAAGAAAGGCCACTATCTAAGGGACTGTCCCATCAAACCAAGATCCGGTCGTTCTCGGCTAGGGCAGATAGCCACGGTCACAGCCGATAAGGGAGCGGAAAACTCTAGAGCTTGAAGGTTAAGGAAGGGGAACCGTCAAGCTATAGTGTAATCCCTTCTATGAAACACAACACCCTCAGAGAGACTGAACATTTCTTTATCACGATGGAGATAATGGTAAATCAAGACCAAAAAGGATTACGGGCGATGGTGGATTCAGGAGCAACCGGTTGCTTCATGGATGAAATGGAAGCACATAGATTATGGGTGGTTCTCATCCCCAAAGATACTCCTGAAACGGTGTATGCAGTGGATGGCAAAGAACTGGAAACTGGACCGATCTGCTATACCACCCCAGAGTACGAACTTAAATACGACGAACACCATCACGAGCTGTTGTCATTTAACATTATCCAGGCACCCCAGTATGGAGTAGTACTAGGCCTCCCTTGGTTGAAAAAACATGAACCTACCATCGAATGGTCCAACAAGGTGTTACATATGCGATCTGAATATTGCCAAAGGCATTGCAACAGAATACCTTCGATCCCCTCCAAGGCTTTAGCTTTACATCATCATATCGCAATAGCTGCAGAAAAAGATGTAGTTCTACCTACTTGTTACCAGGAATATGCGGATGTGTTCAGCGACAGTATGGCGGAAGAGCTCCCTCCGCATCGGGAATATGATTGCCGAATTGATCTGGTTCCAGGAGCGGTGGTTCCATGCAGAAGAATTTATGCCCTCACGGAACCAGAGAATCAACATCTAAGACTATATCTGGATAAATACCTCTCCTTGGGTTTCATCCGTCCCTCCAGGTCCCCTCCGGCATCTCCCCTCCTCTTCATACCCAAGGCTAATGGGGACTTTAGAGCATTGAATACAGCATTGAATACAATTACCATAAAGAACCAGTACCCGTTACCTTTGATTTCTGTCCTTTTGGAACAAGTGAAAACGGCGGTCATCTATACCAAACTTGACCTCAGAGGGGCGTACCACCTTGTCCGCATGCGTGATGGCGACGAATGGAAGACGGAACTTCAAAACACGGTACGGGTTATTTGAGTATCTCGTTATGCCGTTTGGGCTTTGTAATGCCCCTGCGGCTTTCCAATTCTTCTTGAACGACGTGCTCAGAGATTTTTTAGACCGGTTCGTCGTGGTCTATATTGACGACATTCCTATATATTCATCCAAAGAAAAAGAACACGCAAACCACGTAGGTCAAGTTCTACATGCTTTACGGAAACCACTGATTCTGCAAAATAAGCAAGTGCGAATTTCACGTGACCTCTGTAGAATTCCTAGGGGTAATGCTCACCCCTTCTGGACAAGTGATGGCGGAAAGGAAGATTAAAGCAATCACCGAATGGCCTCGCCCCCAGAACATAAAAGACATCCAGTGTTTTTTGGGCTTCGCCAATTTTCATAGGAGGTTCATACACCAGTTCTCCAACATGGTAGCCCCTATAACTAAGAAGACTTCCTTTCTCTGGTCCGAAGAAGCTCAGACCGCGTTTGAATCGCTTAAGAAAGCTTTTACGACAGCCTCTATCCTCGCACATGCCAATCCAGAGATACCTTTTGTGGTAGAAGCAGATGCATCGGAGGTGGCGGTGGGAGCAGTGTTGTCCCAAAGGCATGGTACAACAGGCCAGCTACATCCAGTAGCCTTCATGTCTAGAAAGCTGAACCCCGCTGAGCAAAATTACACCATCGCCGAAAAAGAATTATTAGCCATCAAAGACGCCTTTTTGGAATGGAGACATTGGCTAATGGGGGCTAAACACCAAGTGACCGTATATACCGATCATCGCAATCTTCAGTTTATGAGAGCCGCTCGACATCTCACTCCATGTCAACTCCGTTGGATGTTGTTTTTCGCTGAGTTCCACTCTATTGTTACCTTCCGACCCGGCAAAGATAACAAGAAGGCAGAAGCATTAACACGACAAGAAACCCCCATAAATCCACAAGATACAGCAGAAAGAGCAATCATAGAACCCAGCAAGGTTCTTTGTACGGTACAAACAGGCGACTTCTTAATGAAAGTAAGACGAGGAATTCAGCCCTTTGCTTGGAGGGATTGGTTAAAGCGACATCCGGAATGGCAGATGCGGCATGGACTACCCATGAAGGGCCAACAAGTGCTACTTCCTACCCTGGAATTGAGAAAACTCGTATTTCATTGGTGCCATGATCTTCCCTGTGCCGGTCATATTGGTGGGAAAAAGACCACGGAGAAGGTATTACACCAGTTTTGGTGGCCAACCATACGTCCTGACGTCTTATTATGGGTAAAACGCTGTTCCATCTGCGCTTAGATGAAGACCGATCATAGTAAGACCCAAGGTCTCCTACAACCATGACCCACACCAGACACTCAGTGGGAAAGTATCTCAGTGGACTTCATTGTGAGTTTGCCCCGGGACCAGGGGTGCACTGCAATAATAGTGGCCATCGACTACTTAACAAAAATGGGTCGTTTTATTGCCTGAAAACAAGTGCCCTCTGCAGGGCAGTTAGCACGATTATTACTAACGAATGTGGTCAGGTTACATGGCTTTCCCAGAGTTATTGTTTCCGACAGGGGACTCAGTTCACCACTCTTTTCTGGAAAACGGGGTGTTCTGAGTTACAGATAGCGTCTTCGCTTTCCACAAGTTTTCACCCCCAAACCGATGGTCAAACCGAAAGGCTGAATCAAACACTAAAGCAGTTTCTGAGACGTTATGTAGATAATAACACAGAGGCATGGGTGGAGTGGTTGTTGTTAGCTGAAATCGCTTACAATAGTGCCATGCATAGCTCTACACAACACACACCCTTCTTTTGTACTTATGGTTTCCATCCTCGTTTCATTCCTTTCTTCCTTCCCAGTCACAACACCAAGCTTCCAGAGGTACACAAGAGAATGCAACATATACGAAAAACCCTGACCGATACTCAGAATAATTTACGGCATGCTAAAGAACAGTATAAGAAACAAGCAGACAAACACCGTAGGCCAGGCCCAACCTACAAAAAAGGAGAGTTGGTTTGGTTGTCCACAAAGAACATCAGGTTCAAGAGACATAGTGTCTTTAACCCTAAGTACATTGGTCCATACAAGGTGGTTAAACACATCAACCCTGTTGCAGTGCAGTTAAAGCTGCCGGCTCATTTCCGTATACACCCTGTTTTTCATGTCTCTCTTTTGAAACCATCTCACAGCCCGGTTATGAGAAGACACGTTCCCATATGGGTTCAAAAGGACTCGGAATATGAGGTAAAAGGCATTTTGGATTCCAGAATAACAAGACGTAGATTGTGGTATCTTGTTTCCTGGAAGGGATATGGTCCTGAAGAGGTCTCGTGGGAGCCTGCTGGGGCTGTGCATGCGGCACGTTTAGTGGCGGCTTTCCATAACAGGTACCCAGACAAGCCTTGTGTCTGTCAGTGTTCTCCGGGAGGGGGATGTACTGTCAGGGCGCACCGATCTCGAGCACACTGACTGCCATATCTCGTTATAAACAGGAAAAGAGCCATAAACTACATTTCCCGGCATGCCTGACGTCCGCGACGCCCCACGTGATCCAGACACTACGGCAGGTAACCGGATATAGGGCGGAGGAGAAGTCCAAGAGCTGCCGATTATTTTGCTGATTCTTGGCACGGCGTTTGCTACGCTCCTTCGAAGACCAGAGGCGGTAAGGGTGCTTTTGGCACCAACATCCCCTTCTCTGGGTATTTCTTTTGTGCTAACCTGTGTCTGTTGTGAAGCTCCTTTCTCGTCTCCTCCGTTGGCGAGATCGCGTTTTCGGCGGTCTCTTGCGGAGGAGAACCTCGAGCTATTCCTGGACATTGATTACATTGTTTCCCTGTTGGCGAGACCTGCGGTAGTCCGCGGTCTCATGCAGGGGAATACATTTCTTAGTAACGTACTTTGTTTATGAAACTCCTTCTTTTGGCGCACACTCACATTTGTATGTAGAGTGGGAGGCGCAGTGTACAGTTACCTTTCTTTGCTACGTGACTTTTGTTCGTATCCTTTCGAGCTTATTTTGGATACGCTTGCTTTGTGGTTTTCAATACTTGATAATTGAAAAACTCAGCATACAGCTTTACACAGCATGCTTGATGACGATGTGCTCTACCTAGTAGAGCATTGTTAAACTTTATACAGGCTTCCTTTCACGGCTGTGTTTGGCGCATGATTTATGATACCAATATTCTCCTACTTTGGTGTTCTTGGAGTTTGATTGCAACTAAGCTTCATTCGCATTGGTAATAGTACAAGTTTGCTATTGTACTATGGATTCATCTTTGACATGGTCTTTTCATTTATTTTTATTGTAGGAGGGATTAGTAAGGGGGTGTCCAGGAGGATTTCAGCCTTATGCATATCAGTCTATTCCACAACTAAGTGGGGGTAGGTGGAAAGTGTCTAAAAACCCTTTTTTCTTCCTCTCCAGTAATAGTGTTATGTTTACTTTACCAGTGTTATTTGTTGTTTCCTCACAATAGTATTCGTATCAGAAGACTGCAAAAACACCCTCTTCTCTCTCCTGATACAGCTTCTTCTTTTCCTTTACAGGTAGTGTGTTTCAGTCAGTTCTACTGTTTTATTAGCTCTACGTCTTAAGGAACTGTGTACTCATTGTCTTTTATATTGTGTTATCCTCAGATCTCCCTCCCTGCAGTTCCTATCCTTTCCTTCCCTCGCTTGACTATCTCACTAGTCTGTGTGTATATCATTCCGGACTTGGGGCAGTCGAGAGGTGGACCCCATTGAGCATCAGCACGATCCTGAGGATTCCGGAAGGGGACCTGACACCTGGAGAAGGCATATATGGGCCCCAGAATGTTCCAGATAAGAGAAAATAGTGGGCCTCTTTACAGGGTTGTTGAGATCCTTCATGTTTAATGTGATGATCTTAAGGTCTGGGGTCATCGAGGGGACTGTGAAGTGGATCTAGTTGATGCTGCCGTCTGGGGGGGGGGGGGGCATTGGTGGCCTGAGATAAAGACCATAACCCCATAAAACAGGTGGCTCAATGGTGGTGGAAGGAACCGCCCCGGGGGAACCCAGAGGTGGAAGGAGACCAAACATCCTGATGAAAACCCAACAAATATACAACACAACAAAGTAAACGTTATTAATGTCCTGGGCAAGAAGCCCCATGACGGAGAGGTGAAAGAGGCCAGTGACATTCCACCCCTCCTCGCCCGGGCCCACCATCCCTTTAGGAAAATAGAAATAGAAAGGCAGACGGAGGACAAGCCCGTGTCAGTAGCAGCAATCAGGGGACATGGCGGAGATCAGGGCTGTGCCAGATCAGAGGAGTGCCAGATCAGAGGAGTCCTCGCCGAGGGATACCAACACTGCCCGGTCCTCCCTGCTCATTGTCTCTGGGCAGAGCTGAGCAAGAGAGCAGCCTGCGGTCTTCCACCTGCGAGCGCCGCGGCCCGCATTTGCCCCACCTGCCGGCGGGGACCGCTCCAGGATTCGGCTGGTATGTCCAACAGCTGACAGGCCTCCTTGAGTGATTGTAACTGGTGGATCTTCCCATTTAAGCGAAAAATCAACAGGAAGGGGTGTCCCCAAGAGGAAGGAACTCCGATGGAATGGAGGTGAGAAGTAATCGGCCAAAATGCCCTCCGCTTTTGAAGAGTAGACATGGCGAGGTCCTGGTACAAGGTTGACTTGTGTCCCTGGAACTGTATTGGGCCACCGTCCTTGCCCCGTTGGAGGATGCGCTCCTTCAGCTGGAAATCGTGGACGAAGATCAGAATGTCTGCAGGGGGCGCTGGGGTGAGCCTCTTCGCACCAACGAGTTGGGTGCGATCAAGCTTGACCTCAAGGTCGGAGGGCGCCTCTAGCATCGCTCAGAAGAGGTCTCCCACAAAAGATATCCAGGCCCTCCTCTCCAGTCGGGATCCTCCTGATGCGAATGTTATTGCAGCGCGAGCATTTCTCTAATTCTACAGTGTGCGCCTGAAGGTCCAGAAGCTAGTCTCGGATGCGGAGGATCTACTGCTGGAGTTGCTCGATCCCTTTGTCCCTGCTTGTGCCATGCACCTCCAGCGTGTCCACCCTGTCACCCAACGCGTCCACATCCCGCCTCACCTCTCTGAGATCCTGGGAGAGGTCCTTCTTGATGGTTTGTATGTCTTCACGGAGGGAAATGAAGAGTGTTTCTATAAAGGAATGAGTAAGGGGGTGTCTTCATCGTCGGAGTCTGAGGACACAGACGGGTCAGGGGCTGGTGGAGAGCCCTCAGCATGAGAGCTGGTAGTCTTGAGGAGCAAGTCCTTTACTGAGCGGTCCTTCTTCCCCTTGCTCGCTGCCATTGTGAGAGGAGTGTAGGGGTGAGGCAGTGCAAAGGGTATGCTGTGGCTTCGTCAAGGAGAGCTGCACTCTTGGCGGTTGTGTATGTCCAAGGGGCCACGCTGTGGATGGCTGCCGCCAGCAGGGCCCGGGGCTCTCACACTCTGTGGGGTCACCACCATTGATATGTAGGGTCCTCTTGTCGTCCAAGTGCAGAGAGGGCTCCCAAGCCGGCACTAGGCCAAAGAAGCAGACCAAGGAGCCATAGGATACCCCCAGAAGAATGTTAGGTGCAACGTGGAGTAGCAATGGTGGGAGGGGCTCCAGTCCCCAGCAGCTCAGAAACAGCCGTACAGGACTTGCAGGCGAGCCCCAGGGTCCTCCAGCTGGACAGGAATCCAACCCCAACAGTGCGCTGGGGCAAAAAGCCGCAGGCCCGGCACAACTTCGAGGTACCAGGGAGATCAAGCAGCACCGGAAATGGCAGCACGGCCCCCCCAAGAGGCAGGTCACACCTTTAGGCAAAAGCAAAGCAAATTACGGGCTCAATCAGCCCAGGCTGCAGGCGTGGTATTTCCAGGGAAGAGATCGAGAGAAGCAGGCCCCAGGGGCCGGTCGTCGGCTGCACTCTCCTCCCCAGTGGCATGGACTCCCACAAAGGAGAGTCCAGAAGATGAGAGCCACGGTCTCCAGGCCCCTGCAAGGGTTGTGTCTGCCGGGGGCGATCCGCCGTGGCATCAGCACACAGAGGCGAGCAGGGAGCGAAGGCAGGCGTGGCAGGGCGCTCCGACTGCCCCAATGAGAACAGGACCACCTGTCGGTGGGGGCACCCCAGATCAGCACAGGTGAACCGTCGCACTGCCCAGGGTTGCAGCACAGGGTGGGGTGGCTCAAGGCATCCGCAGCCACGCTCTGAGAGGGACCGGTACCACCAGACCCGGCCGGTGCCGCCTGCCGAAGTCAGCTTCGGCAGGCGGCACCCCATCCCAGGGGCAGTGGGTGTGGCTTCGCAATGCAGCATCGTAGGCAGATGGGTACTCACAGGAGGCCCAGAGGGTGGATGCAGTGCGGCGCAGCCTCTCCCGTTCTGGCGCAGAAATCAGTCAATCCACCGTCGTCCAAGGGCATCCGCCGTACGAAGCAGCTTCTAGGTGCGCCGGCCAGTGGTTCGGGTTGGGCGCAGCGCTATGGAGGACCCCTGGTCCAGCTACTCAAGCTGTGGGCAAATGGGCCCAGTCGGCGGGACGGAGAGACGGGAAAGCATGTCTTACCTGGCCGCCATCTTAATCACGCCCCCCCTTGCATGTTTTATGATTGAGACCACATGCACATCTTTTCTACAAAGCGGTTATGCTTCCCCACAAGTGGCATGGCTGATTCTCGCAAGGCCGGCAACCGCCGGTCGGTCTTGCCTTTTATTGTAAGCCTTACATGTCCCAACTACTGGTGTATAGTACAATGTACTGTTCTGTCAAATGCAACATTGTGGTACATTTTATGCGTATATATATGTATATATGTCTTCTGTCTTTATAGGACCCAACCATTGACAAAGTTCAATTTCGTGACCCTGACCATGAACATGACCAGCCATTAGAAACTGGTATAGTATGTATGTGTGTACACTGAATGGGTGTATACATATTTGACAGGGATTCAAATAGGGACAAGCAGGATCCTAGTCCTGAGGAAAGGCCTGGACCCATCTATGGGCCCCATGTTGGGCTGAAACATGTCGACAAGCTGCATAATTGTGCGTCAAGTGTCTGACAACCTGTTTTTAATCACCCCTATACCACCTATCTAATAAAAGACATAATTTGAGCACGGGTAGGTGCACAGGGTTGTTAGTTGCCAGGATCCCCCACTCCTCGGATGATCCGTGAATAGTCCCTCTATTCTCAACAAGGGCCGCTTGCCACTAGACCATTCTCTGGCGAGCGCGGGATGGCCAATGATGAAGTAAGATACCCAGGGGGTGTGTGAGGCCATCCAGTTCTTTTTTGGAAACTCCCCCGGGGTCCTATCTCCAGTTATTGGGACGCGAATCATCCAGAATTGAGTAAAGGGCTCACTAATGAGGATGTTTGGTTCCCATAGGTGAGAGCCATATTAGCTGGGGTACGTTTGTTTTGTCGTGGTTTGTGTCAACAATACGCCAGGCCAGATTTTTCATTATGCTTGTGGATTTTGAGAAATTACTTAATTTTGTCTTAAACAACATTAAAGTAATTTTGCATAACTTCTGTACCCAATGTTACCCCTTGTCAAAACAGTCTTGCGAGACAGCAGCAGGAGATTTGTTTGCACCAAAAACATCTTGTGCCAATAATACCCTATTACTTACGAGTAATTGCATTACTCTGAGTCCTACTCCCTCACCTTTAGTTCAAAGAAGGTCGTAACGACTGAGTTGTTTTTGTTCTGTGGTCTGAGTAGGAGGAGCAGGGGAAAGGGCTTTTATTTATGGGTTAGTGTTGCGATTGCTCTCTTGAGAGGCAGGGACCTCCTCACTTGTTATGAATGTAAGGCGAGTGAGGGATGATGGGGTAATGCTCTAGACATTTTTTTTTACACGAGGTGGCCACTCGGGTACAAAAATGACGCAAGATACTGGCAAACCACCTTTCACGCAAAAGCACAATTACGCACACTTTTCACACTTTTAATGGAAATTGCGCAATCTTGCACACCTTCAATTAAACATAGTTTTTAGGTCGAGCCTGGACAGCGCATGCGCTACTCTGCGAGGCATGCGGTATTCGAGTATGGACTTGAAGCTCTGCCCACTGTTCGCCCATATTTTTCATGTGCCATTGTTCTTTTTAAATGCTGGCTTCTGATTTGTTATTAGGCTTGTTAGTCCCTCCTTAGCACCGCCTCGTCTTCATTTATAACCTCCCATGAGGAACTGGACCTTTTACTTCGGTTGTTATACGGCATGTCTTCTTTAGTCTGTAAGGGTAAGCACTATTTTCTTTAATGCGTTTCTCCTACTTCAGGCATGGCATGCTTCCCTGCAACATTCATCGGGCCATACGTGCTTTCACTTTCCAAGCAACCCGGGACAAAGGCGGCCACTTCTTTAAAATGGAATAGGTCTCGCATTTACAAGAGCTTGAGCTATTGGCATTGTAAATGGTAATGCCTTTTATTTATGTGTTAATTATCAAAACGGATAAATAAAAGGCATTGTCATTTACAATGCCAATAGCTTCAACTCTCGCAAATGCGAGACCTATTGCATTGAAAATACTTGTTTTATGTGTCACAATAGCTCGGGTGAGGAGCATCAAAACCACCACATGAAGGAGAGAAGTGCAGCTGCTCGGCGCTCTTGCCGTCTGGGCCCGGTCTGATGTGTTCTGCTTACACAAGAATGTATTAATTAGGCTAATTTATCAAAGTGTGGGTGCAGCACACAGGCAGCAAGGTGGGGCATTCTGGGCACGTTGCCTCGCGCTCGCACCAGGCGGGGGGAAGGGGCACTAATTGAATTTTCACTTGAATAGATCAAATCTTTTTTAACAACTCCGGAATAAAAGTAACGCCTCGTAGATCAATGGCGCGTGGTGATGATTTACCGCCCCCCGCACACCATCAGCCTAACGCTGCTCGTGTATGATTAATTAAAAACAATATGTTCTTATGTTCTTTCTTCGTCAAAGGGATGAATCCACCAGAGGTGACGGGTCTTTCGGGGAATTATGTCAGTTTTCAGAAGCCGTCTTTGGCTCAGATGAGAAAACGCGCAGTAAGTGAAAACTGAAGCGATGAATCTGAAAGACAACATTTCCTCAGCGAACCGTGATGCTGCGAGCGCGGAGACCTGTTGCGTCGCTGCTGCTGCTGGGTAGAGGTGGGCGAGACATCAAATTAACAGGGAGAGCCAGAGACCTGGCTTTGCTCTAAGAGCCAGTGCACCAGGCCAGCTGTGAACATATTTGGCATGTAAGTCAAGCAAAAGCACCATGTAAAAATATGATAAAGTCTCCTCAAAATTATAAAAAAGAATATTTCTTTTACATGCGGAAGCGTTTCAAATTATTTCATCAGATTATATCACTGTGTTGAGAAGTATTTATTAAAAGCGAGAGTTTTAAACATGAACTTGAAAACGTTCCTCCATGCCAATGCTATTAGTGAACTAGAGGGAAGTCAGTTTTGCCTACGATCACTCAGTCGGTCAAGCAGGGATGCCAGCTTTCTCGTTTCACCCTATACAATTTAACTACTCGATGGGTATCTCTTTCTCATATCAAAGTTTGTATTGTGTTGTATTGCAGCGTTTATATAGCGCTTACTACCCCATGTGGGGTGCTGAAACGCTTGCCTACATGGGTATCGTGCTACACTGTATAGAGTATTGCCTTTGTTTTGATCCTGTGTGGGAAGTGTTTCCATGTCGCCCGTGAGGACCACTGATGTGCCGTTATCATGTAATGGGGCGCAGCGCTAAGCAGTGTTTTGGATGAGAATGTGTGAGAGACAGGTGTGCAGTTTATGGTTTTCAATAAGCTGACAGCTCTGCAGGGCCCTTTGTGATATTTCTTCTTTTCATAGTCCACTTAGCTGGTTACTGCAGGGGGCTGTCCATTCTGAAATATTTTGTTTGAAGTTTACAGTTTATGCACCTGAGCAGGCGTATGTTGGAGGAAGACATCTATCAGAGATCTACTGGGATGGACTTTGTTACAATTATTCCATATGGAATTGCCATTGTGAGATGTCAAAAGGTGGTTGTAGCATGTAACTAGTTGGGACCCACAGTGGGGTAGTAAATTAAAGTCCTCCGGTGGCGAGCGGCATGTGGCAGATCTCTTCAGTTATTCCATGCCTGTTCAGTTGGTGTTGGGTGGTTTGTTGCTGTGGACTGGTACAGTACTGGGTGATGGACATGACCCAAAGCAGTTTTGTCTTATACGTGTGTGATAGTGTCAAGCAGTATAAGGACATTATTAAGCAGTCTGTATGAACTACAGTCAACTGCCCAACCACTGAGTGTTATGATATTAGTGTGTATTATATACTGTATTGTAATTGCATTTATATAGCAGTTGCTACCCCTGAATATGTATTGTAGCGCTTTATGTTGGGCAGCACGCTGCTCAGGAATCCAGGGTTAGTAGGTTTCTTTTTTGGCTAATTGTTGGTTCTTGGGATTAGTCTTGCTCTCTTAAGGAAGCTATGCCATGCCGTTAGTCCTGTTTCTATGTGGTAGATTAAATTAATAGTAAGCTTGGGCGTAGCAGGCGGAGTTGCTCTACGCGGAGCACCACGGAGTTGGCCAAAAACTCAGTGGAGCTCCGCTCCGCGCCTCCCACCCCCCGCAATAAATATTTTCTAAATGCAATCTACAATTAATGTAAAATAAAACCGCACTTAACTTATTGCGGCATCCCGGGTCTGCCCTCCTCCTCCTCGCCGTAATCCATGGTAGGACTGTGCATGCGCGCGCATGCGCAGTCCTACCATGACGTATGTCTAACGTAGGAGATTACGGCGAGGAGGAGGAGGGCAGCCCGGGACGCCGGGAGAAGGTAAGTGCGGTTTTATTTTACATTAATTGTAGATTGCATTTAGAAAATATTTATTGCGGGGGAGTGGGAGATGGGAGGGTCCGGGGCTGAACTCCGCTCTGCTGCGGAGTCGGAAGTTTTGCAGGAACTTCGCGTTCTCCGCGGAACGCGGAGTATGAAAAATTCCGCAAACTCCATCAGCGGAGCGGAGTTCAGTGCCCAGGGTTAATTAATAGTGGTTAGATGCACCCTTCAGTGGAACAGGAGGATGTGTGAATTCATGCATTGGTTGATGGTATTAAAAAATGAACTATAGTAGATTAGGTATTAGGTTGCAGTGGTATGACTTTTCAACAAGAGGCAGTGATCTTTGAAATGAGGTGTGGAAAATTTGTAGATATAATAATAAGGATTATGGCAAACATGCTTAGGACTTAGTGTAGGCTGCGCTCCAAGAAGAGGCATGCAGAGGATGGAAAGGATCATGCTTTGTCTTCAGGCCCACCCCAATAAACTGTCTGCAGATCATCACGTTTGTTAGTGTACAGGCAGCAGTTGGAAGCCACATTGTAGTTTTTTGTGGCGCGAACCTGTCCCAAAGACAGACAAGTTCTTAGAGGCAAATAATGAGACACTGGAAGTCCCCCACTCCACCCCTAGGAGCAGGTTAGCAGGAAGAAGTGTGGCGTTTGGGCTCTGCTGAGAGCTTAGCACTCGGCAGAGAGGAATACCGCAGACTACGTAAGCAACCCGTAACCATGATGTGGGATGCCATGCTCGAACACTTTAAAATACAAGAGGAGGAAACAGACTTCTGATTCCAAGACACGCAACCACAGCGGACATGTATGGGTCCACCACGTCTGATGTTTGACTTTTTACCCGACACTGACATGTCACACAACCTCCAACGACAATTCAAATGTGGGGGCCGCTCCCATCATATTCACAGTAACTTGACAATAATAATACACAACACGACAAGGTAGACAGGTTGGGAAGGGGTTGGGGCGGGTGTTTAATTTCTTTTGTTTTGGTGTTTATGTTTTTCTTATTCTGTATCACTCGATCTATTGACATGCTACCAAGTCAACGAGTACGATATATGTTTTTTTACTGTGTCCAAAACCTAGTTGCAACGTGCTTGTACCTGAGGTAGCTATTACTTGTCAGTCGATAAATGCAAAATGTTGCTATTTGATGTCATTTTTGTGCTCACTTTTCTATAAATGCAATAAAATATATTTTTTTTAAAAAGGACATACAAGCGCTTCAAAACAGACTCAGATTACATTACACTTTAAAAAAAAATTTAAGCATGGGGAGACACAAGTGATTTGATGGGGTCAGCAGCTACACCCACTGGGCTACATGTCCCTACTTCAAAAGTTCAGCTATTATGGGTTCGAGGTTCCAAGAGGACTTCGAGCTGAGCCAGAGCCAGACATCTTGCTCATGCCTGGCTCTAGTTTTCAGTGGCTCGCCTACCTGTACTTCTGCCTCTGTTATATGTGTGGAAGCTTGCCCTGCTGCTGACCAGGATGGCATCATTCTTCTAGGAAGGGCTTCTGCAGTGACTGTCTGGTACGCACCTTTTCTTGTGCTTATTAACAAGGCTTGCACCCAGTGCTTTAAACTGGCAGGCACTGTCAGGTTCTGAGTACCTGTGCTTCTTTCATTTGAAAGGGAGATTACCTGCATTTCTCAGCACTGGTGCATAGTGCTGATATCGCATTGCCCACACACGCTGATATTGTTGAATGAATGCATAGCCCTCAGAAAGAAAAGACCACAAGACCACAAAACGAGACCACAACCGTTATTTTTGGAGAAACATTCCTGCAGGTTTATTTGAAGCAGGCAATGGTGAGGGTTTATCTTATGGGTGATCCAATGGTGGCCAGCGATGTCAGGACAAATGCACTAATAAGGATCAGATTCCGCCTCTGCTCCAAAAGAGAGCCTGTCAACAAGGAAGAATCCTGGTAGCAGAGGGGATATAAATCTCTCCCTTCCGCCCACCACACCCAGGAAGTGACCTCAGCAGAATCCCCACCCACGGTACCCTAAAGAAACCTACCCCACGGTGGTAGGTTATAGGGGGTGGGGTGTGTGTGAAAAGATCAGGGAAATGTGGCACTAAGCCTCTGTTGGTTCAACTGTTGCCCTGCGCACAACGCAGGTAGGCACCATACTTTTAATGGGAGAGTATCGCACTTCTCAGTAGCAAGCAGATAGACTAGGGTGGTGAGTACCTGCACTCTCCTATTTCTATTTGAAGAACTGCTTACAAATCTGTATATGTTATACATATTTGATGTGTGAAGGAACCTTGCACCACTGCTCCTCATGGTGAACCAATCCTGTGTGTTTGTAAGGGAGGCTCTTGCCAATCCTGCAATCAAAAGATGGGGGGAGATAGAGGTTGAGGTTAGGTTCACCCTCCTAACTGAATGAAGTTTCACAAAATCTGGAATACCAGAATAAAAACCTAACCGTGGGGAAGAACAGGGTTTTCACTGAACATGTATGAAAATCCTCTTTCCAGAAAGAAAAATTATTTTCTAGAGTCCCCTCACCCACCAGGGTTTCCCCTAGGTGGCATGCTTCATCATTGGGGTCCTCTCAATCCGCTGCGGATTGAGGCGTGCTGCGACTTGCAGAACTATGTAGGAGCACTAAGTTGTGGAAAATGTGTAGTGCAGTGAAAGTGGAGTGGAAAAACAAAAAGTTAAAAATACCTACTTAGTGGGCTAATATTTTATTCCTGCCCCTAGTTGGTATGACTAAAATCAGGGGTTAATAATAGGGAAAGTCTAACTATAATGAGTATAGAGTCCCTAGTATTGGGTCGACATGTTTCGAGCTGTCCCCTCAAAGCTCTTCTTCAGGACCTGTTATTCCCCACGGTTAGGTTTTTATTCTGGTATTCCAGATTTTGTGAAACTTCATGCTAATCCTGCCCATACTGAACCTGTACAATATCATGAACGTCAATTCACCAAAATGACAGGGGTTGTGGAAGCGACATTGACCTTTACTTTGACTCACACACACATGCTTACACATACTAACACATTCACACACTCTCACCCGCAAGCATGCATACCTATTGTGCATGTTTTAATGGTACTGGCACTTGTAAAGTGCCCAGTCTGTCATTCATATGGCCTCTAGTGTTAGCACACTTATTGTCTGTGTTCTATCCATGGCGGCCAAACATTTCGTCTGAAAATAATATCTTTAGATCGTTTTTGTCCACGTATAAGACTCTGTGGTTTCACTTGCTTGGTGGTGTAAGGATGACCGTTGAAATAATATGTATCTGCACCCTATTGACTTGTTTGAAAGCCTTTTTTAATCATTGGGCAGTGGATGAATAATGCTGTCAGAGAAGTTAGACTTTAGAGCCTTACCGATTGCTTGTGCACATCTTAGGTCAGTCACATGCCTTTTGCTTGGTGATTAGAGATAGTCTGAGTTGGGTATTGCCTCTAGGAAACGTAACATAACTATCATTCATAATAAATGACTACATGGCTTATCTGAGGTGTGTAGAATGTATGTGAGATATTGTGTCTGATGGGTTCTGTTGGGCATTTTGTTTGAATTATTGGAAGCTTCTTGATAGTCAATTATAAATAAAATGTGGTCAGTGTTGCAGGTTTGTGGAGGGTTCCTATATATTATGTTGCGTGTTTTTTTTTTAAGTTTTAAAAAATAAGTTTATTAAATATAAACATAGAATGAACATCAATATTGTATGACATGAGGATAAGATATAAGACCAATGTAATCATATGAGGGGAGGAAGGAGGAGGAAGGGGAAGGAAAGAGAGAAATAGGGAGGGGGAAGAACACATCAGATAATAACTTCGATCAAATAGATAAAATACAGTAAATACTATATTTATACATTATGCTTCAACCTATGTCTTAAAATATATAACAGATACTTAATAATAGCTATTAACTTCAAGGAGGTTTGGGAACTTCTTCATCACTGGGGTTATGTAAAGGTAGGGTTTGAGCAGAAACATTTAGAAAATTGGTGATGGGTAACCACAGTAAATCACGTTTAATAGCCAGAGTAATAGGATGAACATATGCCCTATCTAACCTATGATTGTAGCAAACTCCGTTCCACCATGCCTGAAACGAAATATTCGAGGCTTGTTTCCATGACTTTGTTATTTGTTGAAATGCAACTGCAATAAGTAGGTCAACAATAGCTACACTAGTAATTGAAGAGGGCCATACCTCCGCGACACTACCCAGAAATATGTGTGAATAGGAGAAGGGAATATGTGTAGAGAAAATTTTGTTAATTTGTTTCCATACCATAATCCAGAAATGATGAATGGGAGGACACGTGAATAACATGTGTTTAAGATCGGCTACCTGGGTATGACAAGACCAACAAGAAGAGGGGATAGTAGGATCTATATGGTGTAATTTAGTTGGAGTAATCAAAAGTCTATTATAAATAAAAAATAAAGTCTGTGTAGTATTTGCTGCTGTAGAAGACTTCCCTATTTTAGTCCAAATTTTTCTCCATTGAAGGAGAGAAAAAGATTCGTTGAGATCCGATTCCCAGTCGCATTCTAGTTTAGATTTTATACGGGAAGTAGAGGAATCTCTCAACTTGTTATATATTTGAGACGCAGAGGAAGAGACCGATATAAAGGACAGAGTGATCGGAGAGGATTTGATAGGAGCAGGAGAAGATTTAATAGCATCATAAGAGGATTGAGCAGCATTAATTAGCTATACATATTTTGAATGATAGGAGTGAGGAAGAGAAAAATTAGATTGGGTTACAGAAAAAGGAATACAAGAATGTCCATGAAAAAGTTGATGAGTCCATTTCAGACCCAGATCAAACCAATCCTTCCAAAAAAGAGTTCTATTCTTAATTTTGATCCTCTTGTTGTACCAAATTGGAGATTGTAAAGACGAGTTCGATCGTCAAGGCCGTCAGTTATTAAAGGATAAAGGACTTTACGAGAGTTCTTAGAATGGGAAGAGACAATTTTGCTGGAACTTGAGAGCAGGAAATTACTTCCTCGAAGGTAAAAGGATAGAAAAGGAGGTTTCTATCTCTACCCATAGAGGCTGAGAGAAGGAATCATTCATGTTTTGGGAGAGTAAAGAAGAAGAGTGTTTAAGAAAAAATGAAGTGTGGTAAGCAGAGAAATCCGGGAAGTTTACCCCGCCCATGTGTTTAGGTTGTTTAAGTTTGGCGAAAGACATTCTAGCTTTTTGTTGTGCCATAGAAATTTTGATAAAGTAATATAAATTTTCTTATAACAAGATTTGGGGATATTAATTGGGAGATTAGATAAGAAAAATAAAATTATAGGTACTAACATCATTTTTATAGAATCTAATCTACCCCACCAGGATAGAAATAAGGGGTGCCAACGTGAAGTGGACTCGGTTAAAGTCTGTTGTAATTTGTTTAAATTTAATGTCACAGTATCTTTAATAGAAGGTGTGAACCATAAGCCTAAGTATTTAATCTTAGTTGGACTCCAACGAAAAGATGAAGATGAGAAATCAGCATGAAAGCAATATTTGTTTAGAGGAAGAATTTCACACTTATCTGTGTTAAGTTTGTATCCTGAGACATGAGCAAAATCCTTGACTTCGGAAAGAAACGATGGTATAGAGGATTGAGGATCAGATATAAACAATAGGATATCGTCAGCATAGGCAGAGAGTTTCAATTGTTTGTCGTCATAAGGAAACCCTGTGATGGTCTTATTTAAACGGATTTTTATTAGAAAGGGTTCTAATGCCAAAATAAATAAAAGTGGAGAAAGTGGACATCCCTGACGAACGCCTCTATATAACGGAAAGGATGAAGAGACAAGACCATTAGCTAGAATGGAGGACCTGGGAAAAGAATAAAGTAAAGAGATGTAGGAGAGAAATTTGGGTCCAAAACCAAACCAAACAAGTGTAGAAAAGACGAACTGCCAATTGACCCTGTCAAATGCCTTTTCAGCATCTAGTGCAACAGCTGCTAATGATTGTTTGTGGGAGTGAGATTTACTAAGAACATTAAAGAAGAGCCTGGTATTGTCAGATAAGTGCCGTCCTTTAACGAAGCCACTCTGTTCTTTCCCAATTATCCTAGGTAAAATGATATCCAAGCGAAGGGCAAGGATTTTCGCAAATATTTTATAATCAACATTAATTAATGAAATGGGTCTATAGTTTTTGCAAAGTGTATGATCTTTATCATCTTTAGGGAGAAGGCATATTAAAGCTTCTTGAAACGAACCTTCAGATTTTTGGGAAGATATAAAATAAAGAAATAATTGATGGAGTTTGGGAATAAGAAGATTAGAAAAGTGAGTGTAGAATTCTATTGTGAAGCCATCAGGACCTGGAGCTTTCCCTTTTTGAGCGTTTGAATAGCTTTAAGGATTTCGTCTGTATGTATATCCGCATCAGTGGAGGAAAAGTCTACTTCAGGAAAGGTAGGAGCAGGAATAGAGGATAAGTATTGCGAAATATCCGTCAATTGAGGAGAGAATTCAGGAGTATATAATTTTTGGTAGAAGTCAACAAATTCTGAGAGAATGTCTTCATCACTGTGGATTATTTTGTTGGATGAAGTTAAAATGGATTCAATTTTTGTACGTTCTTTTTTTATTTTTAGATATTTGGCAAGAAGATTTCCAGATTTATTTTGGGCGGTATAGTATTTGGCACTAGACTTAAGCAGGTATAAGTTTGCAGAAGCAGTAGATAATTTATTAAAAGAGATTTTTGCTTTAATAAGTTCCTTCAGATCAGATTGGGATTTTGTTACATAATAGGTGTGTTCCAATTTTTTAATTTGTTTATTAAGTAATTGAGCAGAATGAAAAGATGCTTTTCTTTTCTGTGACACAAATGAAATAATGAAGTCTCTAGAGGCAGCTTTAAAAGTATCCCAAACAAGTTGAGGTGACATTTGAGGGATTCATTTACTACGAAAAATGAGGTTGCAAAATCAAGAAATTTTGATGTAAATATGGGATCCAGTAGTAGGGAATTATTAAATCTCCATCTTTTCATACCCTTGGACGGAGGTAATAAATCCAAACTCAGAGAGACTGGAGCATGGTCTGAGATTAAGATAGAACCTATGTCTGAGTGGGAAATGTGTTGAATTAAAGCTTTAGATATAAAGAGGTAGTCTATCCGGGATTGAGAGGAATGGGCAGGAGAGTAATATGTGTATTCTTGCAGTGCAGGATGACAAAGTCTCCAGGAATCTATAAGGGAACGTTGGAAGATAGCAGATGTAAATTGCGCATGCATGGGAGAAGGCGAAAATCTGGAGTTAGACCTTCTATCTATAAAGGGATCTATGACCATATTACAATCCCCTCCGACAATTAAATAATCGTCAGTATATTGCATCAAGGAGGAGAGAAATTGTGGCCAGAAAGACTTATCATTGTTAGTGGGAGCATATACATTGACAACAGTTAAAGGAATATTGTTAATCAGTAAAGATACTGCAACCCATCTCCCTTCTGAATCATTCTCCTGACTTACAAGGTGAACATTTAACCGTTTATGACAGAGAATAGCAATGCCATTACGTTTTCCTGAACCAGGTGATGCGAAAACATGACCCACCCAATGCCGTCTTAATTTGGCTATTTCCGTGTCCATAATATGAATCTCCTGTAATAAAGCAATGTCCCCCTTTAAACTTGCAATATGTGATAGGACTCGCTGACATTTAATTGGAGAACCCAAACCTTTAACATTCCAGGATATTATGTTTAACGACATCTAAAAATATACACTAGATTGAAATGTTTATATTCAGTAATATAATAAAAACCAACATTATCAACTTGAAGAATTTTCATAGAAGAATAATAAATACAGAATAGAAGGTATATGAGACAAAGGGAGAAGCAGAAACATAAGAAGAAATAGAATAAGTGAAACAGATGCAAAGAAGACCAATAATTGCAGAAAGATGAACAATTAGGATTAAGAGGAAAAATAGAGAGAAAAAATAACCAGTCAAGTAGGACATAGAAAATTATTTTGTATACTTTATAAGAACTTAGAATGATCGCTAAAAGAACCAGATTAAGTGTAAAAGGATTGAGAAAGAAAGGAGGGAATGAGGAGAAGATGGAAAGATGCACAGAAAGGATAAGGTAAGTTATACTAACGTGAGAAAAAGAGGAGTGAGAGAAAGGAAAAGAATAGGGAAGAAAGAAGGGAAGACAAAACATAAAACAGAAACATAATGCAAATCCAACAATTGATAATAGAGAAAAATGTCAAAAAGACATACCACAAGCAGACAATGAGAGTGGGGAGGTGAAGCCACATAAGGAAGGTAGCACACCAAACGAGGGAATCCGGGACGGAAGAGGGCACAAGGAAAAACGATCTCCAGGAGCAACGAAGGAATATAGGGTGAAGGATCACAAAACCGCATCTAATAAGGAAGGGAAAGAAAAGATGTTAACAAGAGATAATACAACACATCCAAGGCAAGACAGAAACAAAAACAGTAGACACCAAACGGAATAAAATCAGTCCAGCAATGTTATGGTCGCGGGATATCCATGGATTCATCTCTGCAGGTGTTCAAGAAGACTTGGAGAAGCGCAGGATCTTCATAGTTGGTAGTTTTATTGTTGTACGTCACCTTGAACAAACAAGGATGAAATAGGCCATAACGAGCATTTAGATTTCGAAGAGCAGGTCTCATGTCCAAGAATTTCTTTCGCCGGTCCGCAGTTGCTTTAGCATAGTCCTGAGCAAAAAAGATATTAGACCCATTCCAGGAGATTTTCCCTTTTTGTTTGGCAGCATGGAGAACTTTGAGCAAGTCTGTGTATTCCAAAAAATATAGGATAATTCCTCTAGGTCTCAAGACCGAAGATGAAGATGGAGAAAAACGAGGACTTTGTCCCAGACGGTGAGCACGTTGAATATTTAGAGGAGGATTATCAGGAAGGCCAAGAAGAGTTGGTAAAAGGTTTGAAAAAAGGACAAAGGATCAGCACCTTCGAGGCCTTCCGCAAGGCCGTAAATACGTAGATTATTGCGCCTGTTACGATTTTCCAAATTTTCAACTTGTTGAGTAAGACGCAAAACCTCTCTACGCATACCTGGAACTTGATCAGTGACTGTTTGGATAGACTCAACACGGTTTTCAAGATCACCAACTCTTTGTTCAGACTGAGACCAGTTGTCTTCAAGATTCTGGAGCCGGGAGTTAGTCTCTACCATGTATGGTTTGAGGGAACGTATCTCTTCCAGTAAAAGTTCCAAGGAAATTGTGGAAGACGCATTGGTAGGAGAAGGAGGGTTAACCTTTGTTCGCTTACCAGAAGAGGAGAAGGATGTAGAAGGAATTTTAGAACTTGTTTTAGCGCCAGACTGCGTCATGGTAGAAGACAAGTGCTTGGAGCTGGCAGTCTCAGTACTTGGTTCTTCCATATTATCTTGTAGGACGCTGAAGGGGTTAAGGTCTTCTAATGAGATATCCTTGGTATGTTGAGCACTGCTGCGATTAGCTCGAGACATTGCCAATACTAAGTAAGAGGAGAAATGCCACAAAAGCGTAAGAGGAGGCCCAAGGCGACAGGCAAGCTGAAAACGTGTAGGTATCAGAGATAAACGTCACAGCCAGATCGATGGATACAGCCTTGGTGTGGGCTAGTAATCAGAAATAGGCAAATGCGACAAACAGGGGACACCCAACGGTCACTTCAGAACTTTGAGGCGATAAGATGACAAGTGTCACATAAAAAACATTCCTTTTCTATAGGTGACACAAATTAGCTGGAAAAATCGCCTTATATATTCCCTCAAGTATTAGAGTGTGAGGAGAAGTGACCCCATTATAGGCACGCGGGAAGAACGGGGAGCGCAAGAAAAAATACAAAATGGCGGCCGCAGCTTTTCGTTTAGCCGCGAGTAACGAGAGAATTTCAAAAAAAGCCGCTTGCGCTCACCCCTGGCCTCCGCAGTTACTGCCAATGACACAGGAAGGGTTCCGATGCATGAGGGTGCCGTCGATGGATCCAAAGGACAGAAATAGAAGCCTGGAGATGTTCCGGTGCATCATCCCGTCACGGAGCTCCGACGGATGGCGGCCATCTCCTTCGGCTCCTAAGCCACGCCCCCTTATGTTGCGTGTTTTAATGAGGCATATCTGCTAGCCAGCACTGCTGAGAGCAGGCCCGAAATGGGGTAATTAAACTTTTGCAGCAAGTGAATGCCCGTCTTATGTTTAACATTTGATTACATTATGTTGTAAGAGAAGGCAAAATATGCATGGCAGAAAGCCAAATTTTGCTTTATAATATGCCAATAAAGGGAATTAGGTGGCACAGAGCGTGGCATAATTATCTATTGGTTTTGGCATTTTAACACTCAATAATGCACAGATATTTCCAGGTTAAAACTACACAGGTGTTTTAAGTCATTCCGCCCATCCCATTGAAAATGCTATTCTCGCACAATGAATGTCTCTTCTTGCATGGAAGCTCTTGGGCCATTTTTTACACACTTTCTTTCTACTGTTAGGAATTAAATAGAATGTGCGGGAGAAAAACGATGTTGCACTCAGCAGCAAACTAGCCCATATCACGTGTACTAACTTCTTGTAATAAAATGTCTGTCTCATGTGTTGGATGCTTCTCAGCCATGTTTTAAAACTTGCATCAGGTTTACTCTGTGTTCTCACTACAAGACCTCTGGAAGCCACTTTTTCTCTCAAGAATCAGCCCTGCAGAACTGTAGAGGACACTTTCATTAAACATGTCTCACTAGAAAGCACTTAAGAAATCAAACCATCAGACTTTCTAAAGGCAAGCAACATATTTGTGGGTCTTCTGACATCTGAGTGTTCTCTTTATACAACAGCTCCCTGGAGAACAGTATTTGTGATGTGAACATGAATTTGTGTGAATAGTGAATTAGAACAACCAAGTAGTCATACTTTCCTCTGTGTGCATTACATTTAGGTACTTTTTTGTGTCCTGCTGCAGATGAAAGCCCTTCCCTAGTACATCAATTGGCGATGTTTATGCAATCTGATCAAAGTTCTCACCTCTTTAAATCCAGGAATACTTTAAGTAACAGGTGAGAGGTGGACAGTTATGCTTTGCAAAGTTAGATGGACCGTTGCATCCAGTATTCAGAAATGTGAATATCTTTCGATCTGTTTGAGAAAGCACATTTTCTAGATCAAATCTGCAAACTATGCAGCCGGTGTTAAATTATGTGGCAAACACAGCAAAATGTTATGCCTTACAGAACGGAACACATGAGTCTTCGCAGACCCCGCTCAGTAGGAACCATGGATCCCACGTGCCTCCAAGAAACAGAGCCAAGAAACACAAGACATTGAGGAAAAGAGGTATTCTTACCTGCAGGCAACACTCCTATTTCTTCAGGCCACACTTCTTTAAACAATGGAAAAAGGGAAAGACAAATGGTGTGTTTATAAGGTCTTGGATATCTAGTGGTCAGAGGACAACACAACATGATTCTCAATAACAGAAAGTATAATGTTTTTCTATCTGGCTTGAAAATACAAGATAGTGACATTCTCTTTTCTGGTCATTGGCGGAGGTGCCAGCACTGTTTTCCTTGACAAGGGCTCAAAGTCTGATCCTCTGTGTATGTCAAAATTCGAGGATGAATCTTTGTCGAATTCTTCGGCCACTACAATTCATTGCCTTGTTTCTGTTATTCGTGTTCTACTTGGGACTCTTGTGTTAGGATTTTTGCTAGTATTTTCTTCTGAGGTCTAGTAAGAATTCTTGTGTTAGGATTTTGTTTATTTTTTCTATTTTTGATTGTGTATCTTTGAGTTGTTTGTCAACTTGTTTGCTTTTTACTCTCTTTGGTACCTCTATGTTACCTCGCCATATTGCACAACTTTTTTGGTGCTATGCTTGGGATCTCTTCACCTTCCTCTCAGTAAATTTGGGGAACATTGGTGAGAATTCTGCGGGAGGTTGCCCTTATCTTCCCTCTCGAGAAGATAAAGTAAGTGTGTCCTGCCATTGACAGGTTGAGCTGCCAAAGGTTGCAAGTGTCATTTTACTTCAAAATGGATCATGTGCAGGATTTACTTGTGGCTATTTAATCTCTCAAACAGAGAGTCCAATCTTGGACAGATGATAATGAAACTTTACACCAAACAATAGCTGCCAGGAGTCAAATTAAGCTAGACCCTCCTCTAGCTGCAATAGCAGAAGCCAAATATGATGGGTGCCCAAAACAGCTTACGATAGATAGATATTTGTTACCAGTTATTTAAAACCATCACAATATAAGACAACAGCATTCTTAAAATGATAAAAGTGGAGAGAAGAGATAATATAACCTATTCACTTCATGCATACATCTTTCCTCTAAAAGCCATGGTCAGCCAGTCTATCATAGTAAAACACAATGCACCCAATTGAGGCCATGATCAGATACAAGTACAAGTTGCAATGTGATACAACAAGGTAGTTGAAACACACTTCTGGCCCAGGACTACAAAGGCATGGGTGCTATGTTAGAGTCTAATGCAGAGCAGCTGAAATGACCTTTAACGAGCCAGGCAGATAAAAACGGTTAATTAGTGCATCTTCAGATGCCATAACAGGTTCAATGTTATCTTCCAAGGTAGCCATGGTGGAATTAGATAATCCAGTGAATAAAATACAAGTAACGACCATGCATGTGCGGAACAAGTTGTTAGGCGTCGGGAGTCCCAGGGGATCTTCTTTCGACAGCAAGCGTCTTATATGCTGGGGGGTTCTATAGAAGGAACATGAACAAAGAACAGATTGATATTGGAAAAGTGCCTAGTTCAGTGAGGACTGGCAGGCATTCTGCAGTGAGGCTGGAGACTGAAGCATAAATATTACGGTTCTATTAAGGTAAAGTGCAAGTGTAACGAGATGTCCATTTTGTCTGAGCTTTAATAGTCTTGTTCTTTTGAGGTGAAGTGCCAGCGATCTAAGACAGACCCGACCAGATTAAAATTGGAAAAGTGCATAGTGCAGTAAAACTGGCAGACATCATTGCAGCAAAGCCAATGGCTGGAGTGCAAATTTAAAGTTTGATCAAGGTAAAGTAAAAATGCAATGAGATAGCAGACGTCCGTTATGGCTGTACTGTAATAATCTGATTACAGGCATACGATCTAAGACAGACCCAAATAAATTAAATGGAAAAGTGCCAAATGCGGTAAGATCTGGTGGACATCTCTGCGGTGAAGCCAATGACTGGAGTACAAATTTAGGATTCAATAAGATCACATACTCATGCAATGTCATGCAGGAAGTCCATTTTGGGTGTGCTCTAGTGGTCAGATTTTTTGGGTGAAGGGCCAACGATGGAAGACAGGTCCAGTTGGTGTAGGTCTGCAGCGGCCTACCACCACAAACAGGCCTGTCACGGCCTCACCTGCTTGCCATGGTTAGGGAACTTCAAAGAAAAGATGGAGGATCAAGGAATTCCCTATTTCAACGGTTTTCCGGTGGTGAGTTCAGTAGCTTAAATGCTTCTCTGAAAAATTTCACACATCTGACTGATAGCTGCACATCCACACCGCTCAGACACGCGGCGATGGCCATGTTGCATTGTGTTACGCCATGGTTGCAGAACAACGGTTTCAGCCAATAGCACTTTTTAGGGCTGGACACACGCATATCACGTGGGTCAGACTTTCCTTCTTGTAGCTGCATAAATGGCAGTTATGTTCCACTGACCCAGTTAAATGGCCAAACTTGTTGCCTTTTATGGGAATTAAGCCACATCTTAGCCTCAAGAGATCTTTTTTAAAGGCCATTTTCATGGGGCTGGCTATATATGATGCTTTCCCTAAATCTTGGTACAAGGTCTCACAAAGATTGGCATGGGCTTTTCGAGAAAGATCTTGTTTATCATCAATTCCCAATTGTATCTTGGCCATTTTAACCAACAATTTTGCAGAGAGCATCAGGGTAAGTTTTTGTTTAAAGATGCTCTGCATGTAGAGTACTTACATGCCCTCTGGTAGGGTTTCCACAGGTTTTGTTTGTCTTGGATACCTTGCCCTATCATTTTTTAAGGGACCTTGAAGAAACATCCTTCAGCTTTGCATAATATCCCAAGAACTGGGCTTTCAACATATTAGTTTGTTTATAGAGACCGAATTCCAGCTGTATCTGTGAGGATGGTGCAGCTTCAGGAAGGTTGAATAGCTGTCTGTAACATCTTGTCTGGGCTTTGTCCAGCCAGGAAGAGATGTGATCGTTGAAAATCAATGAGCCATACGTGAGCGTTGGCATACATTTGGCATTGATTACTTTAAAGATGCCATTTAAATCTGGACTGCTTATCTTAGATGCAGGTTTTTTAAAGCTCATTGTCATTGACAGGGCAAATTCCTTTAGGCTGGACAGGTGTGTGACATGGGTGCATGCTGGTTAAAATAAATGTCTAGATATTTAAGGCTTGTCACTTGTTCCAGAGCCACATTGTTCATTGTAAAATTAAATTTGGCAGTACGTCTATTCTTGACTTCACATGCCATAATTTTCATTTTGGCATGATTGACTTCTAATTTGTTTTCCGTACAGTAAAGAGAGAGGGCCACCAGCGATCTCTTCAGCCCTATCGCTGTATGCCCAAATAGTAAAGTGTCATCGGCGTGCTGGAGGCAATGAATGTGGGAGCAGACAAATTTAGGAGGAAAAGCACGCACAGACGCCAGAGCTTTGTTTATGTTCGCCAGATAGAGACTGAACAACAGTGGTGCAAGAAAGCAACCGTGTTTTACTCCTAACATGGTCCAAATTTTATGGGTTGTTACTCTATTGCTTATGATTTTAGCCTTTACCCAAGTTCCAGTATATAGGCATCTGATGGCTTTTAGTAGATTTTCCAAGATGCCCCAGTTAGATAGCTTCTGCCAAAGTCACCCCCTGTCGACTTTATCAAAGGCGGTTGTAAAATCGATGGATGCGACATAAAGGGGGGGGGGGGGGTGATGTTAACGGGTTTAATCAAGGAAGACAAGATGATGAGGTTGTCTTCACTGCCCCGCCCGCGCCTGAAGCCATATTGAGTAATGGATATTAGGGCCTTGGAGCTGGACCATTCTTCTATCTTATTGTTTAAGATTTGCCCTCCATGTCAAGGAGGGCAATGAGCCGGAAGTTAGAAGGGTTGTCACATGGGCCTTTTTTTGTGGATTGGCGTGAGTATGGCACCTCTCCAGCGGTTCGGCACTGCATTCCCCATGTGCAGTTTTTGAAAAGCAGGCTGAACAGGGCTGCCTAATCACCTAGGGCAGACTTAAATATTCTTGTGGGCAAGCCATTTGGGCCCGGGGCCCAAGCCGCTCAAAATGAGGTCAGTACACGTTTATTTGAGTCTTGACAGGACAATAATTTACCCCAATGTAGCAGATTGTTATTCCAATGGTCGAAGATTTCTTCCAATGGAACGACTAGGTCACCACCTTCCTCAACTATGTTGTAAAGCCTGGAAATGTAGTCCGTCCACTTGACGGCCAAGACAGCAGGCAGCACTTTTAAGGTGTTTTTGCTTGATCTTTTCTTGACGAGGTTCCAAAATTTTGCAGGATTTTTTGTTTTCAAGGCCTCGTGGAGATCAATCTATGCAATTTCTTCATTACACAGAGAGATTTCTCAGGCTTTGGGTCTATATGTTTTCGTTGCCTTCTGGATTTTGACCATTTGTAAGGGGGTATTCCTGCTTTTCCATGCTGATCTCCGAAGTTGATTTAGTTTTCGCTTGAGAGATCTCAACGCCGGGTTGCGAAGATCCCACGTGGGTCTGTGAACTTGCTGCCTTTTGGGCCTTGTTAATGAATCTGTCAGTAAGCTTTTTGAGTGATTCAGCCAGTTTGCAGGTGACAGAGGAAATTTCCTGGCCTCGTGTCGTAGGAGTTCTCTCAGCTCCACCAAGGCTGCAGGTGAAGTATCTGTTGCCCATTTTATTCTTAGCAGCCTGCAAGTGCCCTCTTCCATACCAATTGAAGTTGTGGCAGTCTTGGAACATCCCTAAGGAGAGTACAAGTTAGCCTTGCATGATCACTCGTCAACGTATGAAGGACTTGGAAGTTGCTTGCCCACGTATAGTGTTGGTTAGAGATCCAAATATAATCTACTAAAGAAGCACGGGAGCTCGTCGTGTACGTGCTGGAGGCTGGTTGGTCCTGAGCCCCTCTTCCATTTATGGTTCTACGTTCCATGGCATTCGAAGAAGAAGCAAATTTCTGTTCAGCCTTGTCCTTCCTTGAAGGTCCCTGGACAATCTCCGGGATGCCCCACACATTATCCTCTTCTTATTGCCAGAGAGGAGGTTCTGGTATTTCAAGAAGGAAAATATTGAAGTCGCCATCCAGTATCCACATATCTGCGAGATGCTGTTGCTTTAGATCTTTAATTAATTTTAAAATTTCTCCAGAGGCTATTTTCTTTTTGGGCTGTTTTGGATTTATATAGATGTTTCCAATGAGTGCTGGCATCTCTTTTCCATGTCCCAGGGATGTTGCTTGTATCAACACAAAAATAAAAGCCCCTATGCCACTTGCAAGGATTCTAATTTCCAGGGCTTTATGCAATAGTATAGAGTCTTCTCCTGATGGGTGTCCCCCTTTGGTCGACGGTTTGGCTGCAGATAAAAATTCATTATGATTCTGCCAAGTCGTGGTGGATGACTGCCAAATTTTCTGTAGGCAAATTATATTCTTTTTGCAGATTTCTTCCATCGTGTCAATGTCGTTCAGGAGGGAATTTAAACCATGGATATTCCACAAGCACATTTGTAGGTCGTGATTCAATTTTTGTGTATTTGTGATATTAAAGGTAGTATTCCTTGGCATCACTCTTTTTGTTCAGCGGGAACTCCCTGTCAGCCAGCACACTCTTTTGTTTTCTGCTTGTTTCATTGAAATTCTGATCGGCTCTACTGAAAATCGAGGATTTTGTCGTCCCTTGGAGCCGCAGAGTACAGAGTCTCGCTGGCGATGGAACTGAAAGTTTTTTGCTAGCAGCCAAGAGTATTTTGGTTTAGGCAGTTTATTTATGGTAATTCCCCACTCTGCCAGAATTACAGTGGGACTCCACCCACCTGGCTATCTCCCTGTCTCGGAATCGTACTTTTGTGGCCTCATTGGGGCTGTCCTTATTGCCAGGTATGAACATAGTGTAGGTCAGGTTTTTAAGATCTAGAGATCTCAACTCAGGTAGTGCCGACAGTAATTTAAGTAGATTACTCCTATTCAGGATATCTTCCTGGCCGCATGAGGTGTACTCAGGATGAAATATGAGAATCTCCTCCAGATTCTCGGCTTCCTGTTGGTCAAGTGCTGACTCAGGCATGGCTGGTGGGTGGTCTACGAAAGGGATTCCAGGCCTGGGCATCGATCCTACAGAGCTTGCAGGCGAAGCAGCAATTGTTGCGTACAAAGGTATGTGCGTGTACGCAGTGGGATTCCAAGAGACTGTGTCTAACCTGTCCGACCACCCCAGGGCCGGGCTGGTATCCATCCCATTAAGAATGTATGCAGTATTTGTGATCATTGGATATGGCTGGGTAGCCATTGCCAGTGAGTCAGTTTGCCAAAAGGCTCCTTTGTAGCAGATTTTGATCCCCACTACCTGAATGGAGTGAATGCTTGTGGTGGGCCAACAGGGGCATGTTGTCTCTCCCATGAATACTTTGTCGGGTAAGAATCCCCTCATCATGTAAACGTATAGCTGAGGGTATGGTATTGATGTTGGCTTCCGCTTTTGTAACTGGTTCATTTGGTTAAACTAACCTGTCCACACTCTGGGCCCCAGTGGTCATCGTTTCTTTAGTGATCTTGTCAGTGATTTCTCTCCTACTAGATGAACTAATGCAAAGAGAAGTTTGAGAGGCTTCCACAGTCGGCTGCGGATCACTGGGGTGGATGTTGACCTGAACCGGAGGGGACCCCCCTGTTAGACGTCCAGCCTCCTGCACAGTCCTTTGGAGTCCTGGGGGAACTTGAGTGCTTGCTTTGTAGAAATTTGAACCCTTTTTAGCAGACCCCTCACCTCTCTGTTAGAGGTGGAGTTTGTAGACACTCCCTTCCTTTAAATATACCGACTCGCCGAGGAACCGTTGCTTGGCTTTGATCCTGCACCACGCTCTGACCTCTCCTGGAAACTCAGTGTCTGGCAACACTTCTCGTGAGAGTACCCTAGCTCTTTCCCCTACCTAGAGCGATTCCTGCTACCCGCCTCTAGAAGATCGCACGGCGATTCTAGTTTTTTTTGTGTTCCCTTATTGGTGTCCCTTGTCTTACCTACATGCGGCGACTCCTAAGTACCCCGCTGACCCCTTGATTCGCGGCCGCGTTCTCTGCAGCATTTACGCGCGGCCGCGTTCTGAAGCCCTCGCTGACTGAGACGTTTTTTTACCCTTGTTCCTGAATCATCCTAACTTTTCCCGTCTTTGATGTAATTGACGAGTGGCGGCGTTCTTCTACTTGAATAGACGCTGCCGTGTTTGTGAGTGGAAACTGACTTAAACTTGATACATTGTATCCGTGTTTATGCGCTTTGCGCGTCTGATTGCCTTGTTTGTTTAAGACGCCGGAGAGGCATTTTTTAACTATCCTTTCCTTTTATGCTTTTGCCCTCACAGTCCAGTCAGTTTGGAAGCACTTCTCCTTAGAATCTGTTTTGAGTTATTATACAGATTCTTTGTCGGTCCCCCTTTATTTTATTTGTTTATTTTTGGACAAATCTCAGTGACACATGTTACTGGCGAGGGTAAAGAAGTATTTGCCTACACTTCCGGAGCACTGAGAAGATCCAGTATTTTACACAAGGAGATGTCCAGCCGGTAAGGGAAAGTGTGTTTCTATAACGCAAGCACTGAAGTTTACCCTGTGTATATTTACTGTTAGAAGGGGGAGGGAAGGAAGTTTCTCATCGCTGTCTAATCTTGTCTCCCTGTAGGTTTCACCTCATCTGTTTTCTGGTCTCCCCTGAGGGAATGGGCTGGGGGGTTAAGAAGTTATCTCATCTTGGTTTCTAATCCCCACATCTCCGAGAATCAGTCTAGGGGTGCAAGTGTCTTATTTCTTTTCATCCATAGACTGTCTTTAGGAGTGTGGGGGATTTCTCGTCGCTCCTGTGGATTGAGCCTTGAAGTATACAACGGTTAGTGGCATCGGCAACAGAAAGCCAAGCCCACGACTTAAGTCCACCCGAGCGATGATAAATGCGGACGGGGCTTGCTCCTCTATGGAGAACCCTCTCCAGAGTCCCACTGTAGAGGAGCTGGCAGCTGCTATAATAGAACTTCATAGCGAGTTAGGGAGACTTAGAGTAGAAAACCAACAACTCCATACAGAATTAAGTCAGGCCCGGCTCCAACCTATGTTTAGTAACCCTGTAAGCGACACTTCTCAAAGGACTAAGCGCACTTATATACAGCCTGCCCGTTTTACAGCTCCCCCTTTCATCGTAGAAACTGCAACTACAGGTCTTGTAAATCCACAAGCAGTTCAGGTTTCAGTACACACACATAATCCAGTACCTTTGGCAGTACCTGAAAGGTTTTATGGAGATAGTACGAAGTATAGTGTTTTCATCAATCAGTGTCATTTACATTTTTTGTGTAAGGCTTCTGTTTTTCCCGACAACGCAGCCAAAGTGGCTTTCGTAATTTCTTATTTAGGGGGCAATGCTGCCAGATGGGCGGTTCCTTTGATCGAAAACAATGACCCTCTTCTATATGATTTTGTCCTGTTTAAAGATAAGTTGAAAAGCCTGTTTGCCCGCCACACATACGTACAGGCCAGTGATAATGAGCTGTTAAACCTAAGACAAGGGTCCAAAGACCTTCTTAATTACCTTACCGAATTCAACAGATTGGTAGTAGAGACACAATGGCCCGAGGAGAAAAGGACGTCTTTGTTTTATCGAGGATTGAATGATGAGATAAAAGATCTTCTGTCTCAAATTGTAGACCCCCTGAAGACTGTCACGCTTTTATAGACCTTGTTGTAAAACTGAATCATAGACTAACTGAGCGTAAAGGAGAAAAATCTCGTGGAAATTTGGCACGTTTTTAGTAGTCAGAGGGGATAAGAAAGAAGGCAAAGAAATCAAAGATACTAGTGAACCTATGCAAATAGGGGGTATGAGATTACCTTTGTCTCTTGAGGAAAAGGAGAAACGCAGAAAGAACAATCTATGCCTTTATTGTGGTAAAGGAGGACATTATGCGAGAGGTTGTCCCGCTAAAACCTCTACCACCCCCAAGACTGCTGCTGTGAGTCAGTGTTACGGCCCCTTGTCGGGAAACTAGAATACTTGAGGAAGACGGAGACCGCTTCTTCAAGTTGTCATACGTTTCAGGTCTCTCAAGATGTAGCCAGTATTACGCCTCCTGTGGCACGACGTTTTACAATAGCTGTTACTATCATTGTCTCCACTCAACGCAGAAAAGCGTTGTCTATCCTTCTTGATTCTGGGGCTACTGGAAATTTTCTAGATATCCATCTAGCTCATACCTTAGGAATTCCTTTTTGCCAAAAGCAAAACCTGAACCAGTGAGGGCGGTAGACGGGACTGAGCTATCCTCCGGTTTAATAACGTATCATACTCCGGCACTGATCATGGTATGTAGCAACGGACATTCGGAAGCCCTTGTATTTGATTTAATCGATACACCGAACTTTGGGGCCATACTTGGGGTCCCATGGTTGCAAATCCACAATCCTCATATTGATTGGAACACACGCAAGGTCACATTAAAATCCCCTTACTGTTTGTTGCATTGCTATCGTGAAGCCAATGAGTGGGAAACCCCGTTATGTTGTGCAATGGATGTTGAAAGGGAGAACCTTCCTCACATTTATAGCGAATACAGAGAAGTTTTTGATGAAGACAAGGCCACTGTTTTACCCCCTCACAGGAGTTATGATTGTCGAGTTGACTTAATTCCTGGGGCGGAATTGCAGGTGAGCCGAGTGTATGCATTGACTGAACCTGAAACGGAGTATCTCCAAAATTATATTACCGAGATGCTAAAGAAAGGGTTTATAAGGCATTCTACTTCCCCTGTGTCATCTCCCATCTTCTTCATTCCTAAACGCGAAGGTGGATTAAGAGCATGTCTAGACTATCGTGCCTTGAATAAAGTCACAATCAAAAACAAGTATCCCCTCCCGCTAATCTCAGTTCTTTTAGACCAAGTGCGTGGAGACAAAATGTTCACTAAATTGGATCTCCGAGGGGCCTACCATCTGATACGAATTAAGGAAGGAGACGAATGGAAGACTGCCTTCCGAACCAAATTCGGATTGTTCGAATACTGCGTCATGCCATTCGGTCTCTGCAATGCCCCTGCGGCGTTCCAATTTTTTATTAATGACATCTTACGTGAATATCTAGACCTATTCGTGATCGTCTACATAGACGATAACTTGATTTTCTCAAAATCCGAGCAAGAACATGTTGAGCATGTTAAGAAAATATTGCAGAGACTAAGAGAATAAAAGCACCTTTCACACTACTAAAGTGGAATTCTTAGGATTTGTCATTTCACCTGAGGGGATACACATGGACCCAAAGAAGTTAGACGCCCTTGTCAAGTGGCCCAGTCCTAGTAATGTAAAAGAAGTACAATCCTTTATTGGGTTTGCAAATTTTTACAGACGCTTTATTGACCATTTTTCAGACCTAATTATTCCCATTACTCGACTGCTCCGCAAAGGGGTCGTCTTTGTCTGGTCCACAGAAGCAGAACAGGCCTTCTCACAACTCAAGAAAAGGTTCACCACCTCACCCATCATACGTCATGCAGACAACTCACAACCATATTATGTGGAGGCGGATGCCTCCCAATATGCAGTGGGGGGGGTTTTGTCTCAATGAAATCCTACCACTGGTAGTTTACACCCTATAGCCTATTTTTCTAAGACGCTTCTTCCAGCTGAACAGAATTATACCATCGGAGAGCGGGAGCTGTTAGCGATAAAACGCGCCTTACAAGAATGGAGGCATTATCTACTGGGATCCCCTCACACTGTTACCATCTACACGGACCATCGGAATCTGCAATTTTTTAAATCAGCAAAGGCATTAACACCCTGACAGATGAGGTGGGTCCTGTTCTTTAGTGAATTCGACTTTGTCATTACCTATCGTCCAGGACCCCAACAAGGAAAAGCCGATGCTTTGTCCAGGCTGGGTTCGGACAAAAGAATACACGTGAATGAGCATCCTCCTCTCGTTCCTTGTCATAAAATAATAGGACTAGGAGACATGGGTATTCAGTCACCTCCCTTTTTGAACAGGTTAATAACCGCCTGTTCTGAGATTTCTCCCCTTGAGTGGATGAAAGAGCCACAACACACTATCAAGGACGGGTTATATTTTCATAACAATAGAATATACGTGCCTCTAGTAGACCTGCAACAACACATAATTAGATGGTGTCATAACACCTCTTTAGCCGGTCGTCCTGGTGGAGAAAAGACGGTACAAACATGCCAACGATGGTTTTGGTGGAGAGGCATGAATAAAGATATCTTGGCCTATGTCTTGGCATGTCCTGTCTGTGCTAGACAAAAGTCCTTGCACGCAGCCCCTGCTGGACTACTTCAACCTACAGACATTCCTTCTGTCCCCTGGCATTCAGTCAGTATGGACTTCATTACAGACTTACCTCGAGCGCAAGGCTACAATACCATTTTAGTGGTTGTGGATATGTTCACTAAAATGGCTCACTTTATTCCATTGAAAAAATTACCCTCATCCAAAGAATTAGCACAGGTGTTCATAGAACAGATAATCCGATTGCATGGCATTCCCTCTATAATAATAACTGATAGAGGAGCCCAATTCATCTCACGTTTTTGGCAGGGACTGTGTACATCCTTGAGAATAGACCCTAGACTGTCTACTGCGTACCATCCGCAAACAGATGGACAGACAGAAAGAACTAACCAGACTCTTGAACAATACCTGCGTTGTTTGTTATCAACCATTACCTCTGATTGGGTATATGCCTTGCCTATAGCTGAGTTCGCTTATAATAACACCACCCATTCATCTACTGGTGTTTCTCCCTTTTTTTTTGCCCATGCACATCATCCTAGATTCCTTCCCTTTCCTCTTCATTTAGTGCAAATCCCTGCAGTTCAAACACACCATGCGGTTCTTTTAGACATTTGGGAGACAGGGAAACAGGAACTATTGAAAACCAAAGAAGCAATGAAGCAACAATCTGATAAACACCGTCGTCCTGCTCCTGTATATAATGTGGGGGACAAAGTCTGGTTAGCTAACAAGAACTTGAGATTGGAGGGCCCCCGCAAACTACAACCCCGTTACATAGGGCCTTATTCCATCACCAAGATTATAACTCCCGTTACACTAAAACTTGAGTTACCTGAAGAGATGCGTATCCATCCAGTGTTCCATGCTTCATTACTTAAAGAGTACAGACCCTCATTGGACCCTGAAGCACCTCCTCCCCTGTCCAAGTGGGAGGTGAAACAGAATATGAGGTGAAAAGAATCATTGATTCCCGTAGATACAGGGGTAAGCTCCAATATTTGGTGGATTGGGTTGGGTATGCCCCGGAAGACAGATCATGGGAACCTGCTGAAAATGTACACGCCCCTGTTCTAGTTCGTAGATTTCATGCCTTATATCCCGCGAAACCCCGTCCTGTAAATAGGCCTTTGGGTGGGAGAACTGTTAGACGTCCAGCCTCCTGCACAGTCCTTTGGAGTCCTGGGGGAACTTGAGTGCTTGCTTTGTAGAAATTTGAACCCTTTTTAGCAGACCCCTCACCTCTCTGTTAGAGGTGGAGTTTGTAGACACTCCCTTCCTTTAAATATACCGACTCGCCGAGGAACCGTTGCTTGGCTTTGATCCTGCACCACGCTCTGACCTCTCCTGGAAACTCAGTGTCTGGCAACACTTCTCGTGAGAGTACCCTAGCTCTTTCCCCTACCTAGAGCGATTCCTGCTACCCGCCTCTAGAAGATCGCACGGCGATTCTAGTTTTTTTTGTGTTCCCTTATTGGTGTCCCTTGTCTTACCTACATGCGGCGACTCCTAAGTACCCCGCTGACCCCTTGATTCGCGGCCGCGTTCTCTGCAGCATTTACGCGCGGCCGCGTTCTGAAGCCCTCGCTGACTGAGACGTTTTTTTACCCTTGTTCCTGAATCATCCTAACTTTTCCCGTCTTTGATGTAATTGACGAGTGGCGGCGTTCTTCTACTTGAATAGACGCTGCCGTGTTTGTGAGTGGAAACTGACTTAAACTTGATACATTGTATCCGTGTTTATGCGCTTTGCGCGTCTGATTGCCTTGTTTGTTTAAGACGGCGGAGAGGCATTTTTTAACTATCCTTTCCTTTTATGCTTTTGCCCTCACAGTCCAGTCAGTTTGGAAGCACTTCTCCTTAGAATCGGTTTTGAGTTATTATACAGATTCTTTGTCGGTCCCCCTTTATTTTATTTGTTTATTTTTGGACAAATCTCAGTGACACATGTTACTGGCGAGGGTAAAGAAGTATTTGCCTACACTTCCGGAGCACTGAGAAGATCCAGTATTTTACACAAGGAGATGTCCAGCCGGTAAGGGAAAGTGTGTTTCTATAACGCAAGCACTGAAGTTTACCCTGTGTATATTTACTGTTAGAAGGGGGAGGGAAGGAAGTTTCTCATCGCTGTCTATTCTTGTCTCCCTGTAGGTTTCACCTCATCTGTTTTCTGGTCACCGCTGAGGGAATCGGCTGGGGGGTTAAGAAGTTATCTCATCTTGGTTTCTAATCCCCACATCTCCGAGAATCAGTCTAGGGGTGCAAGTGTCTTATTTCTTTTCATCCATAGACTGTCTTTAGGAGTGTGGGGGATTTCTCGTCGCTCCTGTGGATTGAGCCTTGAAGTATACAACGGTTAGTGGCATCGGCAACACCCCCGTGGCGGTTACAGCTTTTCCCTTGGGGCCCCGTGAGGAATTTCCAAATATAGGATAGAGTTCTGCCTCTGCTTTATATTTTTGTTTCTTATTCAGTTTTTTCAGTCTCTACCTGTTCTTCTTTGAGAGTTAAATTGCAGGGGAATCCACTCATGCAAGATTAGAGGATTTTATACAGGTGGTGTCTACTGCACTCTCATTAAGTGGACTAATTGAGGCGGTTTCATCTGCGGCCAAGTTCACAGCCTCTGCCTCGGGAGCCAAATTCTATGCTGCAACACAGGATATGGCGGATGGTGCAACATCGTTATTGAACTGATTTTCTGGAATGGCTCTTGATTTACTGTTCTTGTTACTTGCTTTGTACTCTGTCAATAAGTCGGACTTAACAACTGGGAGGCCTGAGATTTTTTCCAGAAGTAGAGAGCAGTAACAAAGGGGCTCATTATGATGGCGGGCGGAGGCACAACCGCGGTGCTGGCGGAAAATGCCTTTTTCCGCACACCAGCAGCGGTCCTCCCGCCCGCCATATTACGATGGGCAAACATAGCCCATTTTTTGTCCGGAGGCAGCCAATAGAGACACACCGCCGTGCGGAATGACGTCCTGTCCGCCGTACAAATTACGATGCCGCAAACAGCCCATCACACCGCAGCGGAGAATCCACCCACCCAGAGACGGCGGAAGCACGACAGCGGAGCGCGAAACCAGACTCCCGGTCCCCTCCACCCGGTCCTGACCGCAATGAATCCAGCTCTACAAGCCTTTCCGGCGCTGTACCTCATCCACTACCAGCAAATAATGCACCGTCGCGGACAACGCCGCAGGTACGCAAATACACAACTCCGCACACAACCACAACATACAACTCCTGTGCTGACATACGGTTCCTGTCCACATCAGACACTCTGGTCGGGATAGGAACATATCCCCCAGTGTACACACACATGTCCCACCTGATAGAAACTCACCCCTTCGCATCCGGGTCACCCATCAACCGCGAAATCACTGCAATGTCCCGGTCACGTCACCGCAGCGGTGAAGACGCAGGAAAACCTGCGCACAATGTAGTAGGCAGGGCCGGCGCCAGGCATGGGCAGTCTGGGCAGGTTTCCAGGGCTCCACCTTCACCCCACCCATACTAGGCCTCCCACAACCATCTGTGAACATGCTGTGTGCTCCTCCTGTGCCCCCCCTGCACAATCAATCTGCCAGGTGTAGCCAGACCTTGCAGCCCACACACCAAAGGACAAGGGAGCCTGACTTGGAAGGTGGGGGTGAAGAGGAACACCCTGCACAGAAGTTCAGGGGCTGGACAACCCTCCTCCTCACACCCACCTCCCACTCATGTGTAGCAAACTGAGCATGATCACAAAATGAAGACTCACACTGCCTATGAACATTCACTGAACTGTCCACACTGCCTGTCAAGTCACAGACAAACACCCAACACTGACACCCAGCCACATACTCATACCATAGGTCAGCAGCAATGGAGGACCAGAAATGGCCCAGCCAAAAGGGAAGTGTTTAGTGCTGGAAAACCATGGAGCAAGCCACATAGCATCTGTACATCACATGCAAGAGAAGGAACATATCACACCACCCTTAGGCCAACAAATCAGACATGGGTGGCACAGTGAGTGAAATTAAACCAAAGTGACCGCAGGGGAACAACTCAGGGATACATCAAGGCAAGCCATGCACAGGCACAGGAATGATAGGAATTGTCTGAAGTCATCCAGTGACCAGCCACACATCTGTGTCAACTTACTTGACATGTGTATGTCATCAGCACAACACACATGGCTCATTGTCACACTCCCTGACTGTCAAACACAAGTAGGACCTTCACACATGCCCCTCACCTAAGCACCTCACACCTGCAACACTCCACACCTGTGAGAAACACACATAATGGTGCAAATAAGGTCCTGTGAGTTCACTGACAACCAATCACACACCCTGTGCTGCATCCACAAACATCACACTCACACTCAGGGATGCCTGAACCAATGCTGACACAAAAACAACTGTCAAACACAAAGCTCACAAACAACATCCACAGCAGTCCAACAAGCCCAGACATGTGCAGCCAAACAGTGGAAAGGAAATGTGACCCTAGACAGAACAGGAGTACACAACATTGCCACTCAGGGCCAATGCACAGACACCATACTCCAACACAAACAAGAATTGCATCATCAAAAAACACACATGAACACCAACTGGGATCAATGGGACAATCAGCTAACACAGACAGAGACACCACACCCCACATCCAGTGAACATGGTGTCACAGTGTACCACAAGCATGCACATGCACAATCCTGACAAGTGACCGGCCCAAAATAGGAGGACAAACCACTAGTGTGCACTCCAAACAAGCTCAGGAACAAGAATCCACCTTGCTACATGTGACAGACACACAAGTAATGCACACTACACCTGCAACACACATCTGAATGTATCACACAGCAACAACTACTTACACACAATGTCATGCAAATAGAACCTCACACACACATAGCATCTGCCAGTAGAAAGAGCCAACACAGGCCAAACACTGCATACATCCACAACAAACACACAACAGATGCACAGACCAATCCATCACATTGCAAACTCAGCTGGACATCAGGGGGATGCACACCAGGCAAGTACAAGGCAACATACACTGACAGCACTGCATGCACACCAAGCAGTGTGTGCACAACAACCAAACCAGTAGCACACATATCTGAGTGCCACACCATGAACTCCCACAACACAAATCATCACAGCACAAACATAACATCACACTCAGGAAGGGTAGCAGAACCTCAGCAAACACACATACAGCTTACCCATCACCCACAGATGCACAACTCAGGGAAACCCAGATGCAAACAACATGACTAGAGGACTGTGCTGCTCAAACATATGCACTGCACATGAGCAACCATGACAGCAAACCAGTAGAAGAAAATGGCACATAACTAATTTGGAAACTGTCCTGAGTGTCACATTGGTCCTGTACACAGTTCAACCTCACACAGCATAGTGTCACACTATGAAGTGGTGGAGAGGCTCACACACTGGCAAGCCATGGGGTGGAAGACATGAGATTGAAGTGGTGTGTACGTCAGTAATGGACAGGTGAGGAGTGCACAGAACACAAACACATAGAGGAGTTACCCACAATGTGTAGGCATCAAAAGCACATATAGGGGATGGCATGACTCCACATACCACATACCATCATGGAGCCAAAAATGGGTCAAGTGACAGCAATGCATGAGAAAACTCACAAATAATGTCAGTGTGGCTGAGCAGGTCTGCACAGTGAGCACAAACAGTAACAAGACACATGGCTGATCAACAAAACACAACACATACTTGGCAGTCACACACTCTGCATACTCACAACTGGCAGCAACAACAAGTAGGTGTCCCCCAGGAGTGCAAGGACACACCAACACACGGCACAGTGCCCAAACTACAACTCCTACTTGTGCCCACAATCTGAAGCACATGGCAGACAATTGAAACAAACAGACACTCATTACCTGGATCATACATGTGTGCAGTTGGCATAGCAGGGGCACACACATATCAACACTACTGACAATGACAGCCCATCCACACTGTATGACCACTCAAGTTCACATATCCAAATGTAGCCATGTGACTAGGAAGACAGGCCTACACAAGATGACCACACATCAACACTGCTGTACACACATCAAGAAAGATCACACTGATATGATGGACCCTGGCCACCCCGCAAGTAATCCTGTGGATAGGATTCACCTCTATTGTGGTATTGCAGCATAACATGACGTGTACGATTTAGCAAACATGACCCTAGAATGATTAGGATAATAGTAGATCATCACAAACACCCATCATTGCACCCTCAATCCTCAGAGTCAACAAGAACAAAAGTGCCTGTCACCTCTGGCAAATTCAGAAAAAGTAGAACAAGCAATTTGCAATGTTTTAGTGGCATACAGAGCATGTGTCACATGCAACCACACCCATCCAGAACACATTTCATTTAGCAAGGACACTGACAAAGCAGACAACAGGAGTAACTGTCTTTATTACATATTACCCAGTTAGGCATCAAAATTATAAAACAGCAAGGCCAGTGGCCAGTCCATAGTTCAAAGTATGTACATGTGTGCATGAGAACCTGCACAGGGAATGGGCATCCAAAGTGACAAACAGCAAGGCCAGTGGCCTGTCCATAGTTCAATGTATGTACATGTGTGCATGAGAACCTGCACAGGGAATGGGCATCCAAAGTGACAAACAGCAAGGCCAGTGGCCAGTCCATAGTTCACAGTATGTACATGTGTGCATGAGAACCTGCACAGGGAATGGGCATCCAAAGTGACAAACAGCAAGGCCGGTGGCCAGTCCATAGTTCAAAGTATGTACATGTGTGCATGAGAACCTGCACAGGGAATGGGCATCCAAAGTGACAAACAGCAAGGCCAGTGGCCAGTCCATAGTTCAATGTATGTACATGTGTGCATGAGAACCTGCACAGGGAATGGGCATCCAAAGTGACAAACAGCAAGGCCAGTGGCCAGTCCATAGTTCAAAGTATGTACATGTGTGCATGAGAACCTGCACAGGGAATGGGTAACACCGTACACTGCCATGGGACTCATCACAGCTCGGGGGACACAAATGGGCAGTCCAGGCACCGCTGTGGGAAAGATGGGTTTGGGAGGGGGACTTTGCCTCAGACCTGGCTGTCAGTTGAACTGGGAGGTGGCTGATTGTCGGGGCCAGTTGGAGGACTGGACCTGGGAGAGATAGGAGCAGCTGAGATAGAGGCATCAGTGGCTTTGTGAGCCGGAGGGCTGCTTGGACCGGGTGGCATGGTGGCACGGGGAGGCGGAGACATCCTGCTGTGAGACACAGTGTGTGAGGGAGAATGTGGAGGGCTGCCTTTCCACTTCTTGGGGATTCAATAGGTAAGAATTGTCTTGGTAGGAGTGGCAAGTGGGGCGGGCACAACAGACTCACTCCCCACCAAAGGTGCATCACGTGCAGGTGGCTCTCCCTGAGGGGATTTGCTGGATCTGGTGTTACGCTTGGGCTGGCCTTGCCTTTTCCCCTCCATCTCCTGTTGACCAGGTGAACGCCCAACATTGCTCTCCTGTCCCAGCTTCACAGGGGTGTGGGTGGGAGTTGAGGTTGTGGGTGAATCTGCCTTTGAGATCTGTTTCTGCGGACTCTTTGCAGGCACCAGCTTCACAGCAGGCAGGGCAACTGTGTGTTTGTCTTTGGGAGCAGGTTTTGGGACGGGGGTGTCCTTGGATGGGGCTGATTTGGATGCATGTGAGCCTGAGGCCTGCTTCTTGGCCTGATGGCCCAGAGTGTTACCTGAAGAGCTTTTGCCTTTGCGCTCCTGTGTGCCTGGTTTTTGTTTTGGGGATGGTGTCTGTGCTCTGGTCCGCTTGGAGTGCTGCTGTTGTGTGCTGCGTGTTGAGTACTTGGAGCCTGAGGGCTGTGGTGTGTGGTCACTCTCGTCAGATGTTGCCACTGGCAGGGTGGTTGCCGAAGGGACTGGAGCTGGACTCTGAGCCTGTGACAACTGAATGTCTGCCGTCATTGTGGAGGACAAAGACTGTACAGTTCTGTGTAGCCCACCCACGTCAGAATGAATCCCCTCCATGAAGGCAACTACCTGTGCCAACTTCTTGTCATGATCCTGGAATGCATTCAGGAGAGTAGTCTGACCCACACACAGCTGGCGCAAAAGGTCCACCGCCTCAACACTGAGGGCAGCAGGGGAGACAGGGGCAGGGGCAGCAGTGCCTGGGGGGAAGGACACTCTACCCTTCTTACTGCTGCGGGCACGGGCAGCACTGATACTGACTCAAGAATGTCCTCATACTATGGCCATGAGCTACAGATGTCCACCATGTTGTGCCTTGAAGCACAACGACCGTTGAACATTGGTGTCAGATGTGTAGTCCTCACAATTTCGAAGTCAGGCACTGCACACATCGAAGAAAGCACACTAAGATGAGGCACACTGCGGTACACTTCCTGGTGATGTCTATGACACCCATAATGCAGCAGATGTCAGAAGGCCACATCTCATCTTGCAATGACAAGGGCCATTATCCAAAACACATGAGAAAGTACACATAGCAAAAATGCATGACAGCTGCACTCAACACAGAGGCCACTTACAAGCCATTGCATCACACTAGAAACATCACAGAGCTCCGCACTGGCTCAGGGTTGGGATACATGCAGTCACTCACACCCAAAGTCACCCTTCGCAGAATACTCACCCCCAACTTGCTGCTGATGGGCCCTCAAACGTCCATCCAGCTCTGGCTGTGTCACTGTCAAGATGCGGGCCATTAGTGGTGTCATGCTCCTGCGCGCCAACCTGCCAGTCCGAGGGAGCAGCCCCAGCGTCATCTCTGCCACGTTTTTGCTCAGCCGGCAGATGTCATCCCACCTCTTGTGACAGTGTGTGTGCCATCGGTTGGAGACACCCAGAGCCCGTACCTTGCATGCAATGGCCCTCCATAAGGCCTTACGCTGGCAGACTTTAAGCTGCAGGCATGGGAGACAAGAAGAGGCAGTTTCAGTGTCACTGGGTTATGTACCACTGTGTCTCAGTACAGGAGCATGCACAAACTTAGCAGAGCTATACAGATGTGTTCAGATCACTGTGTCATGGAGGTCACATTTAGGGACATGATCTTACATTCTCACACCCTTCTCATACGGTCTGTCTTGTGCAATCCACAGGCCTAAGACAGAACATTGATGAATGGGGTGGCAGACAACACATATGTCTCACTGTCCATTTACTGATGTGTCCCAGGCAAATTGGGCAGTATCTGTGCAGGCCAGGGGGACTCACACTGAGGTTAAACGTGGGCCATCAGAACATTCACATGCATGTACAATATGAGAGGGCAAACAGTGCCTACACATGCGAGTAAGTACACATAATGAAAACAAGGGAAGAAGGATGTTTCAGGAGTACATTAATATGATGTGTCATAGGTGCATTTCCACCAAGAGTGTCACCCTCAGGCATTTCAATCTTGTGCATGATGCTGACATATCCATGGTGGCAATATTAAAAATGGACACACATCCTTCAGTACCCTCTGGACGAAACACATTTGTAATATCACAAATGAACATGTGAAAAGCTCATGGACTCTGACATCCATTAGCACAGGCAATGTCTGTTCTGACTTCCACTTTCCAAACCAGCAGTGTGACTGTATGGCTGCAAAAACACTGCATGTCCCTCCCATCCTGAAATGCAGCAATGGATCTGTGGAAAATAGGCTACAAAATACATTGATATGAAGTCAGCATGCTTGGCAGTGTATCACACAAACTTGCACTCACAGGCACATACTACAGCAGATCAACTTCATGTGTGCACTCTTTGCACTCGCCAACTTTCACTCTGAAACACTTACCATTACATCAGGAGCACCATATAGCCTCCCATACTGTGAAAGCACCTCGTCCACCAGGACCTCCAGCTCCTCTGTGGTGAAGGGACGGGCCCTGATGTTCTCAGTTCTCGCCATCACTGGGTCCAGGAGACAGGAACAGCAGCAGTTGGGGATGAAGAATGGCAGGCAGCAGTGGAAATGTGTGGCTCTCTCACAGACATATATAGCCCCCTTGGGTTGTTTCAGTGGTAGTCAGATGCTGCAATTGGTGTTCCAGATCAGCTTTTTCCAAATGTAACCAATGACCGGCCCCGCGGTAGCGGAGCACGCCTACCGCGATTTTCGAAATTGTATTTCACTACCGCGAATGCGGTTCCCATTGGCTGAATGGGCATGGGCATTGGCGGTGTCACACCGCGGGGCCCAGGTGGTCGCTACCGCAATCGTGCATCTTTCAATTGCATCCCATGACCGGCCCCGCGGTAGCGGAGCACGCCTACCGCGATTTTCAAAAATGCATTTGTCTACCGCGATTGCGGGTCCCATTGGCTAAAAGGGCATGGGCATTGGCGGTGCCACACCGCAGGGGCCAGGCGGTTGCCACCGCGATCGTGCATCTTTCAATTGCATCCAATGACCGGCCCCGCGGTAGCGGAGCACGCCTACCGCGATTTTCAAAAATGCATTTGTCTACCGCGATTGCGGTTCCCATTGGCTGTAGGGGCATGGGCATTGGCGGTGCCACACTGCAGGGGCCAGGCGGTTGCTACCGCGAATTGTCATCTTTACATTGGTGCCAATGGCCGTGATTGCGGTGGCGGTGCACGCCTACCGCGGGTTTCAAAAGTGCATTTCACTACCGCGAATGCGGTTCCCATTGGCTGAATGGGCATGGGCATTGGCGTGTCACACCGCGGGGCCCAGGTGGTCGCTACCGCAATCGTGCATCTTTCAATTGCATCCAATGACCGGCCCCGCGGTAGCGGAGCACGCCTACCGCGATTTTCAAAAATGCATTTGTCTACCGCGATTGCGGGTCCCATTGGCTAAAAGGGCATGGGCATTGGCGGTGCCACACCGCAGGAGCCAGGCGGTTGCCACCGCGATTGTGCATCTTTCAATTGCATCCAATGACCGGCCCGCGGTAGCGGAGCACGCCTACCGCGATTTTTGAAATTGTATTTCACTACCGCGAATGCGGTTCCCATTGGCTGAATGGGCATGGGCATTGGCGGTGTCACACCGCGGGCCCAGGTGGTCGCTACCGCAATCGTGCATCTTTCAATTGCATCCCATGACCGGCCCCGCGTGTAGCGGAGCACGCCTACCGCGATTTTCAAAAATGCATTTGTCTACCGCGATTGCGGGTCCCATTGGCTAAAAGGGCATGGGCACTGGCAGTGCCACACCGCAGGGGCCAGGCGGTTGCCACCGCGATCGTGCATCTTTCAATTGCATCCAATGACCGGCCCCGCGGTAGCGGAGCACGCCTACCGCGATTTTCAAAAATGCATTTGTCTACCGCGATTGCGGTTCCCATTGGCTGTAGGGGCATGGGCATTGGCGGTGCCACACTGCAGGGGCCAGGCGGTTGCTACCGCGAATTGTCATCTTTACATTGGTGCCAATGGCCGTGATTGCGGTGGCGGTGCACGCCTACCGCGGGTTTCAAAAGTGCATTTCACTACCGCGAATGCGGTTCCCATTGGCTGAATGGGCATGGGCATTGGCGTATCACACCGCGGGGCCCAGGTGGTCGCTACCGCAATCGTGCATCTTTCAATTGCATCCAATGACCGGCCCCGCGGTAGCGGAGCACGCCTACCGCGATTTTCAAAAATGCATTTGTCTACCGCGATTGCGGGTCCCATTGGCTAAAAGGGCATGGGCATTGGCGGTGCCACACCGCAGGGGCCAGGCGGTTGCCACCGCGATCGTGCATCTTTCAATTGCATCCAATGACCGGCCCCGCGGTAGCGGAGCACGCCTACCGCGATTTTCGAAATTGTATTTCACTACCGCGAATGCGGTTCCCATTGGCTGAATGGGCATGGGCATTGGCGGTGTCACACCGCGGGGCCCAGGTGGTCGCTACCGCAATCGTGCATCTTTCAATTGCATCCAATGACCGGCCCCGCGGTAGCGGAGCACGCCTACCGCGATTTTCAAAAATGCATTTGTCTACCGCGATTGCGGGTCCCATTGGCTAAAAGGGCATGGGCATTGGCGGTGCCACACCGCAGGGGCCAGGCGGTTGCCACCGCGATCGTGCATCTTTCAATTGCATCCAATGACCGGCCCCGCGGTAGCAGAGCACGCCTACCGCGATTTTCAAAAATGCATTTGTCTACCGCGATTGCGGTTCCCATTGGCTGTAGGGGCATGGGCATTGGCGGTGCCACACCGCAGGGGCCAGGCGGTTGCTACCGCGAATTGTCATCTTTACATTGGTGCCAATGGCCGTGATTGCAGTGGCGGTGCACGCCTACCGCGGGTTTCAAAAGTGCATTTCACTACCGCGATTGCGGTTCCATTTGGCTGTAGGGGCATGGGCATTGGCGGTGCCACACCGCAGGGGCCAGGCGGTTGCTACCGCGAATTGTCATCTTTACATTGGTGTCAATGGCCGTGATTGAGGTGGAGGTGCACGCCTACCGCTGGTTTCAAAAGTGCATTTCACTACCTCGATTGCGGTTCCCATTGGCTATAGGGGCATGGGCATTGGCGGTGCCACACCGCAGGGGCCAGGCGGTTGCTACCGCGATTTGGCATCTTTACCTTGGTGCCTATCGCCGTGATTGCGGTGGCGGTGCATGCTTACGGCACCTATGGACACATCATGCTGTAGCAATGGCCAGTTCTCAGCATTGAACAGTAGACACTTACTATGAATCATGCCACCAGATAGTGTAATTCAATGCTAGTGTGACATTTAACTCACTGATTACTACACATGCCATGACAGTGCACAGGATTACAAGCATTGGCATGTACTCTCTCACATGTCACTTATGATGTTGTTGTGCATGTACACAGATCTGTTGTGAGATGGACTCTCAAATATGTACACATGTCAATGTGTGAGATGGCTAAGCAACCCACAGTAATGAAGGACTGACTACATAATGTGCATATTTCACTGTGTAGATTGCTGAACTCATGTTGATACTTGATCTTTATGCACACACTGTGCTCATTGTGTTGGTAATGTGTGCCCTGTCCGAATTACGCAAGATGGTTTGGCAGGTACAGCAGCTACGTAGAAGCCAGCAGTGTTGCTGTTTCAGACATGTGCTGTGTCAACTACTCTCAGGGCTGGTGACACAAGATGTAGGAATGTACCTTTTGGCATTCACATAGTCTGACACGTGTACAACTACTTTAGATCAAGGTGTCTCTACATGCGACTTGTGCTGTAAGCTGTAGTTTCAGGCCATTCATTGTTGGCGCTGTGTCAGTCTAAACGTAAGATGTTGGACGCATCTCAGAGGGGAATTGAATTGACATGTGTCCCCTTTCATCCTACCTAGGAGGCGACCAAATGTGCATCGTCCATTCACATTGCTTGCGGACATGGAGGATGAGGACATCATACGGAAATTCCGTTTGGATCGACCTACCCTTCAGGACCTATGTGCTCAGTTGGAGCCCCATCTGAGGCCTTGCAGAACCTATCCAACTGCTTTGACACCAACATGTAAGGTGATGGCGGCCCTGCATTTTTTTGCAACTGGTTCATTCCAGTACACGGTGGCCAGCGCAGGTGGGATGTCTCAACCAATGTTCAGCATGGTGCTACGTGATGTCCTGTCCGCTATGATGACCTACAAGGACAGCTACATCCGTTTCCCCAGGAGACATGAATTGGCAGCTGTGAAGGGGGATTTTTATGATCTTGCCCACATCCCTAATGTTGTTGGTGCCATTGACTGCACACATGTTGGCCTGGTTCCACCACAGGCACGTGAGCACATCTACAGGAACAGGAAGCATTCCCGTTCCATCAATGTGCAAGTGGTATGCCAGGCGGATATGATAATCTCCCATGTCTGTGCCAAATTCCCGGGATCAGCCCATGTCTCCTACATCCTGCGTAACAGCATCGTACCACAGCTGATGGCAAATCTGCATCCACAGTTATATTACTACGTTGGTCTGTGTATCTCACACCTAGGTGACTCTGCATATCCCAACCGGCCTTGGTTGCTGAGCCCACTGAGGAATCCCAGGACCCTGGGTGAAGTTCGCTACAATGAGGTCCATGGGAGGACACGTCGTGTGGTGGAGCGTACTTTTGGGCTTCTGAAGTCTCGATTTCGGTGCCTGGACAGAACCAGAGGGGCACTGATGTACTCTCCCCAAAAGGTGTGTCAGATCGTAGTTGCATGCTGCATGCTCCACAACCTGGCATTGCGCAAGGAGATCCCCCTGATCCTGGACGATGATGAGCTGCAGATGCCCCCCCCCCTGCATATCCACACATGTCCAGTGAGGAGGATAGTGGAGAGGAGGAAGGTGTCGACCTGCGTCAACAGCTCATCAACCGCTACTTCCCTTGAGTGTGAGTGACATTGTACAACAGTGCCATTGTCTGCTGTCTTTGATGGTAGTGAAAATGCCTAGGGGACCTTTTTAACTGCTGCCTGTTGTTGGCTCTGTGCTGAAGGCTGATGTTTGTAGCACAGCGTAGTCATGACCAGCCACATGACGTCTATGTTGGTGTTGTTTCTCATTGTAATGTGTGCTGGGTTGTGTAGTTTGATGACTAGTGTTGTGTACTGGCTGTGATGGCATCACCTGACAAGTAAATGTCGTTCTCTTGTGTCTTTCTAGGTCCCTTCACCCTCTTAATGCCTCGTCACAATCAGAGCTTCTGGTACATTGGAATCAGAGTCAACATTGTACATCCTGTGATAAACATGGAGCTGACACAAAGACATAGGTGTGTAAGGAGTGTCTATTTACAAAGGGTGTTTGTGACAGACAAGTGATGTATGAGAAAATGGTGCTAGGTGAATTAATGAGTTGTCAGTGATGGTAAACGAGACAAAAGAGTAGTCACCACATTGATGAGGTGACACAGTCCAACAGACACCTGCCATCAACATGGCAGTGTGGGTAAGGATAGTCCACATAGTCAATGTCAAGGTGAAGAGAGGTGCCATCATGGCTGTCTCTTTGACCTACGTTTGGCTGGTGGTCTGCCACGGGATCCCCCCCGTGGTGTTTCTCGGATGGCCCCTTTTGCCTTTTCCAGGAGGGGCCTCTGCTGCGGGCTCAGCGGGGTCTGAGGAGTCATCCAGTTCCAGCTCACCCCTCTCTGTGGCCGCAGATGAGGTGGTGGGAGTATCAACCTGCGGGCCACTGGAGGGAGGTTGAGCTGTCCTTTGGGCCACAAGACTGTCCCTCAGGACACCCACAAGCTGGCCCATGAGGTCCACGAGTTGGCCCATACGTGTGTCCAAGGACCTCACCAGCAGGCGGAGCTCATGCAGATCTTCCAGACCCTGGCCCATGGATCCCTGGATTTGTTCATATGCCCCAAGGACTCTGTTGATGTTGGCCATGGCTGCGGTCCCAGTGTCCTGTCGATTTTGTCCCCCAGTTGACCTACCACCTGCCCTGCTGTCCTGGACCTGTGGCGTTACCACTCGACGCACCCGCAGACTCTCCCTGCCCTCCTCTGATTGTGGGGGGGTGTTGGTATCCTCTGAGGCAGGGAGAGTGTTGCAGGCAGCACTGGTAGTGGTGGTGGTGGTGGTTGAGGCGGCACAGGTTGTTGCAGCAGGGGTCAGCGTGGTTGTTGTTGCTGAGGTGGTGGTGGTGGGCCTGGGACGTGGTGCGCCCTGGCAGTCCTGATGGGCCAGGTTCGGCCTCCGCATCCGATGAACTTGGTGAGTCTGCATCCGAGGGTCCATGTTCCGGGGGGGGGAGACTGGCTCTGCAGGTCGGTGTTGTCATCTGCAACTGTCAATTGTTGATCTCCTGTTGAACAGAGGTGAAATGGTCATTGAAAGGCACCCCACACACTGGGTGTTAGACGTTTGGATGTTACATGTGATACACCACACAGTTTACATTGCAATCACGTGGTATGGCTGCAAGATACTGAGCATCATGACATGATGTTGATGTACATACATTACTTGTCCATGGTGTGACATGTCAATAGATCCCATGTTCCAAGTACAGATTGTGTCATTACAAGGACATGTCCTCATCTGACAACTAAAAGCACAACAACTTTATGTGAAGCGTCTTTTCGGTTTGCTCTGCATGGAAAACGTTACATCTGAGCATGAACTAGCCATTATAATCTAAAGCATACCTTTGTCATTGCATGTACTTTACTTTCTTTTTACAACTGACCTGCATGTTTTGTGTTCATATATGCCTTGATGCTCTGCCCCCATGGCACTTACACATAGCATTCAGTGCTGTGCATGATTGTGCCCTGAATTTCTTCAACATGTGATTTGGTGAGTCAAACTGAAATTTCTGTGATAGTTACATACACATTTCTGTCTGCACACTGGAAGTGGCTATTGGATCAATGCCAAGTTGGCTGACATGTGAGGGCTAGTGTGGTAATTTGCTCCATGCTTTTTGAGAGTAATAGCAGGGTGCATGCACTGTCTACCTACCTGTTCTCTGACACAGTTGAGGGGAATTGCTGCCACATGTTTGGGGGGGGGGGTATTCCATACTGCTCTGCTGTGGGACAAGAGGGCCTGGTGGGAGTTGTAGTGCTGGCTTCCAAAGCACAAACCACCCTCCCTGTTAAGATGGCTGCCTCCCTGTGAAGTGGAGCAGAGGAAGGGAATGGGCTGCACATGGCTCTTGGATGGGGGAGTGTTCCATCCTGCTCTGGGGTGGGACAAGAGAGCATAAGATGGCTACCTACCTGTGAGTTTGATGGGGCTATGCAATGGCTGCCACATGGTTGTGGGTGTGGGGAGTGCTCCATCCTGCTCAGCTGTGGGACAGGGGGGCCTGGTGGGAGTTGTAGTGCTGGCTTCCTACCCTGTTAAGATGGCTGCCTCCCTGTGAGTTTATTGTGAGCAACCCCCTCTCCCTGTCAAGATGTCTACCTACCTGTAAGTTTGTTGTGAGCAAACCTCCCTCCCTGTTGAGATGGCTACCTACCTGTTAGTTTGATGAGTAAAATGCAATGGCTGCCACATGGTTGGGGGGGGGGGAGTGTTCCATCCTGCTGGGCTGTGGGACAAGGGTGCCTGGTGGGAGTTGTAGTGCTGGCTGCCTATCCACAAACACCCCTCCCTGTTGAGATGGCTGCCTCCCTGTGAAGTGGAACAGAGGAAGGGAATGGCTACACATGGCTCTTGGATGGGGGAGTGTTCCATCCTGCTCAGGGGTGGGACAAGAGAGCATAAGATGGCTACCTACCTGTAAGTTTGATGAGTGAAATGCAATGGCTGCCACATGGTTGGGGGGGGAGTGTTCCATCCTGCTGGGCTGTGGGACAAGGGTACCTGGTGGGAGTTGTAGTGCTGGCTGCCTATCCACATACCCCCTCCCTGTTTAGATGGCTGCCTCCCTGTGAGTTTGTTGTGAGCAACCCCCCTCCCTGTTAAGATGTCTACCTACCTGTAAGTTTGTTGTGAGCAAACCCCCCTCCCTGTTGAGATGGCTACCTACCTGTTAGTTTGTTGTGTGCAAACCCCCCTCCCTGTTGAGATGGCTACCTACCTGTTAGTTTGTTGTGTGCAAACCCCCCTCCCTGTTGAGATGGCTGCCTACCTGTAAGTTTGAAGAGAGCAATGCAATGTCTGGCACATGGTTGTGGGTGTGTGGAGTGCTCCATCTTGCTCAGCTGTGGGACAAGGGTGCCTGGTGGGAGTTGTAGTGCAGGCTTCCCACCCACAAACCCCCCTCCCTGTTGAGATGTCTGCCTCCGTGTGAAGTGGAGCAGAGGAAGGGAATGGCTGCACATGGCTCTTGGATGGGGGAGTGTTCCATCCTGCTCAGGGGTGGGACAAGAGAGCATAAGATGGCTACCTACCTGTAAGTTTGATGAGTGAAATATAATGGCTGCCACATGGTTGTGGGTGTGGGGTAGAGTGTACCATCCGGCTCAGCTTTGGGACAGGGGGGCCTGGTGGGAGTTGTAGTGCTGACTGCCTGTACACATGCCCCCATGGTAATGTTGCTAGCTACCTTTGGGGTGAATCAGAGGGAGTGAATGTTGGATCTGTGAGACAACTGTTGGGGGGAGAGTGTGGTGCACATGTATGCATTTGGGCCTAGGAGGTGTCGCTTTGTAGTTGTGCAAGACAGTACATGGCATTGTAATGGTAGACACTTGTTGGTACTTACCAGCCTCCACTCCCCGGGTATTCCTGTGAGACTCTCTGGATGCAGTATGCCAAGCACCTTCTCCTCCCATACGGTGAATGTTCGTGGTGGAATGGGAGGGCCACCGCCAGTCCTCTGAGCCAGCTCACGGTTCTTGTTGTTCTTCTCTTTCACCTTGCTCTTGAGGTCATGCCACCGCTTCATGATCTCCTTCTTGGAGCGCGGGATGGTCCCTACTGCATTGACCTTGCTGACTATCCTTGCCCACATTTGCGTTCTGGTGGCTAATGGTGTCTGTTGGACCAGGTTTCCAAATGTGGTTCTACTCTGATTACCTCATCTACCATCACTGACAACTCATTGTCAGTGAATTTGGGCATTTTCTTCTGTGACATGGTGTGCAAATGTGTGAAAGGTGGTGGTGGTGATGTGTGTGTGTGTGTGGTTGTGCTGGTGAGATGTGTGGTGATTTGCATCTCCTTTGTGCTGTGGGGTTGGTTACTTCAGTAGTGGAGTTGAGCAAAGGATTCTGGTCAGGGAAGGGGCTGGTTTTATACTCAGCTATGTGGGTGTGTCTAAATGGAGTATTGATGTCAGGTGTGTAGTGTGGGTTGACCTGGGATTTGTATTTTTTTTACTTGCCATGGGGATGTGTCATTAGGGTGTATTAGGTGTTTTTTGAGGCTGAGCAAGGTTAATGGGTACACTTGGTAGCCTTGTTGTGTGTTTTTTTTGTCGACCGCCATTACTGTTCCGGAGCGACCGCGGCGGTCGGAATACAACAGCCCTTCCGCCGGCTCTCCCATTCATATATAGTTGCGATCGCGGCGGTCGGATACAGCGGATCGTTCCACTGTCACCGCAATGGTATCCTAATTTAACGTGCGGTCAATCCGCTGGGCGTGCTGCGGTTTTGGGTCTTTCCGCAGCAAATACAACCGGCGCGGATGGATTTTCACCTGCTCCGCACGCTCCCTGCGGTCTTTCGTGGAACCCGTCCGCCGCGGTCGGAGTTTTCTGGCGGTTCATCCTAATCTGGCCGCCGGTTTTCCCGCGGTACATGCAGACGGTTAATTTCCGCTAACACGGCTGTTGGGATGGTTTTCCGCCCGCCATCGTAATCAGCCCCAAAGGTCGGGGGGGGGGGGCTTGTCCATCGACTGCTGAGCTTTCATTATGAGAGAATTTAAATTGTCTAGCCGAGATTCGATTTTTTTAATATTGTTTGCCAGGGAATGTAATATTGATATCTGTGTGCCCAGTTTATTGGCGTGCATCGTGGCCACCTGACTCATGGTTTTCAGTGTGCTATCTATGACTGCCCACCAGTTCGGTAGATGAGCATCTGCAGTATTCTCGTCATTGATTGGCTTTTGAAAGTTCGAGTCCTGGCGCTAATTTTCTTTGTTAAGTTTCTGAGCCAGTTGTCCATTGTCCAATTCAGACACACCAATGTGAATGACAGAGCTGGTGTCTGAAATGCCCCGTGTGGCCACTGGGTCATATGGGCTACCAATGACAATCAATTTGGGCTTATTGCTGGGGGGAAAATCAAATGGGTCTGTTGCCTTGAGAAACTCCTCGTCCCTTATGTAGAGCTCCTCCCGCTTCACAGGATGAGCTCTATATCGATTAAGTGGGACAGAGATTTGCTTAAGGCTGGCTTTATAATTGTGGCTGGTTTCCGAATGCCAATCAGTATGGTTTTGGATATGGTCATAGTTTGAATTTGCAGAAGTATTTAGCTCAGTCCTTGACTCCATGGTTTCCTGAATACAATTGCCCCCTGTTGATACGCACCCTTGGAGAGGCCGGCCTGGGAGTGCTGCAATTATTATGTTGTCAGGGGACAGAGTCCAAGGAGGATTTGAAGGGGGCCCTCTGCTGTCTGTCCTGTCACCTGAGGGGTTCCTATATAATCAGTACCCTGCCAAATGGGACTTTGAGGTGTTTTTCTTCTGGAGAGTCCGGCGACCTCTTCCTTTGCTTGGTGTGAAATTTTATTTCCTTCTGGGGGAGTAAGTAGCTGGCACACTTCTCTCTTCTGGATGAGGCCCGAGGTTCTTGCGAGATGCTGGGTGGGGGTAGTCCATTGCTGACCTCCAGATTGGGGGTGGCTGGCGGGGTCTGGCAGTTATGATCTACATTAGGAATACCTAAAAAAGGGGAACCTCTTTCAGGATCCGACAATGTGGTTGTTTTTGCTTTATAATATTTCCCAATTCCCACCAAGGGGTTGCCGGGGTCTCCATAGTTTGATTTCTTAGGAATTATGTCTCCACACCTTGTTTGTGGGTGGAAGTCCTCCCTGTTTTCTTTTGCCAGAGTTGGCCCTCGCCCCAGAAGCTCTTGTTACTCTGGTTGAACTGGACTTCAGTAGTAGCGAGCTCCTTGTGCGCATTTCAGGTATACAATTACAATCACAAAAGTTCACTGGAGGGGACTTTCACTAGACGGGGTATGCACAGAGTATTTGATCAAATGTATTTATTAAAATTTACTTCTCAATTATAACTGATATTTGTAGAAAATGAGACCAGCTGTTCCTCTGTGTTAAGTTGGTGCTTGTTTTATAGCTTCTGGCTGTGGAGCAAGGTACCCAGTGCCACCACAACCCCTCCTGGGATAATTAATAGATGTGCACAAGGAGGGAGGCATGAGCACGCGGATGGCCTGTAGGGAGCTGCTGCCACGAGCTACCACCTGCCAAATTGGTGGGTGCTGAATACTGTTGAAACACTGTACCCTACTGCCTACTGGAGACTGTAGGGCAGTAGGCAATAACAGCTTAAGGAATTTTAAATGCATCTACCATATGTTTCACATTTTGACTCCATCAGTTTAGTATTGACAGGTGAAAGGATGGGTTTTTGATTAGTAATCTCTCTGGAAATGGCTTGACATGGGCGACGCCTTTGGTCACTACTAATGATACTGTACAGGTTAACTATCAGGCATCTTTAAAATTGTTCAAGAAAATAGTTGATCGCTCTGAAACACCGTATTCCATAGAAGAAACTCTGTTGGATTTCCATTAGGGCTCCTTAAATATTCTCACATACATAACCTGCTTTCTACAGATTGCATTATAAGTACATTGACTGAAAAAGAAACATTGCCCTTTGTTTCTTCGAGGGCTGTGTGATGAAATTAATTATGAGTTAGCCAGAGTAGCTGGACCTGAGCCTCTAAAGTATTAATCGCAATTTGTTTCTCAATACAGCATTGAATCACAGAGAGAAGGGCTGAAAGAAGGTACAGGCAAGGGTCACACCCTACCGTGTGGCGACCTTCTGTTAGTAGGACTGCATAAGTAACCTCTGAAAATACCAAAAGACCTATGCAGTTAGGTTCCATTAGAGAACCTCTGAGAAAGAACGAAAGAGACGTAGGAAACAGGATTACTGTTTATAGTGCACTCAAAAGGGTCATGTACGTATATGTCCAACTAACCATAAGAGGCAGGGAAACTCCGATACCCACTTTTAGGAAGGAAGGTGAGTGTGTGTACTTCAAATTCATTACTGCCAACAATAGTCAATAAAACTGGTAATGTTTCCACTGTCAAAACTTCCTTACTATTACAGCATACACTGCCCTGCTCTACTAAGTCCAGTGTTGAGACTTCCATCATTACAGACTGTGAAGCTGCAAGATTATTTATGGACAAGGTAAGTGATAATCAATGCCAGATTCTAGCAGTCCTATAAGAATAGCCTGATATAGTTTCAGCAGTAGCTGCATCTATTTTAAGTTCTAGTCCCGTGACTGAGAGAACTGTATTGCTGTAAGTGTCTATAGGCAACCCTATAGAAATTTGTTATTTTCAATTTAATAGCCTCTCCTTATCTCCGTATTATTTTAGGAATTTCATGGCTTAGTCGTCATATAAATCATTATATTAATTGGACCAACAGAGAATTGATTTTATCTTCAGAAGTTTGTGCGTCTCATTGTGTACGATCTGTTCATTATAAGGGGGTCATTACGATGGCGGGCGGATCACCACCGCCGGCCCGGCGTTGAGGACCGCCGGCCCGGCGGTGGCGATCCACCCGCCATCTACCTGAATATTCCCACCGCCATATTAGGATGGCGGTGGGAATGGGAATGGTACCGCGGCGGACGGAAAGACCGTCCGCCGTGGCCCGCAAAGCGGTCCTTTTCCGACCGCCTTGCGGGACATGGTACAATGGGGCATTGTGGGCGGTGCCGTGCAGGCACCGCCGTGGGCATTACGATGCCTGTCTTTTGCGGTGGTGATCCCGCCGCAAAAAGACAGGCAGAGAATGCCTTCAGGGGCCCGTTGCGGGCCCCCAGAGTGTTGGGGGTGGGGGTGCACATGGGGGTACCTATGGTGCCCCTCTGCATCTGCATGTACAAGGTGGCAGGCACCGCACGGTGCCTGCCACGTTGTACATGCAGATGCACATCATGTAGTTTTACATTGCGGCGGGTGCTGCTTGCAGCACCGCCCGCCGCAATGTAAAAATACGGGATGCGCCCGCCAGTGTGGCGGGCGCATCCTAATGTGTATTGCGGGACCGCCGCACCTATGGCGGGCGGTCCCTTTTGGCACTGCGATGGCGGGCGGACTTTGTCCGCCCGCCATCGTAATCGACCCCTTAGTCTCCTGGGTTGTTCTCTCAAGATACGTTTTCCACTGAATTTGTAGCACACCTATCATATATTTCTGAATACTATCTTGATTTTCAGGATGTGTTTATAAAATCAGTTGCTAGAGTCATATCGCCATCAAGGGAATACCATTGTTACATTAATTTAGTTTCTAATGTTATTTTTTCCATTTGGCAAGATGCATCCTTAATCAGAATTGGAAAAGAAGGCATTATGAGAGTATTTAGATGAAAATCTTCAGACTGGATTTATTACTAAGTTCTGCTCTCCAGCAGGAGCGGTTTTATTTTCGTGGCTAAGAAGGATTGTTCTGAGGACTCTTCTGAGTTTAGGACCATTAGCCCCTTTATCCCCTGCCATTAATCTAAGATATTCTAGAGTCTGTCCAGGGTGCCAACATTTTTACCAAGCTAGATTTAAGGGTTGACTTAGGGGCCCATTACGATACCCGGCGTAAATAAATCCGCCAGGCATGGAAGCGGCAAAAATCCGCCCGCACACACCGCCTGAACACCGACCACGCCATTACGATTACACAAACCGAAAACCGCCATCGGCGGAAAAATCACACAAAATACCGCCCGCCAACGTCCGAGTCGGAGTCAAACCGCCCGCCACGGACGGAAACACGCACGACAACACAAAACCGCCCGCCCTCACGGCCGACACACCGCACGTGAAATTACGATCGCACCCGACATGAGCGCGGAAAAACCACAAATATACCGCCCGCCAGCGCAAACAACGCCGATGAGAATCGACACGGCGGAAGCCATGGCGCCAACGTACCTGCACAGAAACCATCCGCACACAAAACCAATAGCACACAACATGGCCAACAAGTCCACACAGCAAGGCACGCAAAAATACACAAGCACAGTACACATCCCGAAAACACCCCCGGACAAACAAAAAATACAAAGGCCAGAACCCCAGACACAAAACACCTGAAAACAACAGACCATGAGGACACACCCACATAGGTGAGTACAAAAGCAGCACTCCCACAGACCACAACCCCTTGCTACATTGCAAACCAGAGAGGAGAGGAGAGGACACAGTGACACAGCAAGGACAGCAGCACACCACAGAAACGCACACATCACAACCACCACCACCACCACCACCACCAAACACCGGCACCACAAACCCCCTGCACATTACACAACACACACCGCACCAGCACCACAAACACCATGGCACCACAAAGAATGCCCAAGTACACGCCCATTGAGCTGACGGTCATGGTCGACGAGATCATCAAGGTGTACCCACAAATCTATGGGAACATGGTCCAGCACACACCACTAGCCACCAGAAACAGAATGTGGAACCGGATCGTAGACCAGGTCAATGCAGTCGGGACCCTGCCCAGGAACAGAGGTGAAATAAACAAACGTTGGAATGACGTAAAGAGCCTGGTCAAGAAGAAGGAGGGCAAAAACAGAGAGCTGGCTGCCGTCACTGGCGGAGGGAATCCCGCGCTCTTTAAGACCTTCAAAGCGTGGGAGGAGAAGGTGCGAGTCGTAATACATCCGGAGATCCTCGCCGGATTAGCAGGGGGAGTGGAGGCTGGTAAGTACAAACCAATGTATACCAGCACACCGCTATGTACTCACATGCGCAACCACCATGCCACAGCTCCCAGGGACAAACACCCCCATGTCCAGCACACAATACACAACACATCACACACACATGCAACAGACACCACCACACACAGCCCAAACCGAACAACTGTAAGATGCGTGGGGACATGTGTACACTCAGCCAGCCACGTAACCACCAACAGGTCCCCAAATATGCCAGAAGCGCCACAACGAGCACCCACCACACCCATGTGTCCGCCACAGCTGCACTAACCGACAAGTAACAGGTAAGTGGCAGGAACACAAAGTGCAGTGGGTGGGAGGGTGGACAGCCCAAGTACAACACACACCAGGCCCCAGTCCCACAGCACAGCAAGGAGGAGCATCCCCCACACCCCACAGCCACGTGTCAGCCACCGCAGTGCACAACGACAGCCGAAAGGCAGACATCACGGTCCACAGCAATCGGTGTCAGTGGGTGTCCAGCCACCCCACGACCCACAACACCCCCCACCCCCACAGACCTGCAACATGGAGCACCCCCGCTTAGAGCCATGTGGCATCCAGTACAGTGCACGCACGAACAACTTGCAGGTGGGAAACTGGACAGGGCTGGATTACTGGAGGCATGAGGACCATAACACGACCAACACATGGGACATGTCACGTAGCAGACGAACACGCAGCACCGCCCACCGTCACGAACAAGTGAACAATGTGCACACGGACATGAACAACAGACTCACACCCCACATGACCCATCACAGACATAGCAACACCCAAGGAGCCACGTCTGCATGCACAAGCCACACTGAATATAGTCCCACACGGCAGCCGCTGTGCA